>CM033470.1:326084423-326243046 GCA_019447015.1 Hymenochirus boettgeri | reverse complement strand
TCAGTGTTTAAGCTATTTCATCAGTTTATACCGTGTTTAGCTATGTCATCAGTTATAAAACAGTACTTAGATAGTCATCAGTTTTATCAGTGTTTAGCTGTCAATCAGTTATAATCAGCGTTTAGCTATTTTTAAATTGTACTATGTCTTCATATTCAGTGTTTAGCTATTTCATCATTAGATCATGTTAAGTTTCATCAGTTAAATCAGTGTTTAGCTATGTCATCATTAAAAATCAGTGTTTTATCTATGTCATAAGTTAATAATCAGTGTTTAGCTTATGTCATCAGTTAAATCCTGTGTTTAGCTATTTCATCAGTTATAATCGGTGTTTAGCTAGTCATCAGTCATATAATCAGTAATTAGATATGTCATCAGTTACATCAGTGTTTAGCTATGTCATACAGTTAATCAGTTGTTTAGCTATTTCATCATGTATATTTTCCGTGTTAGCTATGTCATCAGTTAAAATCTGTATTTAGCTATTTCACTTCAGTTATAATCGGTGTTAGTACTATGTCATCAATTCTAATCAGTGTTTATCTATGTCATGTTATAATCATAGTGTTTAGCTATGTCATCATTAAAATCTGTGTTTAGCTATTTCATCAGTTATAAATCGGTGTTTAGCTATGTCATCAATAATTCTAATCAGTGTTTAGCTATGTCATCATTATAATCGTAGGCTTACTATGTCATCAGTTATAATCAGTGTTTAGTTTAGCTGTCATCAGTTATAATCAGCGTTTAGCTATTTTATCAGTTATAATCAGTGTGTTTAGCTGTCATCAGTTATAATCAGTGTTTAGCTATTTCATCAGTTATATCATGTTTAGCTATGTCACAGTTAAAATCAGTGTTTATCTTGTCATAAGTATAATCAGTGTTTAGCTATGTCATCAGTTAAAATCTGTGTTTAGCTATTTCATCAGTTATAATCGGTGTTTAGCTATGTCATCAGTTATAATCAGTAATTAGATATGTCATCAGTTACAATCAGTGTTTAGCTATGTCATCAGTTATAATCAGTGTTTAGCTATTTCATCAGTTATAATCCGTGTTTAGCTATGTCATCAGTTAAATCTGTATTAGCTATTCATCAGTTAAATCGGGGTGTTAGCTATGTCATCAATTCTAATCAGTGTTTATCTATGTCATAAGTTATAATCAGTGTTTTAGCTAGTATCAGTTAAAATCTGTGTTTAGCTTGTTTCATCAGTTATAATCGGTGTTTAGCTATGTCATCAATAATTCTAATCAGTGTTTATCTATGTCATCAGTTATAATCAGTGGTTTAGGCTATGTCATTACAGTTATAATCAGTGTACTGATATTCAGTTATACACAGTGGTTAGCTATGTCATCAGTTGTAACCATGCTTAGCTAGTTCTACTAGTATTGAAGACTCTTTAAAAAACGTGTGTATTATAGAACAAAAGCTACAAAGATATATAACGTTAAATACTTATATATGAGATAGATAGATAGATAGATAGATCTAGATAGTATAGATAGATAGATAGGAATAGATATTATAATAGATAGATATATAGATAGATAGATCGACAGAGACAGAGCTACAGACAGATTGATAGAGAGATAGAAAGACTAGAAAGAAATAGAGACAAAGAAAGTCTTGGCATTGCCATGTTACAACTGCTGATAATTGTATATTCCAATATGGGCCCATTAGCAAATTTTACGTGTTGGAAATGAACAGGAAAAGGTCGTGAACAGTAAGATGAATTAGGCAAGAAATGTATAATAGAAGGGAAAGTTTAAGTTAAAATTTTGAATTTGGCTTGAAGGGCTCTTTGGAAGGGAATACGGTGTGTGTTTTCTGCGATTTTAAAATTCATAATGGGAATGATGGATTTTTTTGGGACAAAAAAACTTTTGTTTGTACCCAAGCCAAGTGGTGCTAATTTTGATCCAATCAATCAAAAGCTAACATCTGATTGGTTAGGCAAAATAGCATCATTTTCAAGTTAAGAAGACTTTTATTGAACTTTTTGATGATTGGTCAAAATGTTTTTTTTGACTTTAGTTACCCTTTAATTATGGCTGCCACAGTAATGGATAAGTACATCAGTAGGTGTGTGTACCTGTGTCCAGTTGGGGGTTAAAAAACAAACTTTTTTGATGTGGTCAAAGAATTTTTTTGACTTTAGATACCCTTTAGGTATGGCTGCAACAGTAATGGAGGGGTAGGTCAGTAGGTGTATGTACCTTGTGCCATGTGGGGTTAAAAAAAAACTTTTTTGATGATTGGTCAAAAAAAATTTTTAACTTTAGTTACCCTTTAGTATGGCGTGCAACAAATGGAGGGGTAGGTCAGAAGGTGTATGTACCTGTGCCTGTGGGGGTTAAAAAACAACTTTTTTAATGATTGTCAAATTTTTTTTTACTTTAGTTACCCTTTAAGTATGGCTGCCACAGTAATGGATAAGTAGATCAGTAGGGGGGTGTACCGGTCGGGTTAGGGGTAAAAAAACAAACTTTTAGATAATTGGTCAAAATAGTTTTTTTGACTTTATAACCCTTTAAATATGGCTGCCCACTGTAATGGAGGGATAGGTCAGTAGCTGGGTACCTTACCACGTGGGGTTAAAAAAACAAACTTTTTGATGATTGGTCAAAATAATTTTTTTGACTTATTACCCTTTAATTATGGCTGCCAACAGTATAAATAAGTAGATCAGTAGGTGTGTGTACCTGGGTCGGGTTGGGGGTTAAAAAAACACAAACTTTTTTGATATTGGTCAAAAAAAATTTTTACTTGTTGTTACTGGGGAGCTGAAGACTAAATGTAACGTTGTACAAGCTTAAGGGTTGTCCACCCTAAAATGATTTTTTCATATAAGATCCCCCCTGGGCTCCCAGCCCCACCCGCTATATTTTTTTTTTAGAAAGCCCCCCAAACTCTACTTACTCCCCCACTTTCCTCCGCCGCGCTCCCGGCCCTCTGCTTGCAAGGAAATGCAAGCAGAGGGGCGGACCGCCACCGCGTCTGTGATTGGCTGAGCGGCAGCCAATCACAGACGCGGCTGCCGGCGCTCACTTCGCCGGAGGAAAGAGGAGAGGTAAGTAAGTTTGGGGAGCTTTCTAAAAAAAAAAAATATGCGGTTGGGGCTGGGAGACATGGGGGAAATCAGTACTGAAGGGGTTTATGCTAGGGAAGGGATAGTAGAACGGGAGGGGGGGGGGGGAGAAGCTGCAGTACGCATGGCAAAAATCTACCTGAGGCAAGCTAGCGAGGCAGTGTCCTATATGGACTCTGCTAGCCCCTGGTGGGCAGTTTTTGGGACTTTGGGGGGACTACAGGAGACCCTATGGAGCGTGGATGTGAGGTAAGGATTAACTACACACTGGTGGGGCCAGTAGTTGGGGGGATTATAGTTTTGGGGGTGGACATGCCCTTTAAAAGACCACACAGTAGCAATTATCAAATTCAGGCGTATTGTCTCATATAACATATCATTTAACCACTTTAGTACAGCTGCTGCTGCCCTCATAACTAACCACTGAGCCAAGGGAGGACTGGCCCACTAGGCTGAGGGCAAATGCCCCCTGGGCTGTTCTCCAACATACTGCATGCCTCTAGCTCTAACATGGGGAAGATAAAGGAAACCCTCCCGATGATTTACCAGATCATCTAGGAGATCATAGGAATACTGATATGTCCATAACTGGTATAAACATACTGGGATTGTCAATGGGTTACATCGCAAGCATCTGCAGGGTGCATTACAGTCTGTCATTTCAGCAGACAAACCACATTGACTATCGTATCCACACAGGCTTTCACACTCACAGTATGTTCTAGCCAGGGGTACTTGCAGCATCTGTTATAGAAAAAGCCATATGTACCTGTGATACATGCAGGGCTATTCAGTAAAAGTTCTTTTTGTTAAAAATGGTGCTAATTTTGCCCCAACCAATCGATGTTAGCTTTCAAATGGTAAACAAGATTTGATTGGCTGGTGCACAATTAGCACCATTTTATAGGAAAAATTTTTTTTTTTTATTGATCTCCCTGATTTATATTTTTATGATCTCCCGATTTATATTTTTATTGAATCTCCCTTATTATATTTTTATTGAATCTCCCGGATTTTATATTTTTATGAATCTCCCTGATTGTCCATGTGTGTGTGTGTGTGTTGTGATTTCAAACATCCAATCAGTATTTTTTGGTGATTGTGGGGAAACCGGAGTGCCCGGAGGAAACCCACGCAGGCATGGGAGAACATACAAACTCCTGTCAAACTGTCCAAGTTTGGAATCGAACCCAGGTCTCCACGCTGCAAGCGTCAGTGCTAACCACTACGCCACCATGCCGCCCAACTATTCTACTTTTTATTTTTAATAAACCTAGAAACATTTAGGACAGTTATGACATCACTAGCTATTTGGCATAAAGGGCTGGAGCTATGACTCATCACTGCACAGTTGGTATTGAAGAAGCACAAAGCCTAAAGCTGGCCATACACAGGCAGATATTAGATAGATTTGAGATATCTATCTAATGTCTAAAAGACCACATTGTACATGCAGCGGTTTTTTATTTTGAGATGTTCCTATCTGACCCATTCATTTTGATCTCAAATTGCATTAAAGAACGGGCTAGGCAGATCTAGATAGATTGGACATCTGTCTTATGAAGATTTTACATCTGTCTAATGTCTAAATAGTGTATGGGCACCATAAGGTGCATGACATGAATAATATAGTAGGGGAGCGTTAAAGGTCCCTGTCTGCCTTGAAAAGGAAAGCGAGAGATGAATGGGGTAGTTGGGGGGAGGAGCCAATAACAACACCAGTGTGTTTATCTAGACTTAACTTAGTTTCAGTTACTGAAGAAGCTCCCCCAGAACAACATGTTCGTTATCTACTTACAGTTAATAACGGGGTGGGTAGACAATCAGGGGGTGGAGGGACAATGGCAGAGCTGAACAGCTCCTAGATATGTTCGTTTGTGTACAAAGAAGTTATATTTGTAATTTGCGTGTTCTCGTAATGCTGCGCATTTCTTTCATCATCAACGTCGCAGTCGGCCGATAAACGGTAATTATGTAGAACTAATGCGCCAATTGATCTTTGAAAAAAGCCGGAGAACATAGTGATCTTTGCTCTTTGACCAATCATCAAAAAAGTTTGTTTTTTTAACCCCCACATGGCACAGGTACATACACCTACTTACCTACCCTCCATTCTGTTGCAGCCATTTTTTTTTTACTTTAGTTACCCTTTAAGTATGGCTGCCAAAGTAATTTGAGAATTGTTACCATAATAGTCTATGGAAAAAATGTCTGAAATTCGCAGATAACGCCGTAACGCTCTGCGGATTCCTTAGCTAGAAGTAGCACACTTCTCCTATATGCCCCCACGTCTGTACCGAATTTCAGTGCTCTAGCTCAAGAAACTGTGGGGGAGGATATCGGTCCAAAAAGCGGAAGAATAAAACAGAAGAAGAAATAGAAAGAACAGTAATTTTGGCTTTTGTCAAGCCAAATTAATTAGCTGTATACAAACCGAAGAACAAATCATTCATTGTAAAATTATAGTAAAAATGTGGACTATTCTGTATCATATCAGAGGAGGCTGCAACTAAAGATGCAGTCATTATTGGCTGTGTTGTCAGCTGACACTACATGGGGAGGGGCCAGCTTGCTCTGCCAATTGGGGACATATTATCTTAATAACCATTTTTTTTTTTTAAGGGCAGATATACCCCTTAAATGTTTTCATTCTTGCTGATAAATACATTAAATGAGGGAATGTCTGATCGAAATGGCTATTTCAGCCGTACACACATTAGAATACAGGGATAATCCCATTGGTACGGCCCTATATCGTTAATGTGTGGTACCCCTTAATTCTTTCACTTTTAATCTTTTCACAGCTCTGCACAAAAGGAATTTCACAATTAGGAATACTTTTCATACTGGGCTCTCTGTGGGTTATATTTGAAAATTAATTTATTGAAGCGCATTAGTCTCCTTTAATCCTGTATAGCAAAAAAGTCTTGATGTTCCCTTTTGTAGCCGATTATTATCTTTACTAGTTATACCCAGACATCACAGATCCATGTGACCCGACTGGGAGATCAGATAGCCTGGCCGCGGTACAGAAAAACACACTTTATTTGCTTTCTCTGTATTTAGTGCCTGTGTGAGCTCTGCATATTCAGAGAACCTATATAGCTGTCAATGCCAGATTAGCTTTTAGTACTCAAACTGACAGATTGTCTGAACCGGCTATACTGGTGCTTACTGTGTGCCGCCATTTATAAGGTACTTACCTAGTGGGTGCATTAGAGGTGGGGTGTTGCACCTGTTCATTTCTACTTTCATCTCTTTGCTCCCTGCCGTCCTCCTCCTAGCTTGTCCAAAGTCTGCAGTGCTTTTTATTTGTTAAGGACCCAAAGCCACAATGAATTGTGTCCCCACTGAGTGATGTTTCTGACACACTGCAATGTTGCCAGATAATTCTGCCATTTCCATTAGAAATCTTTGTTTTTAACCCCTTCACCTTGAACCATGCAGATTTTAGTAAGCTCGTAATGGTCGAAATTGGAGCCATTGTTAATTACGTGCTATAATGGCTAGACCTAGTAATATATATAATTATCTTGTGTATTACTTACCCTTGTGCAGCACCCAAGTTTGGTGAAACGTCTGACGAAGGGGGTCCTTTTGTTCTTAAAGGGTGGGGGTATTCTGGACAGAAATAAAGTTAAGCTGAATTATAAGGGAAATGATCAATATTTGTTAAATTGTTAGTTTTGTGTAATACCCTTAGTTTATCTACATTATCTCTCCCATTTTGAAAAATCGGTTGATTTCATGTCCTTTGCTATTCCCTGCTGTTGACATTAGTGAGTGACATTCCAGGTTCTAACGGTCCTTCTCTTCCCCAGGATGCACCACATCCTTGGAATGTTCATAACAGTAATTGGCTGTTAGATGCTCAGATCTCTACTGAACCAATCAACCCAGGCGCTGGGTCAAGGGCAAGACCATAACGGTCCTCTACTAGGGGGTTCCTGCAAACAGGAAGTCAGTATTTTGGTTGCATTTATTTATACACAGACACAAGCTGAATGGGCAGATTAAGGTGTCATTGGGATGAAAAAATACTGCTCTTTTTTCTGAAAAGTAAATGTATTTGCACTGAACCTCCCCTTGTGTTCACACCATAAAATTCTTCCTCCTGCAACCGATCCATGCTTCAGACCGGTTGGCCAGGAAGAAGGACTGTCGGTCGTGGCAAAAACAGAACGCTTCCCACAGTAAAGGTTCGTACAACACGCGATCGCGGGTGCCAACCCGCCGACACACATGTGTACGAACGGCCATTTCCTCCGCCGGATAATCGTTCCGTGATGGTCCTTTATCGCTGAAATGCCGTTCCTTTCCGACGATATCTTCCGTTATGGTCACTTTATCGCTGAATGGCCGTTCCTCTCCCGCTCATCATCCACTCTCTATGAGAAGTGTCCATACACGGAACGATTATCGCCCGATACGGCCATTCGTGATCGCACGTGTATATAAACTTTAGACACACGCCGATCGTGCAGTCCCATGGAGGAACTGCACGAATGTCTTGTTTTCCGACCCGTCCGATGGTGCTTTGTTCAATTCGTACAAAGGAACAGTCAGCGAAGCCGCCGCCATACAATAATTTTGCCCAACCGACCGAAAAACTGAAAGGTCGGTCGGGCCAATTATTGTATGGTGTGTACCCAGCTTTAAACACTGAAATGTACGTGAACTGCTTATTCCAGCCTTGATTATTCTCTGTTAAGAAAATAAGTGGTTGCAAGTAAAGCTGGGTACACACCATACAATACAGTAATTTGGCCGACCGACTGACATTTCAGTGTTTCGGTCGGTCAGGCCGAATTATTGCATGACGGATTGTAAGGCGGCTCTGACGATCGACGACCGTTTCTTTTGTCCGAATGGATGGTGCGGAAAACCATGACCGATCGTCGGACACGATTGCAGACCTAAAAATGGCAGCTCACTACTATAGACTACAGTAGCCTAAAGCAAATATAATGAAATTCATTTTTTTTTTCAGCATACCTACAGCAGTATGTGTAATATATCGTATGTACTTCGAGTGTAACGCCGAGATTTCAGGCTTTAAAATAGCCTAAAAACCTAACCTTGGCTTATACTCGGGTCAATCCTAATTTATATACAATGCTGCAATTGCGGATAGTAACCAGTAGTGCAAAATGTAACCAGTTTGGGGCAAAAGTTCTGCTATTGCAGTGCAGCTTGAAACTACAACTCTCAGGTGACACTTAACTATGTGGCGTCAGAGTGCCTTTACTATATGGGGCTAGAGTGCCCTTTACTATACTGGAGTCAAGGTCCCTTTACTATATGGGGGTCGAGTGCCTTTACTATAGGGGGTCAGAGGGCCCTTACTATATGGGGTCGAAAAATTGTAATATAGTAAGCTTAATTAAAAGTTTATTGAACCTTGCCACTCCACATGTTTAGAAACTACAACCCCCCAACCAAAGCATCTGGACTGCCAAGGATTGGGGGTTACTGGTACTGGATTTGGTTATTACTGTATGGGAATTCTGCTGTCCATTTAAAAGGGCACTTAAGCCACAAAAGCAATACAGAAATCAGAAGGCAGTAGTGGTCATAATTTCTACCCTCGGCTTATACTCGATCAATTAGTTTTTTACAAATTTTTCCAGTAACAATAGGTACCTTCGACTTATACTCGGGTCAACTTATACTCGAGTATATACGGTAAACACTTTTCTCCACTTAACCTTGCTTGAATAAACCAGTTAATATCTCGAGTTATAATACATTCTGTTTCATTTTGTAAGCATTGAAAATTAACATCCTCTCCGTGTTATTTTCTAGTTTGTTAAGTTTCATGGAAAGTATCCTCATTAGCTAAACCACAGATGCACGCATGTACGTACAATTCTATTATATTATGCCGCATGGGAAAGCTGCGCGCAGTGCAGGTCCATTTAAAAGTGGCAGCTGAGCGAGTCTTTTTTCTTTTAATATTAGAAGACAAATCATTTCCTTAATGAATATACAGCAAAAATATAAAACAGTTTTGCTTTAGTCATTATGATGGAGCTCATTGTTATGGTTGTTAAAGGACCAATAACCTCAGAGTGACTTTTCAGAAATATATTTATATATTTCTAAATAACATCATATAATATGTATTTGCCATTAAATTCTGCATATTTAAATAATGACTGCCTATAGCAGTCCCAACCCCAACTGATATATTTTGCACTTTATTTCCTGTATTACTAACCAGATATTACCGTAAGCATTTTATTGTCCCTACTACCGTCCAGGCCCCACCGCGGTCGCTGGGGGTGGCGGGCCGGTAGTTACACCACTGCCATTATTTACTGCTGCTTCACCTACACCCTCTCTCGGCACATGCTCCGGCTTATAAAAGCTCATTGAGCAGAGGAGGAGGCCGATACCTTTGTGCCAGAAAAGAATAGAACTAATTATTAAATATCTGCTTGTGAAGGTTGTCATTCATCCAGGTCATGGTATATCTGTTGTATTCAATTAGTATCACCTGACTTGAAATGTAGTTTCTTGAAGACGTTTCGCTAGTCATCCGACTGGCTTCTCAATTCAAATGACTTGTACAAGAATCTGTGCAATTGTACCCGGAAAATCCCAATTAGCATATCACAGCCAGGTGTTAAGGGCGTGATTGGATAGTGGCTAAGAGGTGTTATAGGAACGCCCAGAGTAAGGTGTTAATCTTAAGAGATAAGGACATACCTTTGAAGATTGTAATGTTAACTACTGTCGAAGGAACGTACTGGTTCAAGAAGGTGTTAAGGAGGCCATTTATGTGAAAAATAAGAAACCAAGCCTAATAGAGGGTGGGGGGTCGACACCAACTGTCTGCCATGTACATGCTGTTTTAACACCTTACTCTGGGCGTTCCTATAACACCTCTTAGCCACTATCCAATCACCCCTTTAACACCTGGCTGTGATATCTAATTGGATTTCCAGGGTACATAATTGCCACAGATTCTTGTACAAGTCATTCTGAATTGAAAGCGTCGGATGACTAGCGAAACGTCTTCAAGAACTACATTTCATCCAGTTGATCTAATTGAAATACAACAGATATTAATATCTGGTTACAAATGCATGTAATAAATTGGTATAATGAATATTTGGGGTTGCGGGAGATAACTGACAAGTCACCAGTTTTTTTTATTTTAAGGGGTGGACATGCCCTTTAAGTTTTTTGTAGTATTCATGATAGTCTCTTTAAAATGTCATACAACTGTTGGCATGCCTTTCTCCCCAAAAAGACAGGGCAGTGCCCATCAACAGGGGGCAGCACTTGCAGCATAAATAAGGCCATAAATGTATCAATATAACCAATGATTTATTGATTTCTCCGATAAATATACTAATTTAAATATCCCTCCGATCCAATAATAAAACAGATCATTTTGTTGGTCCTGATTTGTAGATGGCCCCACGCTATGCAGGTCATTTACCCAGAGCCCCAGAGGCAGTTTTTTTGAGTCGTGTTAACCAATTCGCTATCGGTTAGCACAACTCTTACTGCGGATTTCGCCAACATGTATATAACTCCTGTTCTAGTAGGGTCTGAAATTTAAGTCACCTAAAAGGAAAAAAAGGGTTCCTGAAAGGACATACAATCACCCAAAACACTTTTCTTTATTAATTAAATATTCATTTATTTTTGATTAATATTAATCTGTTTTGTGGGAGGTAGGAGACAGCGACCCTGTCTGCAATTGTGCTCCTACCTCCCATTTGCAATAGAAGTAAGTAAACTTGTCGCTGCTCTCCTGCTTTTCTCCCAGGAAGTTCCCTGCCTGGGACACACCTCCCAATCTATGGCATATGTTGCAGTAGGAGTTAGGGCAGACTGTTGGAACAAGCAGAAGATCTTTCTAACTTCTTCCTCCTGGTATATATTAACATTGAAATAGTAGTCTAGTTTTAGGGAAATAAGTGTCCTTTAAAAATCCCCATGTGAAGCTTATAATGGATTTTTTTTTTTAAATAATGATCGCCTGTTGTGATTGGTAGAAATAGAAAGGCCATCGTTCTAATTGCTAAGAGCAATGTAATTAAAAGAAGACAGTGAAAAGATACAGCTCCTACTGTTATACAAATAAGAAACCAAATAGGAAGATGATCCGGGGCTGGGAGGGCCCCTTACACCAATTCAGCTGTTTGAAACCCTTGTTCTACAAAAGAAGATATCTGCATTTGATGTTGTTAAATTCAGGCTCTTTACTGTTGAATAGATGATTATTGAAGAATTGACTGTGACTACCAGCAATTTTCTTTTCATTCATATTTATTGGTAGGTCCATTATATCTGTCTTTTATTTAGGGTCTTCTTCAGAATTCTAAATCGTTGGACATCTGGTTCTTACTTCTCAGTAATGATATTGTATTCTTTCTATTCCCTTTCATGACAATGCTTTGCACTGTAGATTCCTTATATAATGAACATATGATTGGGTCCAGTCATTTTCTTGAGAGCGTTGTGTAATTTGCATGGTCAGCACGTTGTATTCACCGAAACCCTCCATTGCTTCCTTTATGTGATTTCGGACTTTTTAATTCGTTCTTAACTGCAACTTTTATATCCAGCTGTTCCAATCCAATGCCATGATACAGTAAATTACTACTGGTGCTAATTGAAAAATGAATGAATGTAATCTTCACTAAAGAGAGAGATGTATGTCTGAGCACCTATTAATATCTTGGCTGTGTAAACACAGCACAACTTTCTTGCTAAATGTATGTAAAATAATGGGGTTATCTTTGGCTAAAACACACTAAATTACAGCTCCGAAACTTTGATCAAAGTGATGTATCATTTGCCTGTGTAGAATGGACATTTACCATTAGGCACGCGCTGTGGGCGCCCAGAGTGTGAGGGGACGGCTGTCAATCTCCTCCCACCATCCAACCCCTTTATTGCTATTTTCATCCCCCAAAAAGAAAACGGGTGTGGTTAGGGGTGTGGCCTGTGTTTTGAGTGTGGGGCTTAAGGGTGCCAGGCTCTTTGGGCCTATAGGATCCTGAGGTGTAATCCAGCCCTGTGTGAGTATAAATCATAACTAAAGATACAGTAGAACTGCATAAAATGTGTCAAATCTTACTACAGTCCCCACTCCTCCTACCATTGAGAAATACAAAGTAACTTATTGTACAGGTTAGCTTCCATTCTTAGCTTGGCTAAAATAACTGAGCATGCCCATTCCAGCAGATTCAGGTAGAGGAGGAGTTAAATTCATGCATGTTTTCTGGTTAGGATTGACTTTGCACTCTTAAGGGCTAGCCACACATTTGCATTTTTTGCACAATGTGCATGTGTTTTGGTTAGAATGGAAGTAGCAGGAATGCAAAAATTCCTGCGATTTCCGATGCGCATGCGATCGCATGCACCTTTATTATGCAATTGCATGAGTTTTCTATTGCAGATAGCAACATTGCAAACGCGTGACAACGTGGCGGAATTGCACATTCAATTGCGTGTGCATAATCCACGCGCTGTGTGCACGATTCTGGTGCATTGTAGTTTTGCCTCAGCCTAAGACTGAGGCCCCACTAGAACGCACCGAAGTGCAGCACGCAATGTGAGTGTTATTGCACGCGATTGCATGTGCGATTCCGCCATGTGTCATGCATTTACACATGCAATTTGCTATTTTCAATATTGCGTAAAAAATGGTGCACGCAAAAAACTTTTATGTTCCCGGTCCATCCCCGCATTTCCATTCTAACCAAAATTGTATGTGGCAACATTGCATGTGCTGTGATTCGGTTTTTTAGAGCGCATGCATTCATTTTTGCCAAATCCATGTTGATCTGATTGTGGCGGATCAGCAACGCGAGCGGAACGGTAAGCCACTTCCCTCCGGGCGCCGTAGTGTGGCCCAGACTGCATTTATCCCTTGAGATTAATTTTTTCTCAAAACTGCCATATTGTGTTTCCTGCCCTGCTAAGAACGTACCATTAGATTAATTATCCCCCGTAATGAATTCATAGTTATATTGATCTATCCCTTTGTTAAAGACTAAATGATTACGATTTTTGCACAACAGTAGGCCATAATGTCATGAAGAGGAATAAAAACATTTCTGAGCCACTTCTGATGCCTCACGGTCTAAAAACTTCATATTTTTTTAAAATCAAAACAAATTGGATTAATGAATCATTGTATATAAACGCTAGGGTAACTGCATGTCCAAGAGGTAACCATTGGCATAATTGATTACGCTGATAAGCAAACTGCCATTTATTCCTCTCGGTTATTTATAGGTCAATGTATTGTTACTGTTATCTAGAGACATAGAAACAGGAATAGGTTTATTTCCCCCCGTGATTTCTCACTAATGATTTAAAAGGTTTTAACCTCTTTGCTGGGAGTTTAGTGAGGGATTTCTCCTGCAGGAAACTAAATGGAAATATTTTTTGCACTCAGTAGACTGGATTTCCTTATTTATTGGACCACAATGAACCCTTTGTAGCATTCAGACCATTCTTTCCCAGAAATGCAAAGTGATGCACCATTGCAAGGGTCTGTGCGCCATACCATGGTGGAATTAATATGTGCACATTATGGCTGTACTGCTGACTGTGCAAGGTTTCACTCCATTATTCCATAGTATCCTTTTATTTACTGGCTGCATTTTGCAGAGTAGCATGGACAAGCAAATAATATGGTACTTCTCATTTCATCATGGTATATAGACTGTACGCGTGTGGCTGTATGGATGTTTTGTTTTCCTTTAAACAATGTGTCTATTTGCAATCTTTCCTTTTGAGAAACGTTGTTAAGCTGGTACACACCAGCGAGTCTTAGTATCCAACCCGATTCGCCACATTGTGGATTTGGAATGATCACTGTTGGTCACATGGCGAGCATGCGGTCCATAGGGCCATGATTTTCCAGTCCGTCTTATTGCCTATTTTGACACTGCCTGTAAACAATCAAATTTTTTCCAGCCAGACTCAGCCATACACTGAAATAATCTATTGGTCATGGAATGGTGTGTACCCAGCCTTAGATAAAAATGTTTAAATATCCCTCCAAAATACACCATTGACTAGAAATTTCCAACCTGTCCGAGTTCATGGTTTTACATATGGTATCCATCACTTTTGGTTGATTTAATCAACATAGACTTGAATTGCAAATGGGTTCAAGACTAGATGTTCAATCAGATCATTTCAGCCCATTATCTCTATAATTGAATACATGTAAGTAGCATTTACTCTGGATGCATTTGTTTCTACATTCCTTTAATCCACACACATTTTGTGTTAGGAAGCAGTATCTCCCTCCCTTTTTTAACCACTCCCACTCTCCATTCGACCTGACTTTTTTCCCCACAAACCAACTGTCCAGCCTGCAACACAGCATTCCAACTGTCAAACTCTGTCACCATTCCAGCTACACAAAACTACTCACAGAAGGACAGTCTTTGAGTCTGAGAGCAAGGACTTGATTGACAGCTGAAATATAAGACGTTTAGATTGGATATCTAATACAGGGGGAAAATCTACAAAAAAAATGATACGTGTGGTGTTGGAAGAAGTTTCCAGATATTGTCAATTTAAAATAACCTATTTTTCAGTATAGATGCCTTTAAATATTCTGATTCTTACAGATTGGACACTTTGTCAAAACAGCCAGCTCTGTACGTCCTATGCAGTGTCAGACTGGCCTACCAGTTACAGGGAATGCACAACCAAGTCCAGTAGGCGTACAATAACGAGTGTGACTATACATATTTAAATGTTAGATGGGCCTTAGTGGGCCCTTGGTCGAAGATTTCCTGGTAGGCCTCAACACCATTGGTCCCATGAGTGGAATGTGGAGTATGGGAACAGTGCCCCATTGTGAGAATTGAAGATGGCAGGAGGTATGTTAATAATAGCAGTGTCTATAGTAACAACCGTTAACACAAAGAACTTAAAAATCGCCAATATCGACATAGCGCTATGTAACAATGTTTTTTTTATTTTTTGCAATGTGTCTGCTTTGATGTCTGGAGACGCCTCCATGTCTACTTCATAAAAGAATAAAAGTTGGAATTTGTAGGGTTTTTAAGTCCTGCTGCTCTGCTAAATCGTAAACATTTATAAGAGGCTGTTTTTCGCTGTTATATTACAGCAATGAAAGGAAGCGTAATCATCTCACAACTGAGCTATATTAAATAAAGGTGACGAGGCGTATAAGTTATTTTTAGTATTTTTTTCTCATCTCTGTATTGATTTTGAGGCACGGCCGCAGTTTTGGTAGAAGATTAATCAGTTTGGGGTATTAACGTTTGCAGCAGGGAGTGATCTATACAAAGGTTATGGTGTTTGAAATGGGCTGTGTAGCGAGAAACTTTCAGATGTAGTGACCAGGGGGGGTCGTAAACACCCAGCAGTCTGTGTATGATCAGAATTTATGTCTCAGTGGTAGACGATGCTTATTTTATAACTTACTACACCCTACCACTAATTACTTATAGGGTTGGGACAGTGCTAAGAAGAGAGAAGGAATTTGCACTGTTTTGAAATCTCCCTTTAATGTGAGCCGTAGTGGTATATAGGCATTCTATGGGACTCTACATATAACTTGGATTAGGAGTTACTTACATATTATTAGTTATTTTTAGGATGGACTAGAACTCGAGTTCAAGGGGAACATAATGAGTTTGGACAAACTCGCACATTTTAAACAACAAACTTTTTTTATCTTCCAAACTCGTGGACTTATTTTCAATAATTTTCAAATCGATGACCCTCGATATAGCGCTCCGGAACACTACAATCAAGGGTTATCGCCAATTCGAGGGTTAACGAATGTTATATTCGAGGGTTATCGCAAATTGGAGACTTAACAAACGCTACATTCGAGGGTTATTGCAATTCGAGTTAAAGAAAGTTACATATCGAGGGTTATTGCAAATTCGGGTTACTGAACGCTACACTTCAAGGTTATGGCCGAATTCAAGGGTTAGCGACGGCAATGACCCTCAAATGTAGCATCCTAACCTTAATTCGGCCATAACCTTGGATGTCCTTTCGTAAACCCTCGAATTTGCGATAACCCCGGAATGTAGCGTTCGCTAACACTCTTATTCATCGAAACCCTCGAGAGTAGTGGAAACTCAATGCAAAATTATTGAACTATATTCGAAAACTGTTTCCCCTGTCCTGCGCCTCCTAAGCACATGCTCAAGCTTAAAAAAATCCACTTTTTTTGTTTAAGGGTGGGACATGGCCTTTAAAATGCAAAAC
This sequence comes from Hymenochirus boettgeri, assembly GCA_019447015.1. Taxonomy (NCBI): domain Eukaryota; kingdom Metazoa; phylum Chordata; class Amphibia; order Anura; family Pipidae; genus Hymenochirus; species Hymenochirus boettgeri. The sequence continues at coordinate 326,226,706 of CM033470.1, read as the reverse complement.
ACATTATCTTTACAGGTATCTTTTTCCAGTTGTAAACCTTTAACCTCACAACCTGCTAAATTGTGTTACTCGAATCGCCAGTCTACAATCTACCTAGATTGCCCAATATCCTAACACACGTTGTAAAGCTTTGAATGGAATGTTTCTTACTTTCAGGTCACGGTTAGTGATGGCGGACCTTCGTCCAAGCAGTCAACTGTATGGTTGGTGATCAAGTTTTGGATGAAAATGACAACAGCCCCAGTTTCCAGAAAGGTCTACCAGATCAAGCTTCCAGAAAGAGACCGTAAAAACAGGGGAGAGCCAATTTATAAGCTTTTGCATTTGATAAAGATGAGTGGCCCCATGCTGAAATCTCTTACATTATCGTTGATGGAATATGACGGAAGTTTTTCATTGACCCCAAAACTGGGATGGTTGTCTTCTAGAAAGCAGTTTTTCAGCTGGAAGCTATGACTTTAAACGTAAGAACCTTTCGCCATTCATTCTGAATTGCATCTTTTGTTACGTATTCTGAATCCTTTGCATAAGCTGCTATTTTTTGTTTATTGGTCCCAGTAAAGGAAGTACATTTAATTAATTCCTGTTAATACAGATTAAAGCAGTTGATAACTGACGCCCCCAGAAATCTTCCGCCGCACGGTTTGCATATATGAATGGATTAAAAAAAAAACGTCACCATCTACCAGTTCCTCTAACCTTTGATGAACCTTTCTACAATTTCACCTAATGGAAAGTGACAAAGTGACCGAGATTGTGGTGTGGTAACGGTGCAAACCTTCAAACATTCCACTTTGGTTTGAGTTGAAGGTAATACGCTATAATACTGATTTATATTTGTATAAATAATAGCCTACAAATTGTAGAATATTCGTTTTTGCTATTAAGGGGCATGTCCATTCAAAAATAACTTTAGCTACAAATGTTCTCCATCCCCCAAACCCCACTTCCGCATTATCAATAATTTAAAAATATGCCCCTGAAGGGACATAACTGACCCGCCCCTTGCCGCCAGGTGCCGCCCCCGCTCCTTTTTCACGCTAGTTTTGAGAAACACAGAGCAGAGATTGTGCTGACACTGCTCTACTTCCTGGCCGCGGCTGTCGCCGAGCATCACGTTGTGCCTTTACTGACAGCCACAACCATTAAGGTGAAGCGGCTGTCAGCCACACAGCCTAGGAGGTGTGGCGAGACAGTTCAGGTAAGAACTTCAGGGGCATATTGAATTATTGATAATGCAAAGTGGGGTTGGGGGGGCGGAGAACATTTCTAGCTTTTTGAATGGACATGGCAAAAGGAAAAGCAAGAAAAAGATATTGTTAAGGTTGCGCCAAAACAATGGCTGTTTTTGCTATGGTCCCCTAATATGAGAACTGCATTGGGGGCAAAATTGCTGTTGCCTTAACCTTCTTTCCACATTTTCGAAAACTATTGTTCCCTTACAGGATGGATATTTTTCTTATTTGTAGGGTTTAAAGCTCAGGGCATTCACTGATGTCAACTGAACTCCCAACTCCTCTATAAGAGCAAATTACAAGATTAAGGTCTCTCTATTATTTTTTTAAACAAGTTGCAACATGGAACTAGGTTTATAAAACAGACTTGGTCAGCTATGCTCAATGCACTTTGTGTTGCCTTTAATTTGATTTAGTGTGTGTACACAATTGCGCTAACCAGAGATTTTTTAAAAGTGTGTGTGCAATCTTTACATACCACCTTAGCGTGAGCATTAGTAAAGTTGATGGGAGCTAAGTTTCACAATTGCTGAGATCTCGCTTTCACACAAGTCCTTTAGTAGTGAGCATTGCAGCACTCTCTATGCTTGTCCTAATACTAAGATCTTCCTTTGCAGTTGTTTTGAAGTTTCTCTCTGACGTTCTGTGTATCTACCTCTTCTGTTTCACTCCTTTCCTTCTCTCTCACTTTGCATTCTTCCCTTTTTTTTGCCAAGGCGGCAAGCATGCGCGAGAGGTGTTCTATATTCTGCAGACAGCTTGTGGGCACAACTGCCTCAACAGAAGGTATTACCGGAGCGAATGAAACCATTTCACTCGATCAAAGCTTAGCGTAGCTTTCGCCTGCTTTGCAAGCCTCTTCACGTTAATCTATCATATTTTCTAGAAAATGTCACCCAAAATTGAGTAGAACATCTTTAACATTTTTCCTTTAAATGACTTCTCGATTCTATTTTTTTCTCCATACCTTTTTATGTTTGAAAAAGACTCATTTTCCCGACATTTCTCTGTCAGGCCTAGTAAAAATGTTAGTCTTATTGCGGCTGTTCATAACCGGTGCCTGATGTCAGTTCCTTAAACACTTCATAGACATCTACATTTCAGGTTTTTTTTTCTTTTTAAGGAAAACCTCATTACAGGATTGTGTTATCTTCTACTGTAAGAGTCCAATTTCCATCACTTAGATCTTTGCATGAAATTAAAGTAATGAAAAAGTTTTATGGCTGTCAGTATCTAGTTACTCATTTAGCTATCACATTCACATCCTGCGTAGTTGACGCACCATAGGAGTTTTATTCAATACGCATCGCTAAAGTCTTGTGACTTTATTTACACACATCAATGCAGGGCTATTGCAAATAAGGTGTCCGTTTGTGAATAGGACTAGGAAAGGCTGGATTGCTGACTCAACCCGGATTCTTTATTTTTCTCTGCCTATAAATGACCTATTTAGTAGGAACCCATAGGAATTCTTACCTGTGTGAGTTTCATACTAAACTTCTTCAGGATGCTGAAGCTGTTGGAGATGCATTAGTTGTTATTTGATGCTGAGTAATCTTTAGACTGACTGTATAGGTTGAAAAGAAACATCCCTTTATTTACACATAAAATCACATGTGAACGAACAGGTTCATTTATGTGATTTTCAGATGCCTGATCCAACTTTCCAATGAACGCTCTGAATGAATCTTTCCCAAAACATGTTGTGGTAATGTATTAGTTTAATTTTTCAAACATTTAATCTTAAAGGGCATGTTCACCCTTAAAACAAAAAAATAGTCAATTGGTCAGTTGCTTGTTCCCACCCAACCAATATATTTTGCATTTATTACCTCTCATTACTAACCGATATTAAAGGATAACTACACTCTAAAATCAACTGAATTCTTTTTGGAAGCTGCAGCTTTAAGTACCTGTTCCAGTCATCATGGCTGTGACAACCGACATCAACACCAATAATTTACTGCTGTTCACTGTTGCCTCCTCTGCACATATAAAAAGCTCACTGAGCAGAGGGAGGAGCAGAACTTTTGGCAGAAAGAAATAACACTTTTCATTAATATCTGGTTTACAAACACACAGTTGGTGTTTGCGGATGATAACTGAAAGTCACCCGAATTGTTTTAAGGCCAACATGCCCTTGAAAAATTGATACGATAAAGTATACTTAGTTTTTTTTTCAACTGCGAGTTCCTTTAAATTTCGCTTTTCCTCTATAGCTTGGCCATTGATGTTAGTGCTTATATATTATTATTTGTTTTTTTTTTCTTTCTAATTAACAGAACACAGTTCTCCTTGAAAATTTCAATGCGCTCCCAAGGCTTTCAATTAAAGTTTCTACAAATCTCTTTGTATTTTTAAAGATCTACAGACTTTTCTCTCCTTCTCGTCCTACATTTCCCTAGCAATCAATTAAAAAGTAATTGATTAGAGCCTTGTCATTTTTAAGCATTAAGTTAAAAAGCATGTAATCTAACAGCCTTTTCAGCTACCTTGGTATCTTTTCCTTGATAAATTAAATGTCAGGACATTATGGGTTTACTAAACAATGTTTTACCCAGAGAGCCGGGACATGTACGTTTTTTAGTGCATAACAGAGAGAGTATTTGCCCCATAACCCTTGGACTTAAGAGTGGTCCCCTGGTCTCCACGATTCTTGTTGAATTCTTATTGTTAAACCCGGGTGAATAAAAACCTGAACCCACATTTCCACAAACTGGGTGGCATTACAGACAATTACATAGTAACATAGTATTGGAGGTTGTATAAGACATACGTCCATTAGTCCAACCTTTATACCCTACCCATAATGTCTGTATAACGTTACATAGTAACATAGTATTGGAGGTTGTATAAAGACATACGTCCATCCAGTCCAACCTTTATACCCTACCCTAATGTCGGTATACAGTTACATAGTAACATAGTATTGGAGGTTGTATAAGCATACGTCCATCTAGTCCAACCTTTAAACCTACCATTATGCATGTCTAACAGTTACATAGTGACATAGTATTGGAGGTAGGTATAAGACAACGTCCATCTATTCCAACTTTCTTAGCCTACCCATAATGCAGGTCTAACAGTTACATAGTAACATAGTATTGGAGGTTGTATAAAGACATACATCCACCCAGTCCACCTTTATAGCCTACCCATAATGCATGTCTAACAGTTACAAATAGTAACATATATTGGAGTTGTATAACATACTCCATCAGATCCAACCTTTATACCTACCCATAAGGTCTGTTCAACAGTTACATAGTAACATAGTATTGAAGTTGTATAAAGACATACATCCTCAGTCCAACTTTTATACCTACCCATATGTCTGTTATAACAGTTACATAGTATCATAGTATTGGAGGTTGTATAAAGCATACGTCCTTTTAGTCCACCTTTATACCGTACATATAATGCCTGTCTAACAGTTACAGTGACATAGTATTGGAGTTTGTATAAAGACATACGTCCATCTAGTCCAACCTTTATACCCTCTACCCATAATGAATGTCTAACAGTTACATAGTAGATATTATTGAGTTTGTATAAGACATACATCCATCTAGTCCATAAATGCGTGTCTAACAGTTACATAAGCATAACATAGTACATATAATGCCTGTCTAACAGGTACATAGTAACATAGTATGGAGGTTGTATAAACACTACGTCCATCTAGTCCAACCTTTATACCCTACCCATAATGCCTGTCCAACAGTTCATAGTAACATAGTATTGGAAGTTTTTAATAAATACATACATCCATCTAGTCAACCATGTATACCCTACCCTAATGTCTGTATAACAGTTACAGAGTAAACTAGTATTGGAGGTTGTATAAAGACCTACGTCCAACTAGTCCACCTGTATACCCTACCCATAATGTCTGTATAACAGTTACATAGTAACATAGTATTGGAGGTTGTGTATAAAGACATACTACGTCCAACTAGTCCAACCTGTATACCCTACCCATAATGTCTGTATAACAGTTACATAGTAACATAGTATTGAGTTGTATAAAGACATACGTCTCCACTATCCAACCTGTATACCCTACCCATAATGCCAGTTGTAAGGTTCCCTAACTAAATGTATTAATAACCAGTAATTAAAAATTATTTTCAATGCACCACTTTTTAGTATTTTGATACCGGTTATTTTCAATACGTTTATGAAAATAATTATTGTTAAACATACTTAAAAATCTGCTAAGCTAAAGCTGAAAAAAGAGCCGCCTTTAAACTAAAGGCACTTCCTATTCGCCTGCCAAATAAAAACATTGCCCACTAATCCAAGAAAAGGGAAGGATTCTAGAATTCTCCCATCGCAGCATGCCCAGAAAGTGGGTGGAAACATGCAATGTCTCCAGAACCTCTATACATAAAATATAGCCTAAATATATATCCATTATCCTAATTGCCAAGACATCGAATTAATTCATGGTTATATTTAATCACGCCTCTTTACTGTTGTGATATCTACAGAAAGGACAGTGGTGTTTATGGTATACCAGCAGGTTTCGGAAGAATCTATATATGGTTGGCATGGTAACCATGATTAGGCAATTCTGGAATTGTTTCCCTTTCTTCAGACTTTGCTAATTTTTCGTTCTACGGTCCTTGAGTGGGTTCACACCAACCCATATATCTGTTGTGATTTTTTATCTTCTCCTTACAGTGATAATTACAGGACTAGGATGAGCTAACATTAGCCACTCTCTAGGACATGTTGGTTTGATCTAAATTTATAGCTTCACATTTGTTCAGTTTAGTGAGATATTTTGGATGGTGAACTGCTAATTTTTAGGGTGTTAAGGTTAGGTTATTATGAACCTATAACAATGCGATTTTCTAACTGTATGGTGTTGTTTTCATGAGGGGTTGGCTGTAAGGGGCCAGATTGTTTTTTTTTTTTGCCTTGTCTCTTATGTTGTCATGTTCCATAGAAGGCAAATTAGCTGGATTTTGTGCACATTTTGTGTTGTTTATTATTACTTGGCTGGGACAGTCATTTTAGAATATATATATAACCTGTTAAGCCAATTGTTTTCTATAAATAACCTTTTGCAGCTCATTTACCACAGACCGCCATCGCAATATTGCTTTGCTCATAGCGGGAGTTAACCTACTTAAAGTAGCACAAACCGCGATATTGAATCGTGAGCTTCATGTTCACGGTTCTTTTGCGTACCCTGCGCATCCAGCATTAATATGGAGTTTAAGGTCCGCCTAACCAATAGCTAACTGATTAACGTAACTTTAACTCCATATATTTGCCCAGCGGCCTCGGGGTAAATGAGCCTATTGTAGTTTTAAGGGATTTGCACATGCCCACATGCCATTAAATTCACCATACTGCGGATAAGATAAGACATTTTACTAGGTACTGAAGTTTGCATTCAATATCCTCTTTACCTTCACATAGATTCCCTTGCATGGATCACCAGTTCAAATATTTCATTTGTCGACTAAAATGTCTGAGAAATAATTCTAAAGGCTAAAGTGGTGTCTAGATGATGTTAGTCCACTTTCTGTGCAGTCAAAGTCTAGATTGTGTCATGAACTCATCATGTTTTTGTTGATGTAGGTGGGACACGACAGCATTTTGACATGAAAAGGAGTGGGCACCATTGTCCATTGCCAAGCCTCTGGACGCCGAGCTGCGTTCCTCGTAAACATGACCATAGAGGTGACAGATGGAACAAATATAGCAACCACCCAGGTAATAAAATCCCTTTGCAATGTGTCATCATTTAACACTGTTCGTTTACAGACACCATAGGATTTTAGAGGCGACGGAGAGATTAGTCTCAGTGCATGAAATATGGAGTGAAATAGAGCAAACGATTTAATAAACCAAAGCAAATCTTCTCGTTATTAACTACTAAATCTACAGTTATTTTTAATGATTGGTTTCCAGCTCTTTACAGCTTAGGTCAAATAATATTCCATTTTATTATTCTACATCATCAATGATTGGCTCATGGACTGGCCTGAGCATGAAGCAATATGAAGCCAGAGTCTACTGGCCTACCAGAATACCAGGGCCAACAGTCCACTCACCAATCAAAAAAGAAAAATGTTAAATACAATGTATAGTTAATAATATGTTAGTATTATATGAGTCAATAGAAGATTTGATTAAAATGTATATACATTTTTGAGAAAATAATATTAAATGTTGAGTGAGCCCTTTAATGTTTACTGGTGGACCCCTGGTCTTATATTCCTTGGTGGGTTCTAACACTCAGCCTACACTGTTTGCAGTAAGAACATAGTAATTGAGGTTGAATAAACATACGTCTTCAGTCCAACCTATCACTTTTTTTTTTTAACCTTTTTTTAAACCCTTCCTAACAGTTGTCCAGAGGAACGGCAAAAAAAAAAACGCTAAAAAGGGGGGGGGGTAATTCCTTCCTGACTCCAAACGGCAATCGGAAGTTACCCTGATCAACAGATCTACATAAATGTATTAAGTGGTTCTTATATTTTTTCGTTTTCAAAACTTATCCAGGACATTTTAAAGCTATTCAATGAACTTGGCATTACCACATCTGCTGGAAGACAGTTCCACCTTTTCACCGCTCTCATTGTAAAGAAACCTTTCCTAACCTGAAGATGAACTTCTTTACTTCCAACCTTAAAGGATGTCCATTGTGTCCTCTGATATGATGTATTGTGAACTTTCCACCTTTGAGGTGCTGAGTTCCCTAATATCCCCCATAACGAAAACATGCCCCATACGAGCAGCCCTCGCCAACTGCCATATGGAGATTCATTTCCACCTCCTCCCCGGCATTTGGCGGCTTATAACTACCCCACATTAATTTACCCACCTTCTTGCTTCCTGTGACACTGCTCTATACCCCATGTTTTCTGTTTCCTGCATATCGTTTATACCCCCATCTATTCCATCTTTTAGATTTGGCTTCAATTCCGTTTAACATACATACATACTCCTCCTCCTTTCTTATTAACTCTGTCTGTCTAATAGGAGTATTTCTTCAATATTACTGTCCAGTCGTGAGAATCATTAGGCCATGTTTCTGCCTAACCGATCAACATCATACCTTTCCTTAACACTATTAGTTCTTGTTCCCAGTTTTTCCAGCCAGACTTCTTGCATTTGTAACATACATTTTTAGATTATCAATTGATTTACTTCCATACTTGGACGTACATGGCCCTTATCCTCTATGCTTTCCCCTCCCCTGTCTCCTCCCTCCGTTGTGTCATTAGCCCCCTGATCCCTACTTCTCTATCCTATCCCTGTGTAGTTCAAGGTACCCTCCCCCCCATCCTAGTTTTAAAATCTCCTCCCACCCCTAGCCATCTTCTTCCAAAACCAGCTGCACCATCATCATTGAGGTGCAATCCATCTCTATTAAGACCTGTAGCCAACAGAAAAAGTCCCCCAGTTTCTCTAAAACCCAAACCCCATCTCCTTACACCACCCTCTTAGCCACGCATTTATACTCCTAAGCTTCCCTTGTCTCCCTAGCGTGGCACGTGGCGGTGGTAGTATTTCTGAAAACACTACCCTTGAGGTCCTTACTTTTAACTTGGCCCTAACTCTCAGAAATCATTTTAAAAGGACCTCACCTCCATCTTATTTGTCATTGGCAACCAATGTAAACCAAGACCGTCATGTCATCCACCCCACCCAATATCTGTCTACATGATCCACCACAATGTCGATGCCCTGCAAGCACCGGCAGGCAACACACTGTTCGGCATTTAGTCTTGGCGACAGATTACCCTATCACCCTTCTAATAATGGAGTCCACTACTACCTGCCCTATCCTTTTAGCCCCCCGATTTCCCCCCTTGGTATTGGAGAATGCGGTCCCCGGGGTGCTCAAGGAAAGGTCCGCTCCATACATGCTACTTCCGAGCCATTGTCTTCCACATCTTTCGCCTAAAACGGCAAATCTGTTGGGATCGACCAGCTGGAAAGAAGTGTCCTATCCTTCCGTTCCCTATTCCTCCTGGTGACCCTTACAAATCTATCTTCCTTTACCACCCATCTGCCCCATTTCCGCCCTCCAGTTTACTGGCCCCTGCCCTCAGTATACAAATGGGCAACCCACTCACATCTGACACATACATAGGTCCCTTGTTGCAGCTGCTGCCAAGATCCCATACATGCGGCAGGATGCCATTGCATGGCCCTCCCATACTAAACAGCAATGCACAACAACAGCAATACACAACAAGAAAAACGCAATACATACAAGAGAAACAGCAATCTTGTTCTTAAACCCTTTCTTGTACTACCGCTTTTGTTTCTAAACGGACCCCCCTTAAAACAGACAAACCCCTTTGTAATCGCTCTGAGGAAGAACTATTTGCGGTTCAAAACCAAGGTTAGCTACACCCCCATCCACAAGCAGAGAGAAAAGAAAAAAAATGCCTTTCTTTGGTCCTTACCAGCTCCCACCCTACAGGTAACAATGCAGTTGAACACAAGTATTATTTTAGAAACCCAGTGTTTAAGGTTACTTAAACAATTCCTACCACCTTATTCAAGCAGTAGTAGTATACACAAAAAAAAACACAACAAGTTGATTGATTACTTACACCGGCACACTCCTAGAAATAATGTGCTATGTACATTTTACTAGACGCAAACCACAGTTAATAAACGCTTTCTTTTCTTAACGCACCCCTTAAGAACAGACAACCCCTTTAAAACAGAAAATCCCTTTACAAGTAAATCGCTCTGGAGGAAGAACTATGTGTGGTTCAAAACCCCTCGGCACTCTAGTGATTGTTGCTTTATTATTTGCATACGTACTCCGCTTGATAAATAACCTGAACTTTTGTAGGTAAGGTTGAAGGGTTTATGCTATCCTAACTTGTACATTTCCACATCAATATCTTGAATGGGATGTTACATAAGCCAGTGTTTCCATCAGATTGAGAGGAATTTTTAAAGAGCCCGAACAGAAATGCATTGTTTTATACAGCACCTCCTGATTCATTCATCATTTGACTCAGGGCTTTGTGTTTGGAAAAAGCGGTACTCTGCGGTACAGAGGTGAATGGTTTTCCGTCCAGTCTGATAAATTATGTTCACTGCAACATTGGTTAGGAAGGAGCCAATGAACCCTATATGGTGCCAATGCAATAAGGAAAATAAAAGTTTGTCCCTGCTATTTATATCAATTTCAACCAAACAGTGTTATGTAACTGCATGCATTAATTAATACTCAGATTCTGATTGGTTGCTGCCATGATGCAGGCAACAATTTTACCTCTTAATTGCTTAAGCACAGAATTTTAAAACATACCAAGAAGAGAAGTGGCGGAGTGTGTAGGTACTATGAGGCGGTACCATGTGCTTAATGTTTATGCACGGGGATGGATTGAGGAGCATAAAATATATAAGTGTCGGGACCTTTATTTAGCACATACGTCTTATGTATTTGCACTGCATGAAGTTGGCACTTTAAAATTCCCCTCACTAAATTTTGTTTTTCAGTTGTTTGTTCAGGTGTCACGTTGCGGTTTTACAGTCTGGTTTCCTAAGGATTTGGATACCTAAGATTAACCAATGGCAACCTCCTCCCAAGAGTAAAAAATTCTACTAAAAGCGGCAACTACAAGCCTCAAAATATTTTCCATATTGGAATAATGACTAACAACCGCAAATCCACTCCTCATCTCTCTGGTAATGACTGTCGCATGGTCTAAGGTGACGTCATGGGCAATGGTTGACTGCCATTACCAACAAGGCGTACAAAGCACACACTCCTCATGAAACCCTCTAACTAAGAAGAGGACTTCCCAAGTGAGGTATTATGGTTTCTGTAAGTCTACTATTCCCTCACATAGCGGAGAGTTGACGTGATGGTAATAAGATAATGACCTTGGAGTTTGGGGTGGTAATCATTCCAATATGTTGAATTATTTCGACGGCCGGAGTGCCCTTTAAAGGAAACTTTACTCTTGAGGGAGGGCTCGCATTGTAAATCTAGGTCCTAAACAAGGACACAGACTGCTCAACCACAAATTGAACACAAGCTTAAGGCTTAAAGGGGTGTAACAGTTGCCCCTAAGCCTAAAAAAGTCAAAAGCGCTTGAACAAAAATATCATAATTTTTAAAGGGAAAAAAAGACGTCTAAGGCTAGGCAAACACCTTCATGTCTATTTTATTATTTTAATTCATGTAATTACAATTCACATATCATTGGTCAATTAAATCTAGCTCCGTTAACTGCAACCGCACACATGGACATTCGTTCAATCTCAAACTGCGACCTTCTGTTTGTTCCAAACGGCTCTTGCTAGCAGATGTTGTCATTGTACACAATCTTTGGATTTCCTAACAACTGGGCTAAACCACAGGTGTTCAATTGAAGGCCATTGACTGTACATTTGCACGTTGCCACGCAAATGTGCTAATCCGCTGTGTATTATAACGTTATCTCAAGTGTATGTGATTTTAACAATATTTTATTAGTTTAAGAATCTCTATCGTCTTTTTGTTTTGTGCTGTTGCTTGGTATTTAGCATGTGAAAGCGGGTGGGAAATCTCAGAACAAGTGAGGAAACATTGTCATGGAAACGAGAACGAAACAAATAAAATAAAAATAGATTTTGACTATTTAACAAGAAATGCACGCACAGTTATTATTTTGAATGGTACGCACTGATGCCTTAGGGTGCAGTCGCAGCTTTAGCACTGATCGCAGGATAGCACTGCAGCGGTAGAGAAGCTGGCCGTTACAGCGATGATTCTATGAGCGTTGAGCGGTTGAATGCCTGCGCGGTTAGCACTGATGCCTTGTAGCGGTTAGCAATGATGCCGTTGCAGCGGTGCATGTTTAGCTTAATATGACCTGCAGCGGTTAAGCACTGATGCCGTTGCAGCGGTTAGCACTGATGCCTTGCAGTTAGCGTGTCAGCTACCTGATGCCTTGCAGCGCTTAGTCTGAGTTCAAAATCCACCCGTGGACACAACTTAAAAGTGTTTGCATGTCTTCCTGTGCTTGGGTGGGTATTCCCACAATAATAACAACATATTGGGGGGATAGGTTTGTATGTGTCAAATAAAGGCTGTAGATTAAGCTCTTTGGGGAAGGCCCAATGGTTGTATCCGTGTATTGTAAAGCGCTATAGAAGGTCTGGTGCGTATAAAAACCCCAATAATTAAAACATAATATATGTGTAGCTGATATGTTATCCCAGTCAACCAAATATTTGAATAAATCCAGTACAACAAGCCCTCTGGAGTCTGACATATTCCATCATGAAGCCAGTAATGTAGTTAACATGAGATGTAATAAAAGTCTATGTTAAAAATGATCTAATTGTTGCCCAACCATCAGATGTTATTACCATTTGACAGAAACATCTGATTGGTTGGGGCAAAAATTAGCCACCATTTTTATAATCAGTGTTTAGCTATGTCATCAGTTAAAATCTGTGTTTAGCTATTTCATCAGTTATAATCGGTGTTTAGCTATGTCATCAATAATTCTAATCAGTGTTTAGCTATGTCATCAGTTATAATCAGTGCTTAGCTATGTCATCAGTTATAATCAGTGTTTAGCTGTCATCAGTTATAATCAGCGTTTAGCTATTTTATCAGTTATAATCAGTGTTTAGCTGTCATCAGTTATAATCAGTGTTTAGCTATTTCATCAGTTAAAATCAGTGTTTAGCTATGTCATCAGTTAAAATCAGTGTTTATCTATGTCATAAGTTATAATCAGTGTTTAGCTATGTCATCAGTTAAAATCTGTGTTTAGCTACTAACATGCAGAGTGATCGACTACTTACCTGAAGGAATAAACAACTGGAACTGAGCAGACGTGAATAAAATACTTACCCTGCAGGAGGTGATAAACTACTTACCTGCAGAGTGGGATCTAACGTACTACTGACCTTAAAAGAGTGATAAAACGATGACTGCACAGACGTATAAACTACTTACCTGCAGAGTGATAAACTAAACTTACCTGCAGAGTGGAGAACTATGAGCATGCAGAGTGATAACAAACTTACTTACCTGCAGAGTGATAAAAACTACTTACCATGCAGGAGTGATAAAGCTATACATGCAGAGTGAGTTAAGCTACTTAAGCTGCAGCGTGATAAACTTACAGTACCTGCAAAGTAATTAACTAATAACGAACTTACCTGCAGGTAATAAATAACTTAAAGCGCTGCAAGAGTGATACATAAATACTTACCGGCCAGAGTGATAGAGTAAAACTACTTACATTAGCAGTAAAAACAAACTACTTACTCTTCGGGAGCAGTGATAACTGAAAGCACCGACTTTACACCTGCAGGAGGGAGTAGAATACTTACCGGCAGTATCAACTACTTACCTGCAGAAGTATAAAATACTTACCTGCAGAGTCGATAATAGATTCACACCTGACAAGTAAATAAACACTACCTTCTCAGAGCGGGTAAACGTACTTACCTGCAGAGTGATAGACTACTTAACTGTCAGGATTATCAAACTACGACCTTGCCAAAGAAGTGATATAAAACTAGCCTACCTGCAGTAATAAACTACTTACCTAGCAGAGTGATGAATAGAACGTACTTCCAGGAAGGCAAGTGAAAAATATTACCTTCAGAGTGAAATAACACTAGCATTAAATGCAGGTGATAGACTACTTATGCGTAATAAACTACTTACCGCAGAAGTGATAAACTACTTACATGCATGTAATAAACTTACCTTACCTGCAGAGTGCTAAACTAATTACCTGACAGAGAGTGAATTTGACAATAACTAGCTTATTCCTCAGTAATAAGGCTACTTACCTGCCGAGTAAGTAGATAAGCTAACTGACCTGCAGAGTTATAAACTACTTGCCTGGCGCAGTGACACAAACTGACTACCTGCAGTAATAAACTACTACCTGCAGAGTGATAAACTACTTACGCATGCAGAGGTGATAAACTAGCTTCCAGTGGTCAGAAAGATGAAAGCGGATATGATGTGAAAAGAAAGACGCTATACTAGCCGATGATGATGAAATACTTACTGGCAGAGTGCTAAGGCTACTTATCACTGCAGAGTGAATAAACTACTTGTACCTGCAGAGTGATAACGACTACTTACCTGCCGAGTGCTGATAACTAAGTACCTGCAGAGTTGATAAACTATTACTGCGAGTGATAAACTACTTACTGCCAGAAGGTGAATAAACTACTACCTGCAGGTAGTAAAATACTTACCTGCAGAGGTGATAAAATACTTACCTGCAGAAGAGTGACTTCCGCTAACATACTTAACTGCAGACAAGTGAGAAAAAAAGAGAACTACTACCGTCGCAGAGGTGATAAACACTTCTTGAAACCGCGGAGTGATAATATACTTACCTGCCGAGTGATAAACTACTTACAAGGCTGACGGACGTGCTGTAGAAAGGCTTACATGCAGAGTGATAAACTACTTACTGACGAGGTGATAAACTGACTTACCTGCAGAATGAATGTAAAATACTAACCTGTAAAAGTTGATTATAAACTATCTTCCCTGCAAGAGTGATCGTAAAGGCGATACTATACCTGCAGATGGGAAACTAACTAACACTGCAGAAGAGTGATAATAAACTACTTAACTTGCGAGCAAGTGATAACTAATTACCTGCAGAGTGATAACAAAACGACGTACCGCAGAGTGATATATAATCAGTGTTTAGCTATGTCATCAGTTAAAATCTGTGTTTAGCTTTTTCATCAGTTATAATCGGTGTTTAGCTATGTCATCAATAATTCTAATCAGTGTTTATCTATGTCATCAGTTATAATCAGTGTTTAGCTATGTCATCAGTTATAATCAGTGTACAGATATATCAGTTATACACAGTGCTTAGCTATGTCATCAGTTGTAAACAGTGCTTAGCTATTTCTACTGTATTGAATGACTCTTTAAAACGTGTGTATTATAGAAAAAAAGCTACAAAGATATATAACTTACATACTTATATATGAGATAGATAGATAGATAGATAGATCTTAGATAGATAGATAGATAGATAGATAGATATTATATAGATAGATAGATAGATAGATAGATAGACAGACAGAGATACAGACAGATTGATAGAGAGATAGAAAGACAGTAGAAAGAGAAATAGAGACAAAGAAAGTCTTGGCATTGCCATGTTACACTGCTGATAATTGTATATTCCAATATGGGCCCATTAGCAAATTTTAACGTGTTGGAAAGTGAACAGGGAGAAAGGTCAGTGAACAGTAAGATGAATTAGGGCAAGAAATGTAAAATAAACTAGAAAGGGAAAGTTTAAGTATAAATTTTGAATTTGGCTTGAAGGGCTGCATTTGGAAGGGAATACGGTATGTGTGTTTGCTGCAGATTTTAAAATTCAATAATGGGAATGATGAGTTTGTTTGGGACAAAAAAAACTTTTGTTTGTACCCAGCCGAAAGTGGTGCTAATTTTGATCCAATCAATCAGAAAGCTAACATCTGATTGGTTAGGGCAAAATTAGCATCATTTTCAATGTTAAGAACTTTTATTGAACTTTTTGATGATTGGTCAAAATGTTTTTTTGACTTTAGTTACCCTTTAATTATGGCTGCCACAGTAATGGATAAGTACATCAGTAGGTGTGTGTACCTGTGTCCAGTTGGGGGTTAAAAAAACAAACTTTTTTGATGATTGGTCAAAGAATTTTTTTGACTTTAGATACCCTTTAGGTATGGCTGCAACAGTAATGGAGGGGTAGGTCAGTAGGTGTATGTACCTGTGCCATGTGGGGGTTAAAAAAAACTTTTGTTGATGATTGGTCAAAAAATTTTTTAACTTTAGTTACCCTTTAGTATGGCTGCAACAGTATGGAGGGTAGGTCAGAAGGTGTAGTACCTTGTCCATTGGGGGTTAAAAAAAACAAACTTTTTAATGATTGGTGCAAATTTTTTTTTACTTTAGTTACCCTTTAAGTATGGCTGCCACAGTAATGGTAAGAGATCAGTAGAGGGGTGTGTACCTGGTTCGGGTTAGGGGTTAAAAAAACAAACTTTTTAGATAATTGGTCAAAATTAGTTTTTTGACTTTAGTAACCCTTTAAATAGGGCTGCCACTGTATGGAGGGATAGGTCAGTAGCTGTGTGTACCTGTACCACGTGGGGTTAAAAAAACAAACTTTTTTGATGATTGGTCAAAATTAATTTTTTTGACTTTATTACCCTTTAAGTATGGCTGCAACAGTAATAAATAAGTAGATCAGTAGGTGTGTGTACCTGGGTCGGGTTGGGGGTTAAAAAAACAAACTTTTTTGATGATTGGTCAAAAAAAAATTTTTACTTGTTGTTACTGGGGGAGCTGAAGACTAATATGTAACGTGTGTACGAAGCTTAAAGGGTATGTCCACCCTAAAATTGATTTTTTCATATAAGATCCCCCCTGGGCTCCCAGCCCCAACCGCTATATTTTTTTTTTTAGAA
The DNA here is from genome assembly GCA_019447015.1 of Hymenochirus boettgeri. NCBI lineage: Eukaryota > Metazoa > Chordata > Amphibia > Anura > Pipidae > Hymenochirus > Hymenochirus boettgeri. The sequence goes on along the minus strand of CM033470.1, from coordinate 326,210,021 downwards.
AGCCCCCCAACTCTACTTACCTCCCCACTTTCCTCCGCCGCGCTCCCGGCCCTCTGCTTGCAAGGAAATGCAAGCAGAGGGGCGGGACCGGCAGCCGCGTCTGTGATTGGCTGAGCGGCAGCCATCACAGACGCGGCTGCCGGCACTCACTCGCCGGAGGAAGAGAGAGGTAAGTAGAGTTTGGGAGCTTTCTAAAAAAAAAATAGCGCGTTGGGGCTGGGAGACATGGGGAAATCAGTACTGAGGGTTTTATGCTAGGGGGAGGGATAGTAAGACGGGAGGGAGGGGGGGGAGAAGGGGCAGTACGCATGGCAAAAATCTACCTGAGGCCACTAGCGGCAGTGTCCTATATGACTCTGCTAGCCTCCTGTTGGGCAGTTTTTGGGACTTTGGGGGGGACTACAGGAGAACCTATGGAGCTGGGATGTGAGTTAAGGATTAACTACACACATGGTGGGGGCCAGGTAGTTTGGGGGGATTATAGTTTTGGGGGTGGACATGCCCTTTAAAAGACCACACAGTAGCAATTTATCAAATTCAGGCGTATTGTCTCATATAACATATCATTTAACCACTTTAGTACAGCTGCTGCCCTCATAACTAACCACTGAGCCAAGGGAGGACTGGCCCACTAGGCTGAGGGGCAAATGCCCCCTGGGCTGTTCTCCAACATACTGCATGCCTCTAGCTCTAACATGGGGAAGATACAGGAAACTCCTCCTTCAGATGATTTACCAGATCATTCTATGGAGATCATTAAGGAATACTGATATTGTCATACTGGTATAATACATACTGGGATTGTCAATGGGTTACATCGCAAGCATCTGCAGGGTAAGCATTACAGTCTGTCATTTCAGCAGACACCACATTGACTATCGTATCACACAGGCTTCACCTCACAGGTATGTTCTAGCCAGGGGTACTTGCAGCATCTGTTATAGAAAAAGCCATATGTACCTGTGGATACATGCAGGGCTATTCAGTAAAAGTTCTTTTTGTTAAAAATGGTGCTAATTTTGCCCCAACCAATCAGATGTTAGCTTTCAAATGGTAAACAAGATTTGATTGGCTGGTGCACAATTAGCACCATTTTATAGGAAAAAATGTTTTTATTTTTATTGAATCTCCCTGATTTATATTTTTATTGAATCTCCCTGATTTATATTTTTATTGAATCTCCCTTATTTATATTTTTATTGAATCTCCCTGATTTATATTTTTATTGAATCTCCCTGATTGTCCATGTGTGTGTGTGTGTTGTGATTTCAAACATCCAATCAGTATGTTTTGGTGATTGTGGGGGAAACCGGAGTGCCCGGAGGAAACCCACGCAGGCATGGGGAGAACATACAAACTCCTGTCAAACGTGTCCAAGGTTGGAATCGAACCCAGGTCTCCACGCTGCAAGGCGTCAGTGCTAACCACTACGCCACCATGCCGCCCAACTATTCTACTTTTTATTTTTAATAAGACCTAGTAACAGTTAGGACAGTTATGACATCACTAGCTATTTGCATAAAGGGCTGGAGCTATGACTCATCACTGCACAGTTGGTATTGATAGAAGCACAAAGCCTAAAGCTGGCCATACACAGGCAGATATTAGATAGATTTGAGATATCTATCTAATGTCTAAAGACCACATTGTACATGCAGCGGTTTTTATTTTGAGATGTTCCTATCTGACCCATTCATTTTGTGATCTCAAATTGCATTAAAGAACGGGCTAGGCAGATCTTAGATAGATTGGACATCTGTCTTATGAGAGATTTTACATCTGTCTAATGTCTAAATAGTGTATGGGCACCATAAGGTGCAATGACATGAATAATATAGTAAGGGGGAGCAGTTAAAGGTCCCTGTCTGCCTTGAAAAGGAAAGCAGAGAGATGAATGGGGTAGTTGGGGGGAGGAGCCAATAACAAGCACCAGTGTGTTTATCTAGACTTAACTTAGTTTCAGTTACTGAAGAAGCTCCCCCAGGAACAACATGTTCGTTATACTTACAGTTAATAAACGTGTGGGTAGACAATCAGGGGGTTGGAGGGACAATGGCAGAGCTGAACAGCTCCTAGATAGTGTTCGTTTGTGTACAAGAGAAAGTTTATATTTGTAATATTGCGTGTTCTCGTAATGCTGCGCATTTCTTTCCATCATACGTCGCAGTCGGCCGATAAACGGTAATTAGTAGAACTAATGCGCCAAGTTGATCTTTGAAAAAAGCCGAGAACAGTAGTGGATCGTTGCTCTTTGACCAATCATCAAAAAAGTTTGTTTTTTTTAACCCCCACATGGCACAGGTACATACACCTACTTACCTACCCCTCCATTACTGTTGCAGCCATTTTTTTTTTACTTTAGTTACCCTTTAAGTATGGCTGCCAAAGTAATTTGAGAATTGTTACCATAATAGTCTATGGGAAAAAATGTCTGGAAATTCGCAGATAACGCCGTAACGCTTCTGCGGATTCCTTAGCTAGAAGATAGCACACTTCTCCTATATGCCCCGCACGTCTGTACCGAATTTCATGTCTCTAGCTCAAGAACTGTGGGAGGAGATACGGTCCAAAAAAGCGGAAGAATAAAACAGAAGAAGAAATAGAAAGAACAGTAATTTGGCTTTTGTCAAGCCAAATTAATTAGCTGTATACAAACCGAAGAACAAATCATTCATGTAAATTATAGTAAAAATGTGGACTATTCTGTATCATATCAGAGGAGGCTGCAACTAAAAGAGCAGTCAATTATTGGCTGTGTTGTCAGCTGACACTACATGGAGGGAGGGGCCAGCTTGCTCTGCCAGATTGGGGACAATAATTATCTTAATTAACCATTTTTTTGTTTTAAGGGCAGATATACCCCTTAAATGTATTTCATTCTTGCTGATAAATACATTAAATGAGGGAAATGTTCTGATCGAAATGGCTATTTCAGCCGTACACACATTAGCAATACAGGGATAATCCCATTGGTACGGCCCTATATCGTTAATGTGTGTACCCAGCTTAATTCTTTCACTTTTAATTCTTTTCACAGCTCTGCACAAAAAGGAATTTCACAATTAAGGAATACTTTTCTATACTGGGCTCTCTGTGGGTTATATTTGAAAATTAATTTATTGAAGCGCATTAGTTCTCCTTTAAATCCTGTATAGCAAAAAATGTCTTGATGTTCCCTTTTGTAGCCGATGATTATCTTTACTAGTATACCCAGACATCACAGATCCATGTGACCCGACTGGGAGATCAGATAGCCTGGCCGCGTACAGAAAAACACACTTTATTTGCTTTCTCTGTATTTAGTGCCTGTGTGAGCTCTAAGCATATTCAGAGAAGACTATATAGCTGTCAATGCCAGATTAGCTTTTAGTACTCAAACTGACAGATGTCTGAACCGGCTATACTGGTGCTTACTGTGCCGCCATTTATAAGGTACTTACCTCAGTGGGTGCAATTAGAGGTGGGGTGTGCACCTGTTCATGTCTACTTTTCATCCTCTTTGCTCCCTGCCGTCCTCTCGCTAGCTTGTGCCAAAGTCTGCAGTGCTTTTTATTTGTTAAGGACCCAAAGCCACAATGAATTGTGTCCCCACTGAGTGATGTTTCTGACACTGCAATGTTGCCAGATAATTCTGCCATTTCCATTAGAAATCTTTTGTTTTTAACCCCTTCACCTTGAACCATGCAGATTTTAGTAAGCTCGGTAATGGTCGAATTGGAGCCATTGTTAATTACGTGCTATAATGGCTAGACCTAGTAATATATATAATTATCTGTGTATTACTTACCCTGTGCAGCACCCAAGTTTGGTGAAACGTCTGACAGAATGGGGGGTCCTTTTGTTCTTAAAGGGGTGGGGGTATTCTGGACAGAAAATAAAGTTAAGCTGAATTATAAGGGAAATGATCAATATTTGTTAAATTGTTAGTTTGTGTAATACCTTCTTAGTTATTCTACATTATCTCTCCCATTTTGAAAAATCGGTTGATTTCATGTCCTTTGCTATTCCCTGCTGTTGACATTAGTGAGGTGACATTCCAGGTTCTAACGGTCCTTCTTCTTCCCAGGATGCACCACATCCTTGGAATGTTCATAACAGTAATTGGCTGTTAGATGCTCAGATCTCTACTGAGCAACCAAATCAACCCAGGCGCTGGGTCAAGGGCAAGACCATAACGGTCTCTACTAGGGGTCCTGCAAACAGGAAGTCAGTATTTTGGTTGCATTTATTTATACACAGACACAATGCTGAATGGGCAGATTAAGGTCATTGGGATGAAAAAATACTGCTCTTTTTTCTGAAAAGTAAATGTATTTGCACTGAACTTCCCCTTTAAGGTTCACACCATAAAATTCTTCCTCCTGGCAGACCGATCCATGCTTCAGACCGGTTGGCCAGGAAGAAGGACTGTCGGTCGTGGCAAAAACAGACGCGTCCCACAGTAAAGGTTCGTACACACGCGCGATCGCGGGTGCCAACCCGCGACACACAATGTGTACGAACGGCCATTTCCGCCGATAATCGTTCCGTGTATGGTCACTTTATCGCTGAAATGGCCGTTCCTTCCGACGATAATCGTTCCGTGTATGGTCACTTTATCGCTGAAATGGCCGTTCCTTCGCCCGCTCATTCATCCACTCTCTATGAGAAGTGTCCATACACGGAACGATTATCGCCCGATACGGCCATTCGTGATCGCACGTGTATACGAAACTTTAGACACGACCGATCGTGCAGTCCATGGAGGACTGCACGAATGGTCATGGTTTTCCGACCCGTCCGATGGTGCTTTTGTCCAATTCGTACAAAGGAACAGTCAGCGAAGCCGCCGCCATACAATAATTTTGCCCAACCGACCGAAAAACTGAAAGGTCGGTCGGGCCAAATTATTGTATGGTGTGTACCCAGCTTTAAACACTGAAATGTACGTGACTTATCTTATTCCAGGCTTGATTATTCTCTGTTGAAAAAATAAGTGTTGCAAGTAAAGCTGGGTACACACCATACAATACAGTAATTTGGCCCGACCGACTGACATTTCAGTGTTTCGGTCGGTCAGGCCGAATTATTGCATGACGGATTGTAAGGCGGCTCTGACAGATCGACGACCGTTTCTTTTGTCCGAATTGGATGGGTCGGAAAACCATGACCGATCGTCGGACACGATTGCAGACCTCAAAAATGGCAGCTCACTACTTACTACAGTAGCCTAAAGCAAAATATATGAAATTCATTTTTTTTTCAGCATACCTACAGCAGGTATGTGTAATATATCGTATGTACTCGAGTGTAAGCCGAGATTTTCAGGCTTTAAAATTAGCCTAAAAACCTAACCTTGGCTTATACTCGGGTCAAATCCTAATTTATATACAAATGCTGCAATTGCGGATAGTAACCAGTAGGTGCAAAATGTAACCAGTTTGGGGCAAAATGTCTGCTATTGCAGTGCAGCTTGAAACTACAACTCTCAGGTGACACTTAACTATTGGCGTCAGAGTGCCCTTTACTATATGGGGGCTAGAGTGCCCTTTACTATATGGAGTCAGAGGTCCCTTTACTATATGGGGGTCAGAGTGCCCTTTACTATATGGGGGTCAGAGGGCCCTTTACTATATGGGGTCAGGAAAATTGTAAATAATAGTAAGCTTAATTAAAAGTTTATTGAACCTTGCCACTCCACATGTTTAGAAACTACAACTCCCAGCAACCAAAGCATCTGGACTGCCAAGGAATTGGGGGTTACTGGTACTGGATTTGGTTATTACTGTATGGGAATTCTGCTGTCCATTTAAAGGGCAACTTAAGCCACAAAGCAATACAGAATCAGAAGGCAGTAGTGGTCATAATTTCTACCCTCGGCTTATACTCGAGTCAATTAGTTTTTACAAATTTTTCCAGGTAACAATAGGTACCTCGACTTATACTCGGGTCAACTTATACTCGAGTATATACGGTAAACACTTTTCTCCACTTAACCTTGCTTGAATAAAACCAGTTAATATCTCGAGATTATAAATACATCTGTTCATTTTGTAAGCATTGAAAATTAACATCCTCTCCGTGTTATTTTCTAGTTTGTTAAGTTTCATGGAAAGTATCCTCATTAGCTAAACCACAGATGCACGCATGTACGTACAATTCTATTTATATTATGCCGCATGGGAAAGCTGCGCGCAGTGCAGGTTCATTTAAAGTGGCAGCTGAGCGAGTCATTTTTCTTTTAATATTAGAAGACAAATCAATTTCCTTAATGAATATACAGCAAAAATATAAAACAGTATTTGCTTTAGTCATTATGATAATGAGCTCATTGTTATGGTTGTTAAAGGACCAATAACCTCAGAGTGACTTTTCAGAAATATATTTATATATTTCTAAATATACATTCATGAATATGTATTTGCCATTAAATTCTGCATATTTAAATAATGACTGCCTATAGCAGTCCCAACCCCAACTGATATATTTTGCACTTTATTTCCTGTATTACTAACCAGATAATTACCGTAAGCATATTTATTGTCCCTACTACCGTCCAGGCCCCAACGCGGTCGCTGGGGGTGGCGGGGCCGGTAGTTACACCACTGCCATTATTTACTGCTGCTTCACCTACTACCTCCTCTGCACATGCTCCGGCTTATAAAAAGCTCATTGAGCAGAGGGAGGAGGCCGATACCTTTGCCCGAAAGAAAAGAATAGAACTAATTATTAAATATCTGCTTGTGAAGGTTGTCATTCATCCAGGTCATGGTATATCTGTTGTATTCAATTAGATAACTGGACTTGAAATGTAGTTCTTGAAGACGTTTCGCTAGTCATCCGACTGGCTTTCTCAATTCAGAATGACTTGTACAAGAATCTGTGGCAATTATGTACCTGGAAAATCCCAATTAGCATATCACAGCCAGGTGTTAAGGGCGTGATTGGATAGTGGCTAAGAGGTGTTATAGGAACGCCCAGAGTAGGTGTTAATCTTAAGGAAAAGGACATACCTTTGAAGATTGTAATGTTAACATACTGGCGAAGGAACGTGACTGGTTCAAGAGAGGTGTTAAGGAGGCCATTTATGTGAAATAAAGAAACCAAGCCTAAATAGAGGTGGGGGGTTCGACACCAACTGTCTGCCATGTACATGCTGTTTAACACCTTACTCTGGGCGTTCCTATAACACTCTTAGCCACTATCCAATCACACCCTTAACACCTGGCTGTGATATGCTAATTGGGATTTTCCAGGGTACATAATTGCCACAGATTCTTGTACAAGTCATTCTGAATTGAGAAAGCCAGTCGGATGACTAGCGAAACGTCTTCAAGAACTACATTTCAAGTCCAGTTGATCTAATTGAATACAACAGATATTAAATATCTGGTTACAAATGCATGTAATAAATTGGTATAAATAGTATTTGGGGTTGCGGGAAGATAACTGACAAGTCACCAGTTTTTTTATTTTAAGGGTGGACATGCCCTTTAAGTTTTTGTAGTATTCATGATATGTCTCTTTAAAAATGTCATACAACTGTTGGCAGTGCCTTTCTCCCCAAAAAGACAGGGCAGTGCCCATCAACAGGGGGCAGCACTTGCAGCATAATAAATGAGGCCATAAATGTATCAATATAACCAAATGATTTATTGATTTCTCCGATAATATATACTAATATTAAATATCCCTCCGATCCAATAATAAAAACAGATACATTTTGTTGGTCTGATTTTGTAGTATGGCCCCACGCTATGCAGGTCATTTACCCAGAGCCACCAGGCAGTTTGTTTGAGTCGTGTTAACCAATTCGCTATCGGTTAGCACAACTCTTACTGCGGATTTCGCCAACATGTAGAATAACTCCTGTTCTAGTAGGGTCTGAAAGTGTAAGTCACCTTAAAAGGAAAAAAAAGGGTTACTGAAAGGGACATTACATCACCCAAAACAACTTTTCTTTATTAATTAAATATTCATTTATTTTTGATTAAATATTAAATCTGTTTTGTGGGAGGTAGGAGACAGCGACCCTGTCTGCAATTGTGCTCCTACCTCCCATTTGCAATAGAAGAGTAAGTAAACTTGTCGCTGCTCTCCTGCTTTTCTCCCAGGAAGTTCCCTGCCTGGGACACACCTCCCAATCTATGGCATATGTTGCAGTAGGAGGTAGGGCAGACTGGTGGAACAAGCAGAAGAGCTTTCTAACTTCCTTCCTCCTGGTATAATATAACATTGAAATAGTAGTCTAGTTTAGGGAAATATAGTGTCCTTTAAAATCCACCAATGTGAAAGCTTTAATGGATTTTTTTTTTTAAATAATGATCGCCTGTTGTGATTGGGTAGAAATAGAAAGGCCATCGGTCTAATTGCTAAGAAGCAATGTAATTAAAAGAAGACAGTGAAAAGATACAGCTCCTACTGTTATACAAGATAAGAAACCAAATAGGAAGATGATCCGGGGCTGGGAAGGGCCCCTTACACTCCAATTCAGTCTGTTTGAAACCCTTGTTCTACAAAAGAAGATATCTGCATTTGATGTGTTAAATTCAGGCTCTTTACTGTTGAATAGATGATTATTGAAGAATTGACTGTGACTACCAGGCAATTTTCTTTTCATTCATATTTATTGGTAGGTCCATTTAATCTGTCTTTATATTTAAGGGTCTTCTTCAGAAATTCTAAATCGTTGGACATCTGGTTCTTACTTCTAGTAATGATGATTGTATTCTTTCTATTCCCTTTCATGACAATAGCTTTGCACTGTAGATTCCTTATGACTATGAGAACATATGATTGGGTCCAGTCATTTTCTTGAGAGCGTTGTGTAATATTGCATGGTCAGCACGTTGTATTCACCGAAACCTCCATTGTCTTCCTTTATGTATTTCCTGGACGTTTTTAATTCGTTCTTAACTGCAACTTGTATATCCAGCTGTTCCAATCCAATGCCATGATACAGTAAATTACTAATGGTGCTAATTGAAAAATGAATGAATGTAATCTTCACTTAAAGAGAGAGATGTATGTCTGAGCACCTATTAATATCTTGGCTGTGTAGAACACAGCACAACTTTCTTGCTAAATGTATGTAAAATAATGGGGTTATCTTTAGGCTAAAACACACTAAATTACAGCTCAGAAACATTTGATCAAAGTGATGTATCATTTGCCTGTGTATACAGGGACAGATTTACCATTAGGCACGCGCCTGTGGGGCGCCAGAGGTTGGAGGGACGGCTGTCAATCTCCTCCCACCAATCCAACCCCTTTATTGTCTATTTTCATCCCCCAAAAAGAGAAAACGGGTGTGGTTAGGGGTGTGGCCTGTGTTTTGAGGTGGGGCTAAGGGTGCCAGGCTCTTTGGGCCTATAGGATCCTGAGGTGTAAATCCAGCCCTGTGTGAGTATAAATCATAACTAAAGATACAGTAGAACTGCATAAAATGTGTCAAATCTTTACTACAGTCCCCACTCTCCTACCATTAGAGAAATACAAAGTAACTTATTGTACAGGTTAGCTTCCATTCTTAGGCTAAAATAAACTGAGCATGCCCATTCCAGCAGATTCAGGTAGAGGAGGAGTTAAAATTCATGCATGTTTTCTGGTTAGGAGTGACTTTGCACTCTTTAAGGGCTAGGCCACACTATTGCATTTTTTGCACAAATGTGCATGTGATTTTGGTTAGAATGGAAGTAGCAGGAATGCAAAAATTCCTGCGATTTCCGATGCGCATGCGATCGCATGCACCATTTATTATGCAATTGCATGAGTTTTCTCATTGCAGATAGCAACATTGCAAACGCGTGACAACGTGGCGGAATTGCACATTCAATTGCGTGTGATAATGCACGCGCTGTGTGCACGATTCTGGTGCATTGTAGTTTTGCCTCAGCCTAAGACTGAGGCCCCACTAGAACGCACCGAAGTGCGCACGCAATTGTGAGTGTTATTGCACGCGATTGCATGTGCGATTCCGCCATGTTGTCATGCATTTACACATGCAATTTTGCTATTTTCAATGATTGCGTAAAAAATGGTGCACGCAAAAAACTTTTATGTTCCCGCGATTTCCATTCTAACCAAAAATTGTATGTGGCCACATTGCATGTGCTGTGATTCGTTTTTAGAGCGCATGCATTCATTTTTGCAAATCACATGTGATCTGATTGTGCGGATCGCAACGCGAGCGGACGGTAAGGCACTTTTCCCTCCGGGCGCCGTAGTGTGGCCTCAGACTGCATTTATCCCTTGAGATTAATTTTTTTCTCAAAACTGCCATATTGTGTTTCCTGCCCACTGCTAAGAATGTACCATTAGATTAATTATCCCACAGTAATGAAATTCATAGTTATATTGACTCTATCCCTTTGTTAAAGACTTAAATGATTAACAGATTTTTGCACAACAGGTAGGCCATATGTTCATGAAGAGGAATGAAAAACATTTCTGAGCCAACTTCTGGATGCCCTCACTGGTCTAAACTCATATTTTTTTAATCAAAACAAATTGGATTAAATGAATCATTGTATTAAACGCTAGGGTAACTGCATGCCAGAGATGGTAACATTTGGCATAATTGATATACGCTGATAAAGCAAACTGCCATTTATTGGCTCTCGGTTATATTATATCAATGTATTGTTACTGTTATCTAGAGACATAGAAACAGGAATAAGGTTTAATTTCCCCCGTGATTTCTCACTAATGATTTAAAAGGTTTAACCTCTTGCATGGGAGTTTAGTGGAGGGATTTCTGCAGGAAACTAAAATAGGAAATATTTTATTGCACTCAGTAGACTGGATTTCCTTATTTATTGGACCACAAATGAACCATTTGTAGGCATTCAGACCATTCTTTCCCAGAATGCAAAGTGATGGCACCAATGCAAGGGTCTGTGCGCCATACCATGGTGGAATTAATATGTGCACATTATGCTTACTGCACTGTGCAAGGTTTCACTCACATTATTCCATAGTATCCTTTTATTTACTGGCTGCATTTTGCAGAGTAGCATGGACAGCAAATAATATGGTACTTCTCATTGCATCATGGTAGTATAGACTGGACGCTGTGCTGTATGGATGTTTGTGTTTCCATTTAAACTAATGGTGTTACTTATTTGCAATCATTTTCCTTTTGATAAACTTGTTAAGCTGGGTACACACCAGCAGATGTATTAGTTCCAACCGATTCGCCACTATTGTGGATTTGGAATGAATCACTGTTGGTCTACATGGCGAAGCATGCGGTCCATAGTGGCCATGATTTTCCAGTCCGTCTTATTGCCTATTTTGACACTGCCTGTAAGAACATCAAATTTTTCCAGCCAGACCAGCCAATACACTGAAATATCTATTGGTCATGGAATGGTGTGTACCCAGCCTTAGATAAAAAATGTTTAAATATCCCTCCAAATACACCATTGACTAGAAATTTCCAACCTGTCCGAGGTTCAATGGATTTTACATATGGTATCCATCACTTTTGGTTGATTTAAATCAAACATAGACTTGAATTGCAAATGGTTCAAGACTAGATGGTTCAATCAGATCATTTCAGCCCATTAATCTATAATTGAATACATGTAAGTAGCATTTACTCTGATTTGCATGTGTTGCTACATTCCTTTAATCCAGCACACATTTTGTTTAGGAGCAGTATCCCTCCTCCCTTTTTTAACCACTCCCACTTCCATTCGACCTGACTTTTTTCCCCACAAACCAACTGTCCAGCCTGCACACAGCATTCCAACTGTCAAAACTCTGTCACCATTCCAGCTACAGCAAAACTACTCACAGAAGGACAGTCTTTGAGTCTGAGAGCAAGGAACTTGATTGACAGCTGAAATATAAGACGTTTTAGATTGGATATCTAAAGAAATAGGGGGAAGATCTACAAAAAAAATGATACAGTGGTGGTTGGGAAGAAGTTTCCAGATATTGTCAATTTAAAATAACCTATTTTTCAGTATAGATGCCCTTTAAATATTTCTGATTCTTACAAGACTTGGACACTTTGTCAAAACAGCCAGCTACTGTACGTCCTATGCAGTGTCAGACTGGCCTACCAGGTTACAGGGGAATTCACAACCAAGTCAGTAGGCGTACAATAAACGAGTGTGACTAGACATATTAAATGTTAGATGGGCCTTAGTGGGCCCTTGGTCGAAGATTTCCTGGTAGGCCTCAACACCATTGGTCCCATGATGGAATGTGGAGTAATGGGAACATGCCCCATTGTGAGAATTGAAGATGGCAGGAGGTATGTTAATAATAGCAATGTGTCTATAGTAACATCCGTTAACACAAAGAACTTAAAAATCTGCCAATATCGACTAGCGCTATGTAAACAATGTTTTTTTTATTTTATTGCAATGTGTCTGCTTTGATGTCTGGAGACGCCTCCAGTCTACTTCATAAACAGAATAAAAGTTGGAATTTGTAGGGGTTTTTAAGTCCTGCTGCTCTGCTAAATCGTAAACCATTTATAAGAAGGCTGTTATTTCGCTGTTATATTACAGCAATGAAAGGGAAGCGTAATCATCTCACAACTGAGCTCATATTAAATAAAGGTGACGAGGCGGATAAGTTATTTTTAGTATTTTTCTCATCTCTGTATTGATTTTGAGCACGGCCGCAGGGTTTGGTAGAAGATTATAGCAGTTTGGGGTATTAACGTTGCAGCAGGGGAGATGATCTGATACAAAGGTTATGGTGTTTGAAATGGGCTGTGTAGCGAGAAGACTTTCAGATGTAGTGACCAGGGGGGTCGATAAACAGCCCAGCAGTCTGTGTATGAATCAGAATTTATGTCTCAGTGGTAGACGATGCTTATTTTATAACTTACTACACCCTACCACTTAATTCACTTATAGGGTTGGGACAGTGCTAGAGAAGAGAGAAAGGAATTTGCACTGTTTTGAAATCTCCCTTTTAATGTGAGCCGTAGTGGTATATAGGCATTCTATGGAGACATCTACAGTATAACTTGGATTAGGAGTTACTTACATATTATTAGTTATTTTTAGGGATGGACTAGAACTCGAGTTCAAGGGGAACATAATGAGTTTGGACAAACTCGTACATTTTAGAACAACAAACTTTTTTATCTTCCAAACTCGTGGACTTATTTTCAATAATTTTCAAATCGATGACCCTCGAATTAGCGCTCCGGAACACTACAATCAAGGGTTATCGCCAATTCGAGGGTTAACGAATGTTATATTCGAGGGTTATCGCAAATTGGAGACTTAACAAACGCTACATTCGAGGGTTATTGCAAATTCGAGGGTTAAAGAAAGTTACATTCGAGGGTTATTGCAAATTCGAGGGTTACTGAACGCTACATTCAAAGGTTATGGCCGAATTCAAGGGTTAGCGAACGGCAATGACCCTCAAATGTAGCATTCGCTAACCCTTGAATTCGGCCATAACCCTTGGATGTCGCTTTCGGTAAACCCTCGAATTTGCGATAACCCCGGAATGTAGCGTTCGCTAACACTCTTATTCATCGAGAACCCTCGAGAGTAGTGGAAACTCAATGCAAAATTATTGAACTATAATTCGAAAACTGTTTCCCCTGCTGCCTCCTAAGCACATGCTCAAGCTTAAAAAAAAGCTCACTTTTTTTTGTTTGAAGGGTGGACATGGCCTTTAAATGCCAAAAACACATTATCTTTACAGGTATCTTTTTCCAGTTGTAAACCTTTAACCTCACAACCTGCTAAATTGTGTTACTCGAATCTGCCAGTCTACAATCTTACCTAGAATTGCCAATATCCTAACACACGTTGTAAAGCTTTGAATGAATGTTTCTTACTTTCAGGTCACGGTTAGTGATGGCGGACCTTCGTCCAAGCAGTCAACTGTATGGTTGGTGATTCAAGTTTTGGATGAAAATGACAACAAGCCCCAGTTTCCAGAAAAGGTCTACCAGATCAAGCTTCCAGAAAGAGACCGTAAAAAAAGGGGAGAGCCAATTTATAGAGCTTTTGCATTTGATAAAGATGAGGGCCCCAATGCTGAAATCTCTTACAGTATCGTTGATGGGAATGATGACGGAAAGTTTTTCATTGACCCCAAAACTGGGATGGTGTCTTCTAGAAAGCAGTTTTCAGCTGGAAGCTATGACATTTTAACAGTAAGAACTCTGTCGCCATTCATTCTGAATTGCATCTTTTGTTACAGTATTCTGAATCCTTTGCATAGAGCTGCATATTTTTGTTTATTGGTCCCAGTAACAGGAAGTACATTTTTAATGATTTCCTGTTAATACAGATTAAAGCAGTTGATAACGGACGCCCCCAGAAATCTTCCGCCGCACGGTTGCATATTGAATGGATTAAAAAAACGTCACCATCTACCAGTCCTCTAACCTTTGATGAACCTTTCTACAATTTCACCATAATGGAAAGTGACAAAGTGACCGAGATTGTGGGTGTGGTAACGGTGCAACCTTCAAACATTCCACTTTGGTTTGATGTTGAAGGTAATACGCTATATACTGATTTATATTTGTATAAAATAATAGCCTACAAATTGTAGAAATATATCGTTTTGCTATTAAAGGGCATGTCCAGTCAAAAAATAACTTTAGCTACAAATGTTCTCCATCCCCCAAACCCCACTTTCGCATTATCAATAATTTAAAAATATGCCCCTGAAGGGACATAACTGACCCAGCCCCTTGCCGCCAGGTGCCGCCCCCGCTCCTTTTTCACGCTAGTTTTGAGAAAACACAGGAGCAGAGATTGTGCTGACAACTGCTCTACTTCCTGGCCGCGGCTGTCAGCCGAGCATCACGTTGTGCCTTTACTGACAGCCACAACCAGTAAGTGAAGCGGCTGTCAGCCACACAGCATAGGAAGGGTGGCGAGGAACCAGGTCAGGTAAGGAACTTCAGGGGCATATTTGGAAATTATTGATAATGCAAAAGTGGGGTTTGGGGGGGGGGCGGAGAACATTTCTAGCTTTTTGAATGGACATGGCAAAAGGGAAAAGCAAGAAAAAGATATTGTTAAGGGTGCGCCAAAACAATGGCTGTTGTTTGCTATGGTCCCCTAATTATTGAGAACTGCATTGGGGCAAAATTTGCTGTTGCCTTTAACCTTCTTTCACCATTTTTCGAAAACTATTGTTCCCTTACAGGATGGATATTTTCTTATTTGTAGGGTTTAAAGCTCAGGGCATTCAAGCTGATGTCAACTAGAACTCCCAACTCCTCTATAAGAGCAAATTAAAGATTAGAGTCTCTCTATTATTTTTTTAAACAAGTTGCAACATTGGACGTAGGTTTAAATAAACAGACTTGGTCAGCTATGCTCAATGCACTTTGTGTTGCCTTTAATTTGATTTAGTGTGTGTACACAATTGCGCTAACCAGAGATTTTTTAAAAGTGTGTGTGCAATCTTTAATACACACCTTAGCGTGAGCATTAGTAAAGTTGATGGGAGCTAAAGTTCACAATTGCTTGAGATCTCGCTTTCACTGTCCTTTTAGTAGTGAGCATTGCAGCACTCTCTATGCTTGTACTAATATCTAAGATCTTCCTTTGCAGTTGTTGTTGAAGTTTCTCTCTGACGTTCTGTGTATCTAACCTCTCTGTTTCACTCCTTTCTTTCTCTCTGCATTCTTCCCTTTTTTTTGCCAAGGCGGCAAGCATGCGCGAGAGGTGTTCTATATTCTGCAGACAGCTTGTGGGCACAACTGCTCAACAGAAGGTATTACCGGAGCGAATGAAACCATTTCACTCGATCAAAGCTTAGCTAGCTTTCGCCTGCTTTGCAAGCTCTTTCACGTTAATCCTATCATATTTTCTAGAAATATGTCACCCTGAAAATTGAGTAGAACATCTTTAACATTTTTCCTTAAATGACTTCTCGATTCTATTTTTTTCTCCATACCTTTTTATGTTTGAAAAATGACTCATTTTCCCGACATATTCTCTGTCAGGCCTAGTAAAAATGTTAGTCTTATTGCGGCTGTTCATTAACCGGTGCCTGATGTCAGTTCCTTAAACACTTCATAGACATCTACATTTTCAGGTTTTTTTTTCTTTTTAAAGGAAAAACCTCATTACAGGATTGTGTTATCTTCTACTGTAAGAGTCCAATTTCCATCACTTAGATCTTTGCATGAAATTTAAAGTAAATGAAAGTTATTATGGCTGTCAGATATCTAGTTACTCATTTAGCTATCACATTCACAGCCTGCGTAGGTTGACGCACCATAGGAGTTTTATTCAATACGCATCGCTTAAAGTCTGTAGACTTTATTTACACACATGGCAGGGCTTATTGCAAATAAAGGTGTCCGTTTGTGAATAGAGCTATGGGAAAGGCTGGATTGCTGACTCAAACCGGATTCTTTATTTTTCTCTGCCTATAAATGAACCTAATTTAGTAGGAACCTCATAGGAATTCTTACCTGTGTGAGTTTCATACTAAACTTCTTCAGGATGCTGAAGCTGTTGGAGATGCATTAGTTGTTATTGGATGCTGAGTAATCTTTAGACTGACTGTATAGGTTGAAAAGAAAAACTTTATTTACAATAAAATCACATGTGACGAAAACATGGTTCATTTATGTGATTTTCAGATGCCTGATCCAAATTTCCAATGAACGCTCTGAATGAAGTCTTTCCCAAAACATTGTTGTGTAATGTATTAGTTATATTTTCAAACATTTAATACTTTAAAGGGCATGTTCACCCTTAAAACAAAAAAATAGTCAATTGTCAGTTGCTTGTTCCCAACCCCAACCAATATATTTTGCATTTTATTACCTGCATTACTAACCAGATATTTAAAGGATAACTACACTCTAAAATCAACTGAATTCTTTTTGGAAGCTGCAGCTTTAAGTAACCTGTTCCAGTCAATCATGGCTGTGACAACCGACATCACAACCAATAATTTACTGCTGTTTCACTTGTTGCCTCCTCTGCACATATAAAAAGCTCACTGAGCAGAGGGAGGAGGCAGATACTTTTGGCAGAAAGAAATAAAACTTTTCATTAAATATCTGGTTACAAACACAGCAGTTGGTGTTGCGGGATGATAACTGACAAGTCACCCGAATTTGTTTTAAGGGCCAACATGCCCTTGAAGAAATTGATACGATAAAGTATACTTAGTTTTTCTTTCAAACTGCGAGTTCCTTTAAATTTCGCTTTTCCTCTATAGCTTGGCCATTGAAATGTTAGTGCTTATATAATTATTATTATGTTTTTTTTCTTTCTAATTAACAGAACACAGTATTCTCTTTGAAAATTTCAATGCGCTCCCAAGGCTTTCAATTAAAGTTTCTACAAATCTCTTTTATTTTTAAAGATCTTACAGACTTTTCTCTCCTTCTCTCCTACATTTCCCTAGCAAATCAATTAAAAAGTTAATTGAGTAGAGCCTTGTCATTTTTAAGCATTAAGTTAAAAAGCATGTAATCTAACAGCCGTTTTCAGCTACCTTGGTATCTTTCCTTGATAAATTAAATGTCAAGGACAATTATGGGTTTACTTAAAAATGTTTTACCCCAGAGAGCCGGGACATGTACGTTTTTTTAGTGCATAACAGAGAGAGTATTTGCCCCATAAGCCCCTTGGACTTAAGAGTGGTCCCCTGGTCTCACGATTCTTGTTGAATTTCTTAATTGTATAACCCGGGGATAAAAACCTGAACCCACATTTCCACAAACTGGGTGGCATTACAGACAATTACATAGTAACATAGTATTGGAGGTTGTATAAAGACATACGTCCATCTAGTCCAACCTTTATACCCTACCCATAATGTCTGTATAAACAACATAGTATTGGAGGTTGTATAAAGACATACGTCCATCTAGTCCAACCTTTATACCCTACCCATAATGTCTGTATAACAGTTACATAGTAACATAGTATTGGAGGTTGTATAAAGACATACGTCCATCCAGTCCAACCTTTATACCCTACCCATAATGTCTGTATAACAGTTACATAGTAACATAGTATTGGAGGTTGTATAAAGACATACGTCCATCTAGTCCAACCTTTATAACCTACCCATTATGCATGTCTAACAGTTACATAGTGACATAGTATTGGAGGTTGTATAAAGACAAACGTCCATCTAGTCCAACCTTTATAGCCTACCCATAATGCATGTCTAACAGTTACATAGTAACATAGTATTGGAGGTTGTATAAAGACATACATCCATCCAGTCCAACCTTTATACCCTACCCATAATGTCTGTCTAACAGTTACATAGTAACATAGTATTGAAGGTTGTATAAAGACATACATCCATCTAGTCCAACCTTTATACCCTACCCATAATGTCTGTATAACAGTTACATAGTATCATAGTATTGGAGGTTGTATAAAGACATACGTCCTTTTAGTCCAACCTTTATACCGTACATATAATGCCTGTCTAACAGTTACATAGTGACATAGTATTGGAGGTTGTATAAAGACATACGTCCATCTAGTCCAACCTTTATACCCTACCCATAATGCATGTCTAACAGTTACATAGTAAGATATTATTGGAGGTTGTATAAAGACATACATCCATCTAGTCCATATAATGCCTGTCTAACAGTTACATAGTAGCATAACATAGTACATATAATGCCTGTCTAACAGTTACATAGTAACATAGTATTGGAGGTTGTATAAAGACATACGTCCATCTAGTCCAACCTTTATACCCTACCCATAATGCCTGTCCAACAGTTACATAGTAACATAGTATTGGAGGTTGTATAAATACATACATCCATCTAGTCCAACCTGTATACCCTACCCATAATGTCTGTATAACAGTTACATAGTAACATAGTATTGGAGGTTGTATAAAGACATACGTCCAACTAGTCCAACCTGTATACCCTACCCATAATGTCTGTATAACAGTTACATAGTAACATAGTATTGGAGGTTGTATAAAGACATACGTCCAACTATTCCAACCTGTATACCCTACCCATAATGCCAGTCTGTAAGGTTCCCTGGAACTAAATGTATTAATACCAGTAATTTAAATTATTTTCAATGCACCAGTCATTTTTAGTATTTTGAATACACCGGTTATTTTCAATACGTTTATGAAAAATAATTATATGTTAAACATACTTAAAATCTGCTAAGCTAAAGCTGAAAAAAGAGCCGCCTTTAAACATAAGGCACTTCCTATTCGCCTGCCAAATAAAAACATTGCCCAACTAATCCAAGAAAAAGGGAAGGAATTCTCACTCCCAGCATGCCCAGAAAAGTGGGTGGAAACATGCAAATGTCTCCAGAACCTCTATACATAAATATAGCCTAAATATATATCCATTTATCCTAATTGCCAAGACATATAATTAATTCATGGTTATGATTTAAATCACACCTCTTTACTGTTGTGATATCTACAGAAAGGACAGTGGTGTTTATGGTAGACCAGGCATGGTTTCGGAAGATCTATATATGGTTAGGGCATGGTAACCATAGATTAGGCAATTCTGGAATTGTTCCCTTTCTTCAGACTTTGCTAATTTTCTGTTCTCGGTCCTTGAGGTGGGTTCACACCAAACCCATATATCTGTTGGTGATTTTTATCTTCTCCTACAGTGATGAATTACAGGACATAGGATGAGCTAACATTAGCCACTCTCTAGGACATGTGGTTTGATCTAAATTTATAGCTTCACATTTGTTCAGTTTAGTGAGATATTTTGGATGGTGAAATGCTAGATTTTAAGGTTAGGTTAAGGTTAGGTTATTATGAACCTATAACAATGCGATGTTTCTAACTGTAGGTGGTTGTTTTGCATGAGGGGTTGGCTGTAAGGGGCCAAGATTGTTTTTTGCCTTGCTCTTATGTTTGTCATGTTCCATAGAAGGCAATTATTAGCTGGATTTTGTGCAACATTTTGTGTTGTTTATTATTACCTTGGCTGGGACAGTCAATTTTAGAATATATATATAACCTGTTATAGCCAAATTGTTTCTATAAATGAACCTTTTGCAGGCTCATTTACCCAGAGCCGCCATCGCAATATTGCATTTGCTCATAGCGGGATTTTAACGCTACTTAAAGTAGCACAAACCGCGATATTGAATCGTGAGCGTCAGGTTCACGGGTTTCTTTTGCGTAACCTGCGCATCCAGCATTAATATGGAGTTTAAGTCGCGCTAACCAATAGCTAACTGATTAACGTAACTTTAACTCCATATATTTGCCCAGCGGCTCTGGGTAAATGAGCCTATTGTAGTTTTAAAGGGATTTGCACATGCCCACATGCCATTAATTCACCATACTGCGGAATAAGATAAGACATTTTACTAGGTACTGAAGTTTGCATTCAATATCCTTCTTTACCTTCACATAGATTCCCTTGCATGGATCACCAGTTCAAATATTTTCATTTGTCGACTAAAATGTCTGAGAAATAATATCTAAAGCTAAAGTGGTGTCTAGAATGATGTAGTAGCCACTTTCTGTGCAGTCAAAGTCTAGAATTGTGTCATGAACTCATCATGTTTTTGTTGATGTAGGTGGGAACACAGACAGCATTTTTGACATTGAAAAAGGAGTGGGCACCATTGTCATTGCCAAGCCTCTGGACGCCGAGCTGCGCTCCTCGTATAACATGACCATAGAGGTGACAGATGGAACAAATATAGCAACCACCCAGGTAATAAAATCCCTTTGCAATGTGCTCATCATTTAACACTGTTCGTTTACAGACACCATAGGATTTTAGAGGGCGACGGAGAGATGAGTCTCAGTGCATGAAATATGGAGTGAAAATAGAGCAAACTGATTTAATAAACCAAAGCAAATCTTCTCGTTATGTAACTACTAATTATCTACAGTGATTTTTAATGATATGGTTTCCAGCGCTTTACAGCTTAGGTCAAATAATATTCCATTTTATTATTCTACATCATCAAGATTGGTCCATGGACTGGCCCTTGAGCATGAAGCAATATGAAGCCAGAGTCTAACTGGCCTACCAGAATACCAGGGCCAACAGTCCACTCACCAATCAAAAAAGAGAAAAATGTTAAATACAGATGTAAGTTAATAATATGTTAGTAATTATAATGAGTCAATAGAAGATTTGATTAAAATGTATATACATTTTTGAGAAAAATAAATATTAAATGTTGAGTGAGCCCTTTAATGTTTACTGGTGGACCCCTGGTCTTATATTCCTTGGTGGGTTCTAACACTCAGAGCCCTACACTGTTTGCAGTAAGAACATAGTAATTGAGGTTGAATAAAGACATACGTCTATCAAGTCCAACCTATTCACTTTTTTTTTTAACCCTTTTTTAACCCTTCCTAACAGTTGATCCAGAGGAAGGCAAAAAAAAAAACAGCTAAAAAGGGGGGGGGGGTAATTCCTTCCTGACTCCAAACGGCAATCGGAAAGTATCCCTGGATCAACCAGATCTACAGTAAATGTATTAAAGTGGTTCTTAATATTTTTTCGTTTTCAAAACTTATCCAGGACATTTTTAAAGCTATTCAATGAACTTGGCATTACCACATCTGCTGGAAGACAGTTCCACATTTTCACCGCTCTCACTGTAAAGAAACCTTTCCTAACCTGAAGATGAAACTTCTTTACTTCCAACCTTAAAGGATGTCCATGTGTCCTCTGATATGATGTATTCGTGAACTTTCTACCTTTTGAGGTGCTGGCAGTTCCCCTAATCCCCCATAACGAAAACATGCCCCATACGAGCAGCCCTCGCCAACTGCATATGGAGATTCATTTCCACCTCCTCCCCGGCATTTGGCGGCTTATAACATACCCCAACAATTAATTTACCCACCTTCTTGCTTCCTGTACACTGCTCTACCCATGTTGTTTCTGCCATATCGTTTATACCCCCATCTATTCCATCTTTTAGATTTGGCTTCAATTCCTGTTTAACATACATACATACTCCTCCTCCTTTCTTATTAACTCTGTCATGTCTAAATAAGGAGTATTCTTCAATATTTACTGTCCAGTCGTGAGAATCATTTAGCCATGTTTCTGCTATACCGATCACATCATACCTTTCCTTTAACACTATTAGTTCTTGTTCCCCAGTTTTTCCAGCCAGACTTCTTGCATTTGTAAACATACATTTTAGATTATCAATTGATTTACTTCCATACTTGGACGTACATGGCTCCTTATCCTCTATGCTTTCCCCTCCCCTGTCTCCTCCCTCCGTTGTGTCATTAGCCCCCTGATCCCTAACTTCTCTATCTATCCCTGTGTAGTTCAAGGTACCCTCCCCCCCATACCTAGTTTAAAATCTCCTCCAACCCCCTAGCCATCTTCTTCCCAAAAACAGCTGCACCATCATCATTGAGGTGCAATCCATCTCTATTAAAGAGCCTGTAGCCAACAGAAAAGTCAGCCCAGTTCTCTTAAAACCCAAACCCCATCTCCTTACACCACCCTCTTAGCCACGCATTTATACTCCTAAGCTTCCCTTGTCTCCCTAGCGTGGCACGTGGCTGTGGTAGTATTTCTGAAAACACTACCCTTGAGGTCCTTACTTTTAACTTGGCCCTTAACTCTCAGAAATCATTTTTAAGGACCTCACCTCCATCTCTAATTTTGTCATTGGCACCAATGTAAACCAAGACCGTCAGGTCACTCCCAGCCCCACCCAATAATCTGTCTACATGATCCACCACATGTCGATCCCTAGCACCAGGCAGGCAACACACTGTTCGGCATGTAGGTCTTGGCGACAGATTACCCTATCTACCCTTCTAATAATGGAGTCCACTACTACCTGCCCTATCCTTTCTAGCCCCCCGATTTCCCTCCCTTGTATTGGAGATGGCGGTCCCCTGGGTGCTCAAGGGAAAGGTCCGCTCCATACATGCTACTTCCGAGCCATTGTCTTCCACATCTTCGCCTAAAACGGCAAATCTGTTGGGATCGACCAGCTGGAAAGAAGTGTCCCTATCCTTCCGTTCCCTACTTCCCCTTGTGACCCTTACAAATCTATCTTCCTTTACCACCCTATCTGCCCCATTTCCGCCCTCCAGTTTACTGGCCCCTGCACCTCAGATACCAAATGGGCAACCCACTCACATCTGACACATACATAGGTCCCTTGTTGCAGCTGCTCCAAGATCCCATACATGCGGCAGGATGCACATTGCATGGCCCTCCATACTAAACAGCAATGCACAACAACAGCAATACACAACAAGAGAAAACAGCAATACATACAAGAGAAACAGCAGTCTTGTTCTTAAACCCTTTCTTGTACTAAACGCTTTTGTTTCTTAACGGACACCCCTTAAAAACAGACAAACCCCTTTGTAAATCGCTCTGGAGGAAGAACTTATGTGCGGTTCAAAACCAAGGTTAGCTACACCCCCATCCAATCAGAGAGAAAAGAAAAAAAATGCCTTTCTTTTGTCTCTTACCAGCTCCCACCCTACAGGTAACAATGCAGTTGAACACAAGTATTTATTTTAGAAACCCAGTGTTTAAGGTTACTTAAACAATTCCTACCACCTTATTCAAGCAGTAAGTAGTATAACAAAAAAAAAAAACAACACAAGTTGATTGATTACTTACACAGGCACACTCCTAGAAATAAGTGCTATGTACATTTACTAGACTGCAAACCACAGTTAATAAACGCTTTCGTTTCTTAACGCACCCCTTAAGAACAGACAAACCCCTTTAAAACAGAAAATCCCTTTACAAGTAAATCGCTCTGGAGGAAGAACTTATGTGTGGTTCAAAACCCCTCGGCATCTAGTGATTCGTTGCTTTATTCATTTGCATTACGTACTCGCTTGATAAAATAACCTGAACTTTGTAGGGTAGGTTGAAGGGTTATGTCTATCTAACTTGACAGTTCCACATCATATATCTTGAATGGGATGTGTAAATAAGCCAGTGTTCCATCAGATTGATGAATTTTTAAAGAGCCCGAAGGAAATGCATGTTTATACAGCACCTCTGATTCATTCATCATTGCTCAGGGCTGTGTTTGGAAAAGCGATTACTCTTGCAGGACAGAAGGTGAATGGTTTCCGTCACAGTCCTGATAAATGTATGTTCACTGTCAACATTGGTAGGACAGAGAGCCAAATGAACCCTATATTGTGCAAATGCAATATAAGGTAAAATAAAAGTTTGTCCCTGCTATTAATTCAACCAAACAGATGTTATGTAACTGCATTAATTAATAATCTAGATTCTGATTGGTTGCTGCCAATTGTGCAGGCAAAATTTTGACCTCTTATTGCTTAAGCCTCTAGAATTTTAAACATACCAGAAGAGTAGTGGCGGAGTTGTAAGGGTACTATGAGGGGTACCAGTGCTTAATGTTTATGCACTGGGGGATTGAGGAGCATAAAATATAGTAATGTCTTGACCTTATTTAGCACATACTGTACTTATGTATTTGCACTGATGAAGTGCACTTAAATTCCCCCTCACTAAATTTTGTTTTTCAGTTGTTTGTTCACTTGTTTCACTGTTGCGGTTTTAACAGTCTGGTTCCTAAGGGATTTGGATACCTAAGATTAACCAATGGCAAGCCCTCCCTCAAAGAGTAAAATTCTACTTAAAAGGGCAACTACAGCCTCAAAATATCTTTCCATATTTGGAATAATACTAACAACCGCAATCCCACTCCTCCTCTCCTGGTAATGACTGTCAGTCATGGTCTGAAGGTGACGTCATGGGCAATGGTTGACTGCCATTACCAATCAAGGCGTTACAAGCACACACTCCTCCTGAAAGCCCTCTTAACTAGAAGAAGGACTTCCAGTGAGGTATTATGGTTCTTTAAGTCTTAATTCCTCAGCATGGGAGAGTTGAGTGATGGTAATAATATAATGGACCTTGGGTTTGGGGTGGTAATCATTCCAAATATGTTAAGTTATTTCGAGGCCGGAGTTGCCCTTTAAAGGAGAACTTTACTCTTTGAGGGAGGGCTCGCCATTGGTAAATCTTAGGTCCTAAAAAGGACACAGACTGCTCCAACCACAAAATTGAACACAAGCTTAAAGGCTTAAAGGGGTAAAGTTGCCCTATAAGCCTAAAAAAGTCAAACAGAGCTTGAAACAAAAATATCAGTATATTTTAAAGAAAGACGTCTAAGCCTAGGAAACACCTTCATGTCTTATTTTATTATTTTAATTCCTGTAATACAATCACTCATCCATTGGTCAATAAATCTAGCTCCTTAACTGCAACGTCACACATGACATTCGTTCAATCTCAAACTGCGACCTTCTGTATTGTTCCAAACGCTCTTGCTAGCAGATGTTGTCATTGTACACAATCTTGGATTTCCTTAACAAACTGGGCTAAACCACAGGTGTTCAATTGAAGTGCCATTGACTGTAACAATTTGCACGTTTGCCAAGCAGAATGTGCTAATCCGCTGTGTATTATACAGTTATCTCAAGGTCAATGGGATTTTAAAATATTTTCTTATTTTAAGAATCTTATCGCTTTTGTTTTTGCTGTTGCTTGGTTATATTTAGAATGTGAAGCGTGTGGGATCTCAGAACAAGGTGAGGAAACATTTTCATGGACACGAGAAAGAAACAAAATAAAATAAAAAATAGATTTTTGACTATTTAAAAAGAAAATGCACAGTTATTTATTTTGAATGGTTACGCACTGATGCCTTGCAGCGGTTAGCACTGATGCCTTGCAGCGGTTAGCACTGATGCCTTGCAGCGGTTAGCACTGATGCCTTGCAGCGGTTAGCACTGATGCCTTGCAGCGGTTAGCACTGATGCCTTGCAGCGGTTAGCACTGATGCCTTGCAGCGGTTAGCACTGATGCCTTGCAGCGGTTAGCACTGATGCCTTGCAGCGCTGAAGTTCTGAGTTCAAATCCACCCATGGACACAACTTAAAAGTGTTTGCATGTTCTTCCTGTGCTTGGGTGGGTTATTCCCACAATCATAACAACATATTGATAGGTTGTATGTGTCAAATAAATGTGCTTAGATTGTAAGCTCTTTGGGGAAGGGCCTGGTGTATCCGTGTATTTGTAAAGCGCTATAGAAGGTGCTGGTGCGTATATAAACCCACAATAATAATAAAAAATAATATATTGTAGCTGATATTTTATCCCAGTCAACACAATATCTTGAATAAAATCCAGTACACAGCCCTCTGGAGTCTGGACATATTGCATCATGAGAGCCAGTAATGTAGTACCAGGGAGATGTAATAAAAGTTCTTATTGTTAAAAATGATGCTAATTTTGCCCCAACCAATCAGATGTTATTTACCATTTGAAAGAAACATCTGATTGGTTGGGGCAAAATTAGCACCATTTTTAACAATAAGAACTTTTATTACATCTCCCTGGTACTACATTACTGGGCTGAAATATCAGCTACAATATATTATTTTTGTAGAGTGCAGACTAACTGATTGCATTACCCCTACAACATTCTCTTATTCTTAAATTTGATTCAACCACAGAGAGGCTAACTGTTAAAACCAAGAGGACAAGCAGACTTTTATTCATTTGATTATTGTAACTTTATTTCACTTAACAGAAAATTGCACAGCAACGTTTTATTCTCAGTAAAAATAAACAAATGGTAGGATTTTCTTTTTATTAAACGTGTTACTTTTATTAAAGATTAAGATGTAAAACTCTTATCTTGGTAGCTTCAAGGTATTACAACTCCCAGGTTTGTTTCAACGTTCCAAATTTCTGTTTTATTTTACCCGTAATTAGATTTCAGGCCGTTAGAAAATAATCCGTAAGACTATGTGTTTATCTTTAACCGATAAAAAATGAGGTGCAGAATCTCAAATTGAAATTGCGAAATCCTTTACAGTCCCGTAATAAACTGGAAATA
The DNA here is from genome assembly GCA_019447015.1 of Hymenochirus boettgeri. Taxonomy (NCBI): domain Eukaryota; kingdom Metazoa; phylum Chordata; class Amphibia; order Anura; family Pipidae; genus Hymenochirus; species Hymenochirus boettgeri. Next base: position 326,183,190 of record CM033470.1, on the reverse strand, counting down.
AAATGTTAAGCAAAATAAATGATTCAGCTTCTTGTTTGGAATGGATTCAGCAGAGTTACGTTAAAGGAAATAGACGGACAAAATAATAAGGTCTAAGGGGACCTCATTGTGTAGGCATCCTTTAGAAACAAACCGCAAGGAAAGTGCTAACATTACAACGTTAAGAGACCAGAGAAATACCCACAAAGAGAAACACTGAGCACTTTCAGTATACAACCGTAATGGCTCCTAATGCAATGGTGGAACAATTAGGGAAGTGGAGTGGCTTCTGGTTTGAAGAAAACCTGGTAGTTTTTCAACTGTTTGTTTGTGAAAATCTCTCGTTACTGAAAACTTTCATAGAGCTACAGAAAGACTTTTGTGAATAGACTTTTGTCTTCTGATTTTATTGTGGGATTTTTTTGTCCTTGAAGAAGAGCAACGAGCGACCAAATATATTTGAATAAGTGTCCAGGAAATACTGTTTTCTATAATGTATGATTCATCTGTTACCTTGCCTTCACTGTACGGTTTCCCAAGCCATGAGAAAGGTCTCCAACCATCTTTATTTTTAGCTTCTTTCTTTCAGATTTGCCCATAATATTATATTTAATGCTGAACTTAAGTCTTGTGACATGTCCAGATGTTGTCACGGCAAAGCAATAGACGCGAGTTTACAGCCTGAACTCACTAGACTTATTCAGTCTAGTGATATTTTGCCTAGTCAAGAGACCAGATCAATGTACCTCATAGAGCCCTAGAGGGTAAAACAAATATTGGATGCCCATCTAAAAAGGTTAAAGTACATTCCTACTGGAAAAATTAAAAAAAAGATTTATAACAATTGGGGATTGTTAAGTATATAGAAGATAAATATGTCTATACATGCAGTACACTGGTTGCTATCAGTGTACTGCATGTAGTGTGTACAATTTACTAACCGGAGTAAAGAGTTAAGGTTTCTACACACATTCAAATACAGTTTACAGTGGTAAATTTATTTACAGACCTGACCAACCTCCCATATGCTGTATGGGGATTGGTCGGCCATGGATTGGTCGGCCCTGTGCTTATACGCAGGCCTATTAAATTGGGTCCCTCTGCTTAAAGTCATTTGAACCGATACCCTGTCTGTTTCATATATCCTGAGATAAGTAAGGTATGTGACAGTCTATGCATTTGTGTTTTTCATCTTCTGTAATATATATATATTCTAAAATATATGGTCATTAACTTTAAGGTATAAAGTTAATGACCCTTGTTTCAGTTGTATAGTTGTGATATGTTCTGTTTCCTTGTCCTAATGTAGAGGTTTTGAACAGGGATAAAGACAATGTTGTGTTTTAAAGAGAATTCACATTATCTTTCTGTTCATTCATTTTCCTAGTTGTTGCCCAGGGCAGAGATATTAAAAATGTCCTCATTTTAGATCCAGATAATTCTGTTCTCTGGGTCTATAATAAACATATCAGCGATGAGTTGCACGTAAAGAATAAGATTGTTTAACTGACTGGGGTGTTGTGACTGTAATTCCTGTGCAATCCATCAATGTGTATTGGCTGAATGTGATACTAACACACAATTCTTTGATGCAGAACATTCTTTTTTTTCCCGTACGCGGTTAAAGGGATAGAGTGTTCTCTGTTAACAAACATTTGATTCAGTGTAAAATGCTATTATTCATGTTGTCAAGGGCTTGTTACTGGATAGATGTGTGTGAGTAGATTTCCTACCGCATTATTCTATCTCTTGTGATGAACAGTTATACTGCTGTAGGTGGAAAGGTAGAAAGAACATTTTGTATTGAAAATGAAAGGCAGTCAGAACTTAAGGTTCGTACACACGCTCAAAACCTCGCTCACAGATTGAGTGTGTACGAACCTTTAGCTTTCTTAGGTGGCTGCTGATGAAAATAAAAGAGCTAGTAAGCCTATGATTAATAGGCCTTAGGTGCAAAACTTTGCCTGAGCTGTTAATTTGGCTCAACCAATCAGATGTTATTAAATTTTGTCTAAAGGTTCTTACACAGGTCCGATCGCGGGTCCCAACCCGCGTCACACGATGTGTACGAACGTTCGCTTCAGCCGATAATCGCCCCATGTATGGGCCCTTTATCGGCCTAAACAGCCGGTTGTTCGGAGATCCTCCCAGTTGGGTGGGCAATGATCCCCGACCGAACGTCCGTTTCAGCCTATAAAGTGCCCATACACGGGCCGATTATCGACCGAAACAAACGTTCGTACACATCAGGACCCGCAATTGCACGTGTGTACGAAAAACCATAACTGTAGTAACCAGTAAAAAGGTAACATCTAATAAGTTGAGGCAAATTAACATCTCGGGCATTGTTCACCTCTTATTGGGTTCCCGACTTAACACCCAAAGTATTAATACTAAATAATATAATACTCAGTGTAATAATGTAAACATGTGGAACTTTCGGGAGCTCATAGTATCTGCGGTGGTCCACATAGTAAACGCACTGCAGGTTTGGTTGTGTGTTTTTTGTCATAAATATGGAAACCCTTCCAACCATGTCCTGATGACCTGGACATTGATCAGTGTAACTTCCACAATAGGTAATTGTGTCTTACAAACGCTCCCACAGGCACGAATGAACAAGGTTAAAGGCAGCACCATTTTTGTTATTTTGTGTTTTTCCAGTAGGTAAAAGTGTCGGCGACCCTATAAATGTTCATCATTTCTATTTACAGGTCTATATTCGAGTTCTTGATACCAACGATAATGGTCCCGAGTTTACTCAGCCGAATTACGATGCTGTCATCTCCGAAGATATTCTCCCCGATACGGAAATTTTACACATCAAAGCCAGTGACAAGGACGAAAATCACAAATTAAGCTACATCGTCCACAGCAGTATCGATCCCGTCAGCATGAAAAAGTTCAGAATCGACCCAAATACCGGCGTCCTTTATACGGCTGAGCGGCTTGATCATGAAGCCCAGGCTCATCATATTCTCACAGTAATGGTAACCTAACCTTCTTCACCCTAAGGCTTAGCAGTAGAACTGGAAGCTGTGCTTGCAGATAACATCAATTGTGGCTGTTGAAGCAATGAAGGAGTTTAAGTTGTGCTAACCCATATAACATCGGTTGGCCTAGCCTTATGGTCGGTTTACGTTCGGTTAGCATGCCGTTAAGTCTGGGAAGAGGCACTCAAGCAGCCGTCGCAAGGCGGTTTACCAGAGGCTGTACAGCTCTTAACTCCAGAACAAACCCCCCTCTCCATTTTCACTACAGTTCCCACCTAAACGTAATAAAATAAACTCTTTCGTTTTTAGTTTTCCTTCAGAGAATACAATCTAAAGCTGGATATGAATGTAAAAAAAACCAAAATCCTCTAGTGGTGGAAAAGTTTTATTTGCAAAGGTTTCATATTCCTTCTATTATGTGACTTCCATCTGTTAATAAGTTTCACCATCTGTTGAAGTAGAACGGAACTCAGCATTAAAGCGACCCCTTACCTTATAAAAAAACCCAGAATTTATTATTATTATTTATCACCCATTTAACTAATACTTACTGGAAAAAAGTCCTTCACATAAACATAAACAAAACTCTGTCAATTGGCCATATTTATAAACAGTATAAAATACCAATCCTAATTGCTATTTAAGGATCTGTATTCTTTTTTAATACCGTGTTATTTCAGGTATTCCTATTTAAAGGACATGCCCACCCTTAAAACAAAAAACTGGTGACTTGTCAGTTATCTTACCGCAACCCCAACTGCTATTTTTACCAGTTTATTACATGGATTTGTAACCAGATATTTAATATGTTCTATTCATTTTTGGTACATTATCTGCCTCCTCCCTAAGCTCAATGAGCTTTTTAGAAGCTTGAGCATGGGCAGAGGAGGCAGCAGGTAAAACAGCAGTTATTCATTGGATTGTCTGTATTGAGGGTGCGGCCAGCTTACTCTGACTGAATTATCCTTAACTATCTGGTTGGAAATGTAACTGACATTTGCGTAGTTTTTCAGGGTGGACATTCCCTTTAAGGAGGGATAGTCTTTATTTTTAAAGAGGAATATTCTCATATAAAGATCAGTATCATCATTTAGGGCTAGGCCACACTAGCGTGCCTTTAATTAAACTAGTGTGAACCATTTGATGTGGCCTCACTAGTGTGCCGTTAATCAGAGCGCATGCAATCCCCTTTTTTTTCACAATTGCATGCGATCCAATTGCGCAACGAGCGCGCAAGAAAGGGGAGCCCAATCACGTGTGCCTGTTTACAGTGTTCTCGAATGTGCTGTGGCATGGTCTCGGCCGCTCCTTTTCAAAGTATTCTCCTGCTTAATAAAAATGCCCCTAAATTTAATCTGTATTTTTTACAGGTCAAAGACCAGGAATTCCCCTACCGACGCAACCTAGTTCGGGTCACCATCACAGTAGAGGACGCCAATGATCACAGCCCGTATTTTACAAGTCCTTTATATGAAGCTTCCATATTTGAGTCAGCTGCCATCGGGTCAGCAGTTATGCAAGTGACTGCCTTGGACAGGGATAAAGGGGAGAATGCTGAGCTTATTTACTCAATAGAATCAGGTAAGGGGAAAAAAATCAAAACATCTTTATGTGTTACTCAGACTTCCCACTCTGGCGAAAAGTGGCTTCCAGCAAGGTGGGGAGAAGGGGGCGTGACGGGATGGCATGACATAAATGGCGTCACCAATGGGGCGGAGTTAGGGGTGGGGCAAGGGGCACAAAGTTACGTCACAGAAGAAGCGTGTTTAGGGGCGTGGTGGGTAAAAATAGGCATTCCGGAGGCAGAGACTGCAGGTAAGTTCGGGTCATGGGAGTTTGAGGTGGTCTCAAGAAAGTACGGGAGACCACCCCAAAATTTGGGAGACTCCCACGACTCCCGGGAGAGGTGGGATACCTGGGTTGCTCTAAACCTGGAATATGTTAATACTTGATCCTTACTGTAAGTAGTTACACAATAATAATAATAATAATGATGCAGCTGGTTCAATATTATCAGTATTGATAAGAGAAGTTTCCAGTTGTTTTTCAAAATGTAGTTGTAAACTAAACTTTTCCGAAAACCCTTAGATCCTTGGGTGCTATCAAATGGGCTGCAATAGGTGCACAAAAATAGGCCAGTTACTTTTACCGTTTATACATAATCAAAAATTCTAACCGATATATATTCAGCACATTATTATTTTATTATCCCCTTTCTGGCAGAGGAAGTGAACTCCTTCCTCCATGCAGTAAATCAAAGCTGTAATTGCTGACACCACAACCAATGATGGACTGCTGACTCCTCTGCTGCTTCCTCTGCATTGGTAGACTTCTCCTTTAAATCTGCAAGAAAGCTCACAGAAACATGTTTTTCTTTTTAGTATAATTATTTTAGCTGAGAACAACTTAAAACAAGTTCAGGGAGATTAACTCAAAACCGCACTGGTAATTAGGCTGGCGTGAGTTGTCTGTTCTGATATTCCTGCAGCCACTGCAAACTAGGGGTTAAAGTTGCGCTAAACAATATTGAATTAACACTTAAAAAAGGGACACTGGTGGCCCGTACATTCGCCTGGTTATGTTGATTCCCCATCAAAAGTGGACCTGGACTGTGAAATAGAATGGGTAACACTATATACTGTATCAGATAATCCACATGAATGGGCTGTACCAGCAGCTGTGTCTGTTATTGGCTAAGACATTGAATCTTAACCAATCTCAGACACCTCTGCTGGTCCGGCCCCTTTTGCAGCTTCTGTGCACAGAAAAGGCACAGAGGCAACCTAGGCAACAAGGGCTGGTAAGTACATTTAAGAGGAAGGTTTAATTCGTTTAAACCTCGCAAGGTCGATGTTTTGGGGGGCAATTAGTCAAAATGCAAAAGTTTGTTTGTGGGGTGGATATCCTCTTTAATACATTCTGTTCACAGAATAAGTATACTCAAAAAACAAATAAAGTTTAAATGGTAGCCAACTTGTGTCCAAATATCCGTGCCCAACGGATCTTCCTTACGCTGATTTAAATTTACCGTAAAATGCGCAGAATTGAATTTCACGTAGTCATGTGATCTACGTAATATCCTTCTATCGTCTATGGAGGATTATATAGAAAATCACTTAAAACATTAAATATGTGTTATTAGCGCTGGTTTGCGTTATTTCTCATTGCTATTCAATACATAGTTAAATCATAAGGGAAATATCTTAGACATGAGGAACTTGTAAGCCAGAAAAGTTCCATATTAATTTAATACCAATGAATAAGGGACCATAGTCTGCTGTATACATTGCATAGAAGCATGTAATAGAATACTTTAACACTATTCACCATTGGGATATACTGTGTTATGGATTGTTGATGTATAAAAGATATACAGTTGTTTAAAAAATCCAAGTTCAATGATTTTACCTTACTAACAATTCTTACCCAGTTCTTTCTTAGAGCTCTTTCATTTATTTGTCAAACTAAAACTTGATGTTAAGCTTTAATTTTCCTTTAACTGCTATTTACTTCCTGTTTAAATACAATAAATAAAAGCTTGCGTAGGTTTGGAATTTAGACCCAATACTGGGTAGTCTGGGGGTGGGGCTTAGGTGGAGTTGGTTGAGTAATTAAAGGCTGCGCCCATGACCTACCTCCCTTTTGTAACAAGTTAGGAGATGTAAATTTTTTTTTTCTTTTATAAATTTTAAGTTTACTTTAAATACTAAAATACTAATTTTGTTCTGTTTTCTTGTTTTATTCCCTCAGGAAACACTGGAAACACTTTCAAAATTGAACCGGTTTTAGGAATTATCACAGTTTCGAAAGAACCAGAAATGTCATCTATGGGCCAGTTCTTGCTTTCGGTGAAAGTAACTGACCGCGGGAGTCCTCCACTTTCTGCTGCCGCTATTGTGAGGATCTCCTTGACAATGTCTGATAATTCACACCCCAAATTCACCCAAAATGAGTATCAGGCTGAAATTAGTGAAATGGTGGACGTGGGGACATCGATTGTCATGGTTTCTGCTGTTAGCCTATCAACATTAGTTTTTGAAATTAAAGTTGGGAATACGGAAGGAGCCTTTACTATAAACCCATACTCTGGGGTCATAACCAGTCAAAAACTGCTTGATTTTGAAAGAATATCTACTTATCAGCTTATTGTTCAAGCAACCAACATGGCCGGAATGGCTTCCAATGCCACAGTCAACATCCAGGTTCTCGATGAAAATGATAATCCACCCATATTCCTCAGCTCCCAATATGTCGGAAGCATCAGTGAAGCTGCCCCAATAAACAGTATAGTGCGTAGTTCGGACAACAGCCCTTTGGTCATTAAGGCCCACGATGTGGATAGTAACCAAAACGCTCTCCTTGTTTACCAGATAGTTGAATCAACTGCTAAGAAGTATTTCACCGTGGACTCCAGCACTGGTGCTATAAGGACTATAGCTCATTTGGACCATGAGACCATAGCGTTCTTCCATTTTCACGTGCATGTAAGAGATAGCGGGAGTCCTCAATTAACAGCAGAAAACCCTGTTCAGGTTACAATTGAAGTAACTGATGTCAATGATAATCCCCCAGTGTTTACGGAGGCTGTGTTTGAAACAACTTTACTTTTACCTACTTACATTGGAGTTGAAGTTCTTCAGGTTAGCGCAAGAGACCCAGACTCAGCCGTTCCACCAGACTTAACGTATACGTTGACAGAGGGCAACATGTTCCATTTTATAATTGATTCTGCCACCGGTGTTATTACAGTCAGAAATAGCAGCTTGTCTAAAGATCACTATATGCTCATGGTCAAAGTATCCGATGGGAAGTTTTACAGTACAGCCATTGTGACAATAATGGTAAAGGAAGCTTTGGACAGCGGCCTTTATTTCACCCAAGACTTTTATTCCACCTCAATAGCAGAGAATAGCACCAATATTACTAAAGTGGCAGTGGTAAATGCTGTAGGTCATCACCTCAATGAACCACTGAGATATACCATACTTAATCCCGGGAACAAGTTTAAGATCAAGTCTACGTCCGGGGTCATTCAGACCACTGGAATGTCCTTTGACAGAGAAGAACAAGAAGTATTCGAACTTGTGGTAGAAGCAAGTCGCGAACTGGATCACTTGCGTGTGGCACGGGTTGTCGTTAAGGTTAACATTGAGGATATAAACGATAATACTCCTGTTTTCGTAGGGCTTCCATACTATGCTGCAGTTCAAGTTGAAGCTGAGCCTGGAACTCTCATATACAAAGTAAATGCGATTGATAAAGATAAGGGTAAAAACGGAGAGCTTACATTTTTTCTGAAGGATGACTATGGCCATTTTGAAATCGACAAATTTAATGGGAGTGTCACGTTGAAAAAAACATTTGATTCGGATCTCTCGAACATTGAATATATGTTATTAATTATTGCCCAGGATCAGGGGAGTCCATCTTTGTCTGCTTCAGTAGAGCTTCCAGTTACTATTGTCAATAAAGCAATGCCCGTATTCGACAAGGCCTTTTATACAGCATCTGTGAATGAAAACGTCAGGATGCACACTCCAATCTTAAGCATTAATGCCACAAGCCCGGAAGGCCAAGGGATCATTTATACCATAGTTGACGGTGATCCCTACAACCAATTCAACATTGATTTTGATACTGGGGTGCTGAGCGTGACAAGTCCGTTAGATTATGAAGTGAACCCTTCTTTTAAATTGACCGTTAGAGCTAGTGATTCACTAACTAGTGCACGAGCGGAAGTCATAGTAGACGTAAGTGTTAATGACGTCAATGACAATGCTCCTGTTTTCCAGTTTCCGTCGTACAATGCCACCCTCTCCGAGAGTTCGCTGATTGGCACCCCGGTTTTGCAAGTGGTTGCAACCGACGCAGACTCGGGAAACAACAAAGTTATACGATACCAAATAGTTCAGGATGTAAATAACAGCACGGATTCATTTCATATCGATAGCACCAGTGGCTTAATACTAACTGCTCGTTTGTTAGACCACGAAGTCCTTCAACAGAGCAGCTTGAAAATCAGAGCAACAGATAATGGATTTCCCACTCTTAGTAGCGAAGTCTTTGTCACCATCTACATAACTGATCTGAATGACAATCCGCCCATCTTTAACCAGTTGATTTATGAATCTTATGTTAGTGAACTGGCTCCCAGAGGACATTTTGTGACCTGCGTCCAGGCATCGGATGCAGACAGCACCGACGTTGATCGATTGGAGTACAGTATTTTATCGGGAAATGACCGTGTTAACTTTTTCATAGACAGTAGAAGTGGCATCATCACTCTTTCTAACCACCGCAAACAGAGAATGGAACCAATGCACAGCTTAAATATCTCTGTCTCGGATGGATTATTTACAAGCACAGCTCAAGTCCACGTCAAGATCCTTGGAGCCAATCTCTTTAGCCCTGTTTTTGCGCAGAACGTGTATGTGACAGAGGTTAGAGAGAATGCTGCCATTGGAACAAAGGTTATATACGTAAAGGCCACAGATGGAGACTCTGGTATATATGGACACGTCACCTACACAATCATCAATGATTTGGCTAAAAATAGATTCTTTATTGACAGTTTGGGTCAGATTGTGACAACTGAGAAACTTGATCGGGAAAATCCACTGGAAAGAGATATTAGCATTTCTCTTAGAGCTCTTGACGGTGGAGGAAGAGCATCTTTCTGCACTGTGCAAGTAATATTAGTGGATGAAAATGACAATGCCCCACAGTTCAAAGCTACAGAATACCGAGCTAGTGTAAAAGCTGATGTAGAAAAAGGTCATCTGGTAACGCAAGTCCAGGCCTTTGACAAAGATGATGGTGCAAACTCACGGATTACTTACTCCCTGTACAGTGAGGCTTCTGTGTCAGTGGCGGACCTCCTCGAAATAGATCCAGATAATGGTTGGATGGTTACAAAAGGCAATTTCATCCAATTAAAAAACACTGTGCTTTCTTTTTTTGTCAAAGCCGTAGATGGTGGCATTCCAATGAAGCACTCTCTCATTCCTGTCTACATCCATGTAGTACCTTCTGAAACAATTTTGCCATCTTTTGCCCAACCCCAATATACATTCACAGTGCCAGAGGAAACCGTCATAGGAACCACAATAGACTCTTTCCATATTGCACCCATGCAAGTGGCTACATACAGCTTAGTCAACGGGGAACTTCCTGAAAACAACAAAGATGGTATGTTTATTATTGATAAAGACACTGGAGTATTGAAACTGGATAAAAAAGTTGACCATGAATCTGTACCGGTGTTCAGCTTCAAAGTTGCAGCATCGGTATCAGTCGATATGGTTGATATTTTAATAACTGTTGATGTGGAAGTGAAGGTTTTAGATTTAAATGACAACAAGCCTGTTTTCCTCTCCACCTACTATGAAGCTGTAGTAATGGAAGGGATGCCAATTGGAACCAATATTATTCAAGTCAAAGCTAACGATGCAGATTGGGGCGCCAATGGTCAGGTGACGTACAGCCTTGTTCCAGAAAGAGAAGAAGACAGAATTTTAGAAACTTTCACCATTGATGTAAACAGTGGGTGGATTAGTACACTGAAAGATATGGATCACGAAAAGCACCCCACGTACACATTCACAGTTGTAGCATCTGACCTTGGTGAGACCTTGTCCCTGTCATCAACAACCATGGTTTCTGTGACTATCACCGATGTAAATGACAATGGGCCAGTTTTTGAGCATGAAGCCTACAAGGGATCTGTTAAAGAAAGTGATACTCCAGGTGAAGTTGTTGCAGTTCTCACGACTTGGGATGAGGACACTTCAGAAATAAATCGGCAAGTCAACTACCACATCACCGGTGAGTAACATGAGCTTATGAAAACATACAGCATTTCATTGATGAATGTAATGTATTTTAGAATGTGTCTTGACATGAGGTAAATTAGAACTTATAGGAGCCATAGACGCTAAGATCCTGGTCGTACGATATCTATATATCTTATATACTAACCTAAGGCTGTAAATATGCACGGACGCTGGACGCATTTTCACGAGTGCTGTGTCATTCAACCACCTCCCACAATGTGGTAGGGGTTGGAAGAAGTACGCTTGGAATGATGCGTGCGTCGGAGGGGTGCGCACGAGTTCCAAACATGGCGAGGTCTGCTAGTACATTTTGTAAAATATTTGTACTTGAACATTTATAGTTTTAACTTTAGGGAGCATGGTAGGCAAGTATAAGTCCTTTAAAAACAATATGTTCCTTTAATAAAGATTTTAAAACAGTTTATTACTAGCTGTCGGGGAGCTTAGATTGTAGACTATGAGCATAGCTAATTACGGTTTGTTGTGTTATTGTTTTAAAATCACCTTTAAAATGATTAGATTATAGTGATTGACGCTCTTGACTCTTGAGTAGGAATTATTTAGAAAGGCAAGTTCTAAATCCATTTAATCAGCAGTTTCTGTTCAATGAACAGGGAGCATTCTGTTTTAAAGATGTCCAACCTAAAAAACAAACAAACTGGTCAATTGTCAGTTACCTGCCCCCAACACCAACTGATATATTTTGCACTTTATTACCTGCATTACTAACCAAATATTTAATGATTATAATTGTCTTCATTTTGACAGAGTAAGCTGGCTCCTCCCTTCATGCAATCAAGGCTGTGACAACTGACATCACAGCCAATGATTGACTGCTGTTTCCCCTGCCGCTTCCTTTGCACATGCTTAAGCTTATAAAAAGCTCATTGAGCAGAGGGAGGAGGATCTTATCATTAAAAATCTGGTTACAAATACATGTAATAAACTAGTAAAAACAGTAGTTGGGGTTGCAGGCAGATAACTGACAAGTCAAGTGGACATGTCCTTTAAGCTAATATTGTAGAAATGTTGATAAACATAGGGGACAGACCTGGGCTTTATCTTTTAACATTCAAGCAGCCACAGGGTTAATCTATTTCCTTCTGAGAGAGATTGCGTTTGAGTTTACGACCTGTTAAGAGTCTGAGCTGATCGGGAGATGGAGTATCTATGACTCATAAGAATGGCATCTGGGTCTCTCTCAATAAGGTTTAGAAAGTCAAGGAATTCCCTGCCCTGTGTATATATTATATGATCAGGGAACTCCCCGGTGACTATATCCTTATATTACATTGTAAGGGGCGTATAATGCCTTATATAAAAACCATTAAGGATTGTGGCTTGTTTACTGATTAACATTTAGGGGGAGAAGCAATATATTTCGCTATCGCAACCTACCTGTACTCGCTTCCGCAATGTATTAATCACTTTGCGATACTTTGCAAAAACGCTAACGGTAAGTTGCGAACTTACCATTTGAAGAGGCGTTAATTGTCGCGAAAAAAACTAGCGCAAAAACTGGCGCAAAATTTATTGCAGCGATTTGCTGCACGAAGAAAACAAAATTGTGACATGGCGCAGGCAGTGCAAAACCTTGGCTGACACGTTAGTACATGGGTTAGCGTGATTCTAGCGCTTATTTTCTCGTTAGCGTGGGATATTGATAGTGTACTGATAGTGTACACAGGACGTTATTGTTACATCACAGTGTACAAGACCATCTGTTCGTACATCTGCCATGTCACAACCTAACCTGACCTGGACCACAACTCCCTACTTGTGATTTCCATAACCTTCTACTGCACATTGACAAACCAATCAGGGCAGGCCAAACACAGGCAATGAAATGCAAAGCTTGGGACACTGTTAATTGCATAGAGCTGAACAAGGACACAGTATTTGGTTGCAAGATTGACAAATTATAATGGGTGGATGACTCCTTGACATTGTGAATGTGGCGTCAACTCCAGAAACTGTGAAGAGATCTACTTACCTCCTCTCCTATAGTTTGCTGACCTCTATCCCAACTGTTTGTTCTCACTCCTTTCATTGGATTTTTGTGTTTTTAAGTAGCCAGCTTCTAAATTGAATATACTTGTTTGCTTTTCCTGGCCCTCCCACTAAGAGTAAAACACGCCATACTTCAAACTGTATATTTAACAATCTAATGTGGTGTTTTAGTTGGATTCAACCCCCCCCCCCCCCCCGGTCATTAATATAATAAACAACTGTACCTGGAATTTAATGTAAAGCTGCAATAATGAACTATTCAGCTCGAATACATTAACAGACGAGAACATGTAAATAAACTGAGGATTGGCTGTCAGCTGGTGCGCGACTGGGGAAAGAATGTGACATGCGCCTCGAGGGAACTTTGCATTGAAAGTTATATAAACGAATCGGATTTGTGATGCTTTTTATACTGGTGGTAAAAAATCATTGTATGGGATTTAATTGAAGCATCTTCACTCTTGTCATCCCCATTTCTATTAAGTAGTTTGTCTAAGTCATTGTGAAGACACAAATGCAACATCCAAACCCCCCGCATCCTCTCCTGGCATAATTGAAACCAGCATGTAGCCTGGAGGGAACAGGGAAGCAGCTCAGAGCAATGTCATTAGTTTCCTACTTTTTTAATAAATTCCATGACATGAAAAATTTTAGGTGAAAAGATTTCATCATCACTGTGACTTCGTAACGTTCCCGGCATTGGCCAGAAACAGTGATTTGTCATTGCCGATGAACCCTTCACTATTCTTCATTAGGTTTCATTTCCATCTCTATTGTGTAGTGAAGGCTGTTTATTACTGGTAATGAAGATAGGGAAGAGTACAGGGCCAAGTAACACACTTTGCCCATATGTTTCACCCTTTTATTAGGGCTAAGGAATATTTTATAGCTTCCATTGTCCTCTTCTTTGATGTCCCCTTATCTAAGTTGGCAAGGCTGAATTATAAAGGTCAGTACCCAAGTCCGATGGCCTATCCCCCCAGCACAAGACACCCAGGCCACAAACAAACCATTTTGTCCAATAGTCACTTTGCCAGATAGTTGCCCTCAGGAATACATAGACACCGTTCGTCACGTGTGTGCACGCATTTGGGGGTTGTGCGTCAGCCGTCAAATCATACGTGTGTACAATGTTAATAGTGTCACACAAAGGAAAGGTTTGTATTCCTGCATTTAGCAGTTATACACACCTTTCTTTTGTGTGACACTATTACCATTCAAGGAAATAATAGAATAAGTGTAGGTGAGGAACTTAAAAACAATCACATGATTCTTTAATTCAAGCAACAAATATCAGTCCCTCTGTAGGAAGGCGACTTGCAGTGATATTTCATTACTGAGCTGGTTGCTTGGGTCCAGTGTTGCCAGCAGATGGTTAAGTAGGTGACTACAGAATAGGACCTGAAGTTGGCAGTGGGTAGAATGGAGTTGCAAAGTGGGTGGAAACCCTGCTGGATCAGTTAGTTACTTCCTGTAATTATCAAATGGGAAATCTGTTGGATTAATGTAGGGCTACAACCAATAGTAGAGCAGCTTCTGTAGCAGATATAAACATAATTCTTTATCTCAACCCACCTCAAGATGAATTCCACATGGAGTATTATATGCTGTGACCTGCATTAAAAGACATGGGGATGCTACATTTATGAAAAGGCTATCAGATCCTGGATAACATATGGACACACAGACAGAAGGAGCCATTACATTCTAACACCCAAGAGATCTAAACGCAGAACAGAATTTGATATACAAATCATATATACTACAGTGCGTGAGGTAAAACAGGAACATAGACAATGGCTAGTCCATCTAGTCTGCCCATTACATGTAGATCTAATGAAAAGAACAGAATGTGCACAGAGCAAAAACGTCCTTGACAGAATTAAAACCGAGCCCAGTAGCCCCCAGATGTAACAAGTTCCAATTCAATGAAATGTACTGCTAATTCCCAAGTCGCTTTAAGTAAATTTTAACAAAGCCATCAATCATCTACAGTGCTGTTTAATTAGATTTCATTATACCCCCCTTGATGTGGCAATGCTTTGCTTATGACTTGTAGTTAATGAAGTATTTTTAATGAGGGTCTTTCAGCCAAGAACTGTGCACTTCTTCCCTAAAGAAAAAAACAAAGAAAAGGAGAGTGAAACAAGTCATATCCCAGGATAGAATTCGAAAATCATTTTGTCTATAGAACGAGGGCTCTGTGTATCTTTGGGGCTGAACTATGTTGGATCCATTTAAATAACTTACCGACATTTACAAGCACGTCTCCATTATTTAAAAAATGTAAAATAATTCTATAAAGATTCTTCTAAAAATCTTTATGTAAATCTATTAGACCAGGGGGTCCCCAAAATGTTCGATATGGACGCTGTGGGGTTAATGAGTCAACAAAATGCCTGGGGAATAGCTTTTAAGGAAAAACTATACTGCCAAATTAAAACTTTGGATCTGCATTTTAAATTTCTATGGGAGGTAGCAGTATATATTCCTACCTCCCATTTTTCTGTAGAAGCAGCACAACCCAGCTTTCTATCTTTAAAATTCATATTTATTTACAGATTTATTTATTTTTGCACATGCTGGGGAATTGATAAGGGATAGAAATAGGATTCCATGAAGGGTCCCTGAAAAGTCTAGGAACCCTCTGCCTTTCCTCACACATCCTGAATAATATTCTGAACTAGAAATACAAGATGCCTTGAACCTGGGCCTACAGTAGGTACTAATGAACTAAGACAGAACCGTTGTATGCAAAGAGCTGTCTCATTGTGTGTAATCTTTTGAATTGCACCTTGGGGTGGAATTTATTAAGGTGCATTTCAGTATATTATACATATAATAACACAAACCATTAGCAAAAAGTATATGCTAAATGTGGTGTTTATATTTTATACTTTTGTAAAGATCACACAAACAGATTTGGTACTATGCTATTCTTATTTCCTAAGAGCTTACAATCTAAAGGTGCCCATACAATGTGCCGATATTACGCTCAATCTGACACGTTTAGACATTTTCATTGATTGGCCCAAGAATCGTACATTTTACCAATCTTATTATGTGGTGTTAGATCATTATATCGATCATAATTATGATCGGGAAAGTCGATCAGTTAAATGATTGTAGTATTTTCTGACCTCATAATAGACGACATTACATATTAATCGGCAAACAAATTGAATGTCAAAAGATATGTATGGAACATCTAGGTACAATTAACATTGTACATCTGTCTATCAAAGTATCGGTTGGTGTTACGATCACAATTACCTTTCGTAGTGTATGGCTCCTTAAGCTTTCCGATCCCCCAATGCAATACAAATGCTCTCTGTATGAAAGCCCCATTGCTGTTGGAACAGAGCTGATTCAGCAGGGAAAGTTACCCATTGCAACAACTTTGATGAGTTCTTTGTGAAAAGGCTTCGGTCACAGTACCTTGTAAGGCGTCCTACATCTGTCAGCTTTATGAACTTGCACAAAAATGCTCCATCCGGCACATCATTGCTGGAGACTAGGATTATCGTCCCTGTCAAATTCCTAAGAATAATACCATCCGAATCTTCTTTTCCACATTCCGCTGCCTTAAAAAATTGTCATACACAATACCCCCTCCATCATACTTACGAGTTTCACTATTATATACGTGGTGTTCCCTTCACCAATGAACTTAAGAACGTGTCCCTTCTCCACGGAGGATTTGTCTCGGTCTAGTTTAATGATGTGGAAAAGTGTTATTGCCAATCTCAATGTCAACGTTCCAGCTTAATAAAAGGTTGTTCTGCTTCATATCCTTTACTCCTGATCAGCCTTCAGTCGGAAACATTCATTCTAATTACTGGGCTTTTCTTTTAAGTGCATCTTAAATGGACCCCCTCGTTAGGACTCTTTAATATTACGTTTTTCTCTGTCGTTTCACCTTTTTTTTTTATTCTTTTCTGAAAAAGGAATAATTAAACCGCATAGCTCTATTACAAAATGTTCATTAAGAAATTTCTTAAGAGAAACGCGTTGGCTGAGATGTATAATGAAGAGCTAATGAAAATGGGCTACGCAGTGAGTGCTGTGGCCAAGAGCATCTTCTCTGGAGAATGAGCGTTAGTAATGAACGCGTCTTCGGGCTGTGAATCTGATTGTTCTCTCCGGGAAGTCGTGTTGGTGTCTGTAGTTAAGCAGGTAGTGGCTGTAGACAACAGAAGCCCAATATGAGTTGTTTTGTTAGACGGTTCTGTGTCTTATTTCAATTAATAAGAAATATAAATGCAGTTTGCAGTTTATGATGAGCAGCTTGTACTATGCAGCTAGACACTTGTATAATGGTAAGCAGCTGTGCATCTATACTAATAAAAGGCAAAGCCCTCACTCACTCACTCACTCATCACTAATTCTCCAACTTGCCGTGGAGGCAGACGGCTTAAATTTGGCAGGCTCATTCATGCACCTACTTACAAAAGTTAAGCAGGTTTCGTTTTGAAAAGGCAAAGCCCTCACTCACTCACTCACTCATCACTAACTCATCACTAATTCTCCATCTTGCCGTGGAGGCAGACGGCTTAAATTTGGCAGGCTCATTCATTGCACCTTACTTACAAAAGTTAAGCAGGTTTTGTTTCGAAAAGGCAAAGCCCTCACTCACTCATCACTCACTCATCACTAATTCTCCAACTTGCCGTGGAGGCAGACGGCTTAAATTTGGCAGGCTGATTCATTGCACCTTACTTACAAAAGTTAAGCATGTTTCGTTTCGAAAAGGCAAAGCCCTCACTCACTCACTCACTCATCACTATTTCTCCAACTTGCCACCCTCACTCACTCATCACTAATTCTCCAACTTGCCTCACTCATCACTAATCTCCAACTTGCCGTGGAGGCAGATGGCTTAAATTTGGCAGGCTCATTCATTGCTTTTACTTACAAAAGTTAAGCAGGTTTTGTTTTGAAAAGGCAAAGCCCTCACTCACTCACTCATCACTAACTCATCACTAATTCTCCACTTGCCGTGGAGGCAGACGGCTTAATTTGGCAGGCTCATTCATTGCACCTTACTTACAAAAGTTAAGCAGGTTTCGTTTCGAAAAGGCAAAGCCCTCACTCACTCACTCATCACTAATTCTCCAACTTGCCTCACTCATCACTAATTCTCCAACTTGCCGTGGAGGCAGACGGCTTAAAGTTGGCAGGCGCATTCATTGCACCTTACTAACAAAAGTTAAGCAGGTTTCGTTTCAAAAAGGCAAAGCCTCACTTACTCACTCACTCATCATAATTCTCCAACTTGCCTCACTCATCACTAATTCTCCAACTTGCCGTGGAGGCAGACGGCTTAAAGGAACACTAAACACATAAAAATGACTAAGTGCCATTCGTTTCTATTATTCACAGGGAGGTGAGAACGCTTATTCTCACCTCCCTGTGAATAATAGGACGCTGGGGACCAGGAACTTACCTTACCCGCCGCTCTACTCGCAGCCGCTCAGTCTCTGAACAGCTGTTCTGTCCCGATCGCGCGCCCTATCTTTTGAATGGCGCGCATGCGCCTAAGATAGGGCGCGTGGTCGGGACAGAGCGGCTGTCAGAGACTGAGCGGCTGCGAGTGGAGCGGCGGGTGGTAAGGTAAGTTCCTGGTCCCCCGAGCGTCCTATTATTCACAGGGAGGTGAGAATAAGCGTTCTCACCTCCCTGTGAATAATAGAAACGAATGGCACTTTGTCATTTTTAAGAAGCATTGGAGTTTACAGGTCCTTTAAATTTGGCAGGCTAATTCATTGCACCTTACTTACAAAAGTTAAGCAGGTTTCGTTTCGAAAAGGCAATGCCCTCACTCACTCACTCACTCACTCATCACTACTCATCACTAATTCCAACTTGCCGTGGAGGCAGACGGCTTAAATTTGTCAGGCTCATTCATTGCACTTACTTACAAAAGTTAAGCAGGTTTCGTTTTGAAAAGGCAAAGCCCTCACTCACTCACTCACTCATCACTAACTCATCACTAATTCTCCAACTTGCCGTGGAGGCAGACTGCTTAAATTTGGCAGGCTCATCATTGCACTTACTTACAAAAGTTAAGAAGGTTTCGTTTCGAAAAGGCAAAGCCTCACTCACTCACTCACTCTCAACTAGTTCTCCAACTTTCCTCACTCATCACTAATTCTCCAACTTGCCGTGCAGGCAGACGGCTTAAATTTGGCAGGCTCATTCATTGCACTTTACTTACAAAAGTTAAGCAGGTTTCGTTTCGAAAAGGCAAAGCCCTCACTCACTCATCACTAATCTCCAACTTGCCTCACTCATCACTAATTCTCCAACTTGCCGTGGAGGCAGACGGCTTAAATTTGGTAGGCTCATTCATTGCACTTTACTTACAAAAGTTAAGCATGTTTTGTTTAGAAAAGGCAAAGCCCTCACTCACTCACTCACCACTATTCTCCAACTTGCCGT
Source organism: Hymenochirus boettgeri (assembly GCA_019447015.1). Lineage (NCBI taxonomy): Eukaryota > Metazoa > Chordata > Amphibia > Anura > Pipidae > Hymenochirus > Hymenochirus boettgeri. The sequence continues at coordinate 326,163,935 of CM033470.1, read as the reverse complement.
GGAGGCATACGACTTAAATTTGGCAGGCTCATTCATGCACCTTACTTACAAAAGTTAAGCAGGTTTCGTTTCGATACATACAAGGCAAAGCCCTCACTCACTCGCTCACCACTAATTCTCCCACTTGCCTTGGAGGCAGACGGCTTAAATTTGGCAGGCTCATTCATTGCACCTTACTTACAAAAGTTAAGCAAGGTTTCGTTTCGTAATTCCACCTGTAAGGTGAGTATCTGACATTGCACTTGTAACGGTGAGTATCTGACATTGCACAGACTGGTTGGTCCAATTTCAACCAAATTTGGTATGCATATACTCCTTACCAGTAAAAGGTTAACGAAATATTTTTTTTAGGGAGGGGGGGTGAATGGGAGGGAATAGAATTTTGAACTCCTGCACACTAACGGCTGGACCCATTTTTACCAAAAATTCAGTGTGGTGTGCGGGGAGCTGCTGAGGTGTAAGGGAAGGTTTGGAGGGTGGACAGAGAGGAATAGTGGGGGGTATTGGGGGCGGACGGGGAGGGGTGGTGGGGGTTATTTTCACCAAAATTTCGTAGTTCAATAAAAATATAATATTAAATTAAAGTTAATGAGTGTTGCATTATCGTAAAGTTATTGAATTGTCTTTCTTTAATATATCAAGTGCCGAGTGATTACAGCAATCTTGATACATTATTGCTTTCTTACTAAAAACGTTATTTCAATACATCTCCGCTGCGAAGCGCGGGTATTTTGCTAGTCATATAATACGCAAGAGCCATCAATATTCCGTAAATATATATTGTCATCACTGGTGGTTTTCAATTTATATTATTTATAGTGATAGTTAAGTCATCGAGGATGCCTTTATAAGGACACAGAACTCTATTATCCCTTATTGTGTAATAGTGGTTCATTGTTTGTTATTTAATACTAAAGGCAAATGCTTTTATATATGGCTTTCCAGTTGATTCAAGGGATCCTAAAAGATTTTAAAGTTATGTAAGCCTATTTTCTATTGAAAAAACACCAATGGTCTAATAGGCTGGTGTAACAAGAGTTGTAAATGTTTGCCCTGTGCTATTAATGTGTATAAACCAATCAAATCGTATCTAACTGCAATTACCCAGTAAAATGTAACATCTGATTGGTTACTGCAAATTAATAGTTCTGATAAACTTGCACCTCTTATTGTATCAGCCCTTAAAGGACAACTCCACCCTCATAAGAACATCTTTTAGAAATAATGGCCTCTTTAAAACATGTTGATATATCATAGTTTGTTTTATGAATTCATTACTGTATGCCTGCTATGCTTCTGGATGCCTCATGGAAACTAGCAGTTTAGAAACCTGTACTGAGCCTGTGCTGAGCCTGGGCATGCTCAGAAGAAGCAGACAGGGGATTAACATTCAGTCATTGGCTGTGATGTCAACTGTCAAATCCATAACTGAAGTTACTAACTGGAGAAACCAGGAAGCAGAAACGGGAAACAGGACATTGTGCAGGATTTCAGTTTAGACTTATAATATTCAGATTTCAAACTATTCCCATTTAAGGTTTGGGGGGTGATTTACCTGTATGTAAGTTTTAATTTTGGGGCTGGACGTGCCCTTTAAATTCTTATCAGGACAATATGTAAGATTGGCTCCTCCTGTATCCACAACTTATCCTCCACTTGTGTCTGATATATACCCAATGCATTTGTTCTGATTGTTTTAAAACTTTCAGTAGAAACCAAGGCATTTGGATTCTATTTCATATCTCTGTAACCAATTCCATGTGGAGAACTGTCAACAATTTTATTTCTGTGGGAAACAAATGATAAACAGACCTGCCAATAACAAAGTAGAACACAATGGGAAAATGATAAATGTACAGTCTTACTGAAACTCTAAAGTCTATCGGGGAGATGCAATAAAAGTTCTTATCGTTCAAAATGGTACTAATTTGCCCCAATCAATCAGATCGTATTTAACAATTGAAACATCTGATTGGTTGGTGCAAATTAGCACCATTTTGAATGATAAGAACTTATATTGAATCTCCCTGTATGTTTATAGAGCACAGAGTACTGTAAAATGAGGTATAAATAAAGGGTCTCATACACAATACAATACTAATCATATATCGGACCATCAGAAATTGTATCGCGTATCGTCCGATCGTAGGGTAAAATTTTTTGCATTGGCCTGATGATAAAATATAGTACAATAATCGTACGATCACCCATACACGATCTAATGATAATACGATATTGCGATATCACACGACCAGAGATTGTATAGTTATGTGCCCCTAACATGGACAACTTTCCTTAAAGGGCTACTATACTCATGCAGTAACTGACGGCTCTCAGGCTCCTCCCACAATCTTTATCTCTGACAAAGGCAAGTATATGTTAATGAATGGGAGGGCAGGCTAGGGGAGGAGCTAGAAATCTGTCAGTAACTGCAAAATATGGTGTCACTTTAAATAGAATAGTGTTTTGCACAGATGGTACTTATGATAGAGATGTAATGTGGGTTCGATTAGAACCCAGTTTCAAATTGAATCTCAGGGTTTCGAAGTCCCAACGAAACATTCAGAACTCCGAATTTCACAGAACCCAAATTTTTTGAATTTTCGAAAGTAGATGATTTTTTAAAATCAAAGGTGGACTATTATCGAAAATCAAAAGTAGACGATTTTCGAAAATTGAAAGTAGACTTCTGAAAATCGAAAGTAGACGGTTTTCGAAAATAGCCGATTTTCGAAAATCAAGACTCGATTCTAAAATTCGAAAACGAAACTCAACAGTTTTGAACATCTCTACTTGTGCATAAATGTTATATATGACAGAAATGGCGGGTATTATTTATTTTCATAATACATCCTATATTTTCATAAAAAATGGGAAAAGTCCTTTCCTGATGTGAGAGTAAGAAGTCAAGACAAGAAAATGAGTGTGATGTCTTGGGCTGACCATAAGATGGTTATATCTGCTTTATGCACATGGTAGCACAAGTCAGACTAATTCTTTATTGTGTTAATTGTTAGTTATGTTATGTTACGTTAAATGTGGAGATAATAAAGCTGATATATGCTGATAATAATGAGTACCGTATATGCTAATGTTTTAAAAAACCTGCATAAAATGATTTATTTTGAGATAATTAGAATTAGATTTTAGTATTCCTGTCACTTTCTTACAGATGCAATCAGGTTTCTGGTGCACAAATGCAGATTCTGTCTAAAAAGTTTATATGGCACATTTAATTGGCTGACAAAACTATTATGCAAATTTTCAGCTACTTACAATACTTAGATCCCTTCTTCAGGCTTAATCAACTGTCTCAGACATGATGTGTGATTCGCCCAATACTAAAGAGAGGGGGATTCTCCAATAAGCTACTTAGTTTTGTCCTCTGCTAAGGGGAGGGGCTTGTGAAACTGAAAATTGCCGCAAGGATAACTTAAAGGATTACTTTAAATTGACTATTGTTTAATTATCAGTTTGGAAAAATGTGTTTCACTCTTTGTTTCAATATCATTTGAATTTATTCAGGAGGAATCCAAAAGGGAAGTTTGCCTTAGGATTGATTCAAATGAATGGAAAGTCTATGTGAAAAGGCATTGGATCGCGAAGAACAAGATTTGTATGTTCTAAATATAACCGCCAACTGACGGCCTCTATGTTTCCCAGACGAGCGTGGAGGGTTGTCATCGATGTGTGATGACAATAGTCCAGTTTGCAAAAAGGTTTGTGTCTGGAATATGTTTCTTTATAATAAGGTTTATTCGTATGTGAATTTGCCAGTTGAACTGAACTTTCTTATGTATCATTTTTTCAAAAAGCTTTTTTATTTGCTCCCAAAGCCTCCTGTCTGTTTGATCATTCTTTCACCAGGCACGGTCGAATATAGTTTTCATCCAGGGTACAGGGTCTCTTATCTCTGTGTCGTGTGATGTGACCATAGGCTGTGTAGCTTAGACAGACATTTGACTGTTGTTCTACCCCCAGGTGGCAAACACAGCATCATTCCCAGAAGACATTGCTCCTAACAAAATGATTCTGAAGATCAGTGCTAGAGATGCCGATATCGGGACCAACGCGGAAATCCGTTACTCTCTCCACGGGCCTGGGGCTGACTCCTTCTACTTAGATCCTGACAGTGGTAAGAGGAAAAACAAAAAACATTTTTAAATTCCTTTTGTGTTGACCCCTTTAAGAGAATTAAAGGGATTTTTAACCCATTGATGTCCAACCTCAGAACGTTCCCATCTTTGTCATCCTTTTACTAAGTATACATAACATGGCCAATACAAACACACATACCAGCTTTAACAATTAGACCATCACAAATGTTCCGCTACTCCCTTATAAAACTCATCTTTCGTGGCTACACTCAAGTGTTTTAGATGTAAACAGGGATGACTAAACATGGGTAGCCTAGCTGCCGGGAGGATGGGTTAATCTATGGTCAAGTATGTTTTAGGTAAGTACTGTACAAGAGGCAGGTCCCTATTTTGTAGGGAGTCGGCTATGTCTTTTAATATTGTACCAATTCTACATATACAGTACAAGAAACAGGACATGTAGCTCAGAGGTGTTCACACCTCTTTCAAGATATCTGGAGGGCCACAGTTTGAACAATCCAAGCCATAGCTAAGTGCTTCAGTCACAGTGCATGTCCAACACATTAAGGTACTGTAATAACATTATAATGTTAGCTAAAACTAGAAAAGATCAACTAATTCCGATGCTCTGTCCTCCCTAAAGCACAGAAGGCATCTGGGAAATAAAATAACAATTGTTGCACCACAGACTATAGGTTGTTTTATTTTTCAAAAAAATTAAGAATTCCATACCGTCCTTACCCCCTATAGAATTGCATTATGGGAACATCTCAGTAGTAGCAGTCTATTGTGTACATTCAGGTGCTCGGGTGAAGAACTAGACGTGTATCTAAGCTATTCTATTCACAAACAATCTCTTTTCTTCTGATCAGGAGAGTTGAAAACTTGTCCCCCTTGGACAGAGAGACGGTCCCTGTTTATAACCTTTACGCGTCGGCTACAGACGGGAGGAAGATTGTCAGTCTGAAATCGTTTGATTCTCGAAGATGTCAATGATAACCCACCTGTATTTTCGTCAGAACGTTACAGCGCAAGCGTCTGCGGAAACACTGTCACTAAAGCATTGCTACAAGGGTTCAGGCCAACGATCCAGATTGGGGTGAGTATTGGGTTACAAAGGATAAAGATATTCTAAGTTTAAATATACATCCAAGACATTATCAATAAAACTTTTGGAGCTGTTTCGGGAAGCACATGTATAGTTTATATACTTTTATGGTAGGGTAAGTGCAAATGTCCTTTGTAAATATAAGTTTAAATAATAATTAACGCACACCTAGCTTTTAGGTGAGAAACCACCAACATTTTCCTTGCCAGTTATATGCCCGCAACCCCAACTGATATTTTCCCCAGTTTATTACATGTAATAACTAGATGCTTAATGATAGGTTCTATTCCTTTCTGGCAAAGGATCTGCCTCCTCCCTCTGCTCAAAGAGCTTTTTATAGCTTGAGCATGTGCAGAAGCTGAAATGGCAGTTTATAGTGGTTGTGATGTCAGCAGCCACAGCCTTGATGGGGGGAGAGGGACCAGATTAATATCTGTTAGTAATGCAGGTATAAAAGTGCAAAATATATCAGTTGGGGTAGGGACAGGTAACTAACAATATTTCATGCCGAGCATTCGCAAGCAGGGAATGTGGGGGAGTTGTAGTTTTCAATCCTCTGGAGTGGAACAAGTTCTACAACCCTACATTAGTTAGAAAGCTTGTCCATAGGAATAGATTGTGACTATTTCACACGGATTAACAGGGAATAGTTTGATTTTGTGGGAAGGGGAACTTTACGTTTCAGTATATACAAAACAGTTGTTTAAAGTAATAAAATATTTATGGAAAACCATTTAAAAGTATCAGTATCAAATAGGATGCAGATACTTCCATTTGCTGACAGGGGATTTGTGGCCTTTAAGTCGAGGCAGTCATGGAACACAACAGTGCTTTTGTCTGCCTATAAATTGCCAGAGCAGCCAGTCTGAAATTCTGCCTTTGAACGGGAAGCAGATTTGTTCTGTTGAACAGGTAAATGGATTGTGTTTATCCGGGAGTGCCGGGCAGCTGGAACTGGTTTGCAAAGTAGATTATTAGGCTAAATCTGTATCTATTAACCTAGACAGGGAACCTTATGGAAAGTCCCTACATTGATTACATAGCATCTATCTGCAGATATGCAATCTATCTATATCGTCTATCTAGCTGCCTATATCTATTTATCTATCTATTATCTATCTATCATATATTATCTATTATCATCACTATAATCACGCTCTAACACATCATCACACTATCTAAACCATCCCCACTACTAACACAAAACACACTACACACAACATCTACCAATCATCACACTACACACACTATCAACCAACCACAATCAACATACAAACACACACACACATCTACACGATCATATCAACTATCATCTATCTATCACTATACCTACACTATACAAATCATCACATCTACATATAATACTATCCACTACACTACTATCATATCTATCATCATCATCAACTCACACATCAATCTACTACACTACTATCAATCTTCTATCATCTATCTATCTCATATCATCTACATTTTCTATCTATATCACATCATTTATCTATTATATCTATCATCATCACTATCAATCTATCATATCAATCTTTTATCTATCTATCATCTATCTATCATCTATCATTCTATCAATCTGTATCTATTATCTATCTATTATCTATCTACCTTTGTCTATCTAGGCTAAAAATGAAGTATTGAGGCAGTAGCAAGGGAATTTTCAGTGATATATTTTTGATGCTTTGACCAGGACATTGCATTCATCTTCTAGACAGATTTTTACTGAAATCTGATCGAAAACCATCTGATGTCAAAAGCAAAAAAATAATCTTCCCAACTAGGAGTTTGTTAGTCATTCATCTTTTTGTGTATCTCTACCTAAAGGCACAGGTTGAATATTTTGGAATTAAAGATTACCGGTACACGACTGTATGTTTACACACCTAAAAGGGGATAAAGTAAATAATGATTCTCAGACATGATGATTCTCCTCTGGAACTTAGTGAGAATGAGGCATCATGGTTCTAGCGTGCCCCCTCTCTAGCCTCTGCAGGCATAACTAATCAATAAGGAGCAAGGCTAATAAGCAGATCACAGGTAGATCACACTGATATGTAAACATATAAGTTTTTTTCCCTTTCTGCAAAAGGCATATTAACATATTATTTAATATGTGGAAGATTTACATGAAGAATATGAACTTATCAAATAATTTATTAAGGAATTCAATGTGTCACAATGCTAATGGATATTTCTAGGCTAGAGGTCAGGCATAGCTGCCTTAATCTCCCGGGCTTCAATCAGTACATTAAAGGAATAGTTCACTTTGGAGAAACTATTCCTTTAAGTGTAAAGAAAGTTGCAGAACATAAATTGTAACCCATGAATAAGAATGAATTCCATCTTTGGCCAGGGGGATTCCTGTATTACCTTAAAGCAATAGATTTTCATTCTGCTCGCTGTTTTTAAAAGTATTTTCCTTGTCATTCATTTTACTGCAACATTTGTTCTTTATTCATAGATTTCAAATTATCAATTTTTAGAAAACATTTTGCTCCAGTCAGTTGGTTCATCAGTGTGTGGTGTGTGTGTGGGGGTTTATAGGCTATAGACTGCAGTGAAATGATCCAACTGGAGAGGGGACAGATTACAGGCTTGGAGACTAAGCAGTAGGATGTTACAGTAGTCAAGACAGGAGAGTATAAGGGCATGCAGAAGCATTTTTGAAGTTTATTGAGGAGAAAGAGTAGATCTTGGCAATATTGCAAAGGAGAAAACAACACATCCTAGTGACATTGTTAAACACGATAACAGAAGGAAAGAAAAAAGTCAAAGATTACTACAAGGCAGCATGCAGAATGACAGGGTTGGTTGTCAATAGAAATGGAGAAGGGTGGACTAGTTCCAATTTATATTTATGCGCCATCTAGGAGAAATAGAGACCAGAGATATAAAGTTGAACTTTCGGGGTTAGTGTGGGGGTGGACAAATAGATTTGGGATCCTTGACGTATAGTTGAAACCTAAAGCCAAAAGAACTGATTATGTTTCCCAAAGAAATAATGTATGGAGAATAGTAAGGGCTAAAAAACCTAGCCTTGAGGGACCCCACACTAATGGGGACTGGAGAGGAAGTCTTATTAGTAGGGGAAAATCTCTATTAGGGCCACCAAATTGGCCATTTCTCATATTATTCTTCTATAAATGTCTATATGAAAAATTCATTATAAAATATTATTGTTTTATATATTATTATTTTTTTTTCTTTTGGAAAATTTCTAATTCCATCGGTTTACCAAACTCTCAAACACATATTCAATTCCGTCCCATCCGACCAGGTTTCTGTGGGATCTCTCCTGTGACTGGGTTGCTTTCATTTTGCTTTATATGTTTTTAAAACTTTCATTTGTTTTCTCAACAATGACCTGATAATGATAGTTCCAGTAGCTTATTAGCTATCATCAATTGTTTTGACCCTTACCTACCTTGTATTTACTTCTTTAGCTGTGGTTCATCAACACAGACATTTCGTGTCCTATGTTCTTAAATATGAATGTGAATTTCTACATCTTATAAGATATTAGTAATGTCTGTATACAATAAACTCCCCCATAATAACTTGCTGTCAGATACAAATGGTAAAGAGTCACAATAATTCTTATTTCAGCAATTTTCTACTTGGTACATCAGAGTCCATGGCCTTAAGCTATAGATCTTTTTGTCTAGTCCACCCCTGCCTGAACTCCTGATGTTAGCAGTTTAATCAAACAAGTCTAAATCACAAGATGTGTTCCTACTGATGCCATTAAATGACATTTCTGGAGATGTTTCCATTTTTATTTTATTTTTTTACTGACAAGATGAGCTTCTTGCAAAAAAGCATTCAAAGTTCAAAAGGATTCTGCTGGGTCTCACATAAGCTTTAACATTGCAAAGCAGGTCTAGATAATAAACCCTAATGAAAAAACAACTGTACCGGTGCAGTCTAGATATCTTTTAAAAGGGATTGTTCTCTGGGTCAGAATGTTTTCTTTATCTAACAGGAAATGTTGGTTGTATCAGCGCATTAAAATAATAAACAAGCTCAAATGACTATTGTGTATTTAATCTGACTCATGAAATCATGTAGGAGCAGGTCTAAGACAAGTCACTTTGGCTTGAAAACCTAGACATCTATTATAGTGAGTGTGTTTTTTTTAATCTTCCTCTTAGAATTTCCATTGTTTAATATAAAAGTGATGGGACACGCAGGTCTGTGACAGATAGCCCCCTTTTTCTTTTTGAAGACATTGTTTATGCCTTCTTAAAGCAGGGTCCAGTAGGGGAAAGACTAGAGATGTAATTGGGTTCGATTAGAACCCAGTTTCAAATCGAATCTGAGGGTTTCGAAGTCCCGATGAAGTTTCGGAACTCCAAACTTTGAACTCCCGAATAGGCACGGAAACCGAATTTTAGAATTTTCGATTTTTAACGAAAATCGAAAGTAGATAAATCGAAAGTAGACAATTTTAGAAAATAGATGTATGATTGGTGTGGTTAAACATTTCATATTTTTAAAATCACATCTCAGCGGTAGTTATACAGTTCCTCAAAAAGACATTTATCCATAATTCTGCCCGCTTTTGTAAAAAAAAAATATATTAAAGTGAGCTCTGCCTGCCGCCTAGATAGACACAACTGAGTGTAGACGAGGAGCTGAACTAATAAACTTGAAGATGTTAAATAGAACTTTTAATTATTGATGGTTATAAAGGTGTGAATGGCAGTATTCATTATTGCATTGGGCTTAGATGGGTTGTTCTTTAAAGGAATAGTACACTCAAAAAACAAATAAAGATTAAATGGTAGCTGAATCCCTAACTAACCTTTCTGCCCCCCTTTTATTTTTAGGTCCCTTCAGAGCCTACCTGTGCCCTTGTAGAGTGCTGGCCATCTTGTATGTGGTCCGGTAAGCTCCGCCCCCCGAGACTTGCTGGACCTTGTTTCCAACACGTGCGGTGGGATTGAACTGCGACTGGATATTTAGACACAAGTTGAAAACGAGGTCCCGAAAGTCTCAAGGGGGCAGAGCTTACCGGACTGCATACATGATCCGACTAGGCCAGCACTTTACAAGGGCAAATGTGGGACCTAAAAAAAAGGGGGGGGAAGGTTAGTTAGGGATTCAGCTACCATTTAAACTTATTCGTTTTTTGAGTATACTTATCCTTTAAACAAACACATTTACAACAAGAAAAAAATGGACCTAGAAAGATAAACTTTAGTGCACACATGTTGCAAAAGGATTTTGATGGTAAATTCTGCAAACCAATCAAGAAAACAAGATATTTCTATTGAACATCTTGCACATGTAGTGTCTAAATGATGAATGTGAGGTCATTATCCCTAGACTCTTCTGCACGTCTAAAATTGTTTATTGATTAAAATAAAAGCTAGTCGTCTCCTCAGCATCACCAGTTCGATGGCGGTGTACAAGCATATATTTTACCAATCAACCAAACTCTATTGACAGATGTTGCTGCATGCATTTGCCAATAATGGCTGCTTTTCTTTGCAAGCAAAAATGTTGTACCTTGATAATATTGATAGAGCAGACTTTTAACCTCTTAAATCACTGTGTCAAGGCACTTTACTGACAATTTTGAAATCCATTAAATGGTTAAACCTCTGTTTAAATGTATCAAATGTAATAAATCTATTTAAAAGGAACATCAGCCTTCAGTTGAACGCTAAGCTCTTGTCCTTACTCTTTGTTGATTCCCTCTCCACCCTAATCTTATAGACCGAGGATTTTGTGTCCAGTCTAACTTTAAAGATTAGGTGGTTTTGTAAAAAAAAAAATTTGTTGTTCTTTTTTTTCCTCTAGGTTTTTTTTTTTTTAACATTTTCCAGACATAAAAAAACATTTACTGCAAGTTACAAATAATATTCTTCTGTGCAATTTAATCAGAACAGCATTGAATCATTTATAGTTGATATACCTTGCAAGTTAAGTAAAACTTTTGACTACGTCCCCATACAGATCAGTTAGCTCCACCCATCTTAGATGGTCCACGACACATTGTATCAAAGGGGACTCCTATATATGTCTTATACAGCCAAGGTGTGTTGTTTTAATTCAACAAAAAGGATGCGTTTGTTTATTGTGAAGCTATAATAATAATAATGCTTAGCACAGCAAATGCTGTACAAAAAACATGTGAAGTCTCTAGATTGTTCCTCGAAAGTTCCTGGCTTCATTTCCTGTTTAAAAACCAGCATTATACCAACAGGGGCCTTGAGTTGGCCTCTTAAGCTATGTGCACACAGAGATAAGTCTTGTTTGGAGTGGCGTCTATTTATAAGATTCTAAATGTATTATTAGGTTCATATCTCCTAGCAACAAACAGCTCTCTAGAATCTTCAAAATTGAGAAAATAGGGCGGCAATAAGGTGATGGATCACTGCCCAAATCTGAAAGTTTGAAGGTTTCTCCTTTAGTTTTCCCACATAATTCAGTCAAAATGGGGCATTTTGACGCTTCAGTCCTGAACTGCAACGCCACTTACAATGTAAATTCTATTTCAAACATAATTTATCTCTGTAATTATAACACATTCGAATAGAGGTGCAACACTGGCAATATGGCCGATTGGCATCAGATACCATTTCTTTCAATCTGCTATCTCCAAAAAATATTCAAATTACCCAGCATAAGGCAGCAATCTAGGGTGATGGATCGCTGCTTTATAAATTACTACTTTTTAAGATTTATGGTTAAATCTCCTTAATTAGACATGGTCAAGGCATGGACCTCCACATTGCAAAGTCTACTTGTTCTCTAAACAGCTATTGGCCATTACATTATTTCTCCATTATGCAATGCGGTACAAAATTCTAGTAGAGATTGGTGTGTCTGGCCTATGGTTCATTACACAGAGAGAGAGGTGATTTTACTTATTCCAGACACAATATGAGGTGGTTTACTTTTACTAAAAATGAATTCTCCCACAAACAGCTTTTGTACAAAAAAAAATGAATTTAATAGGGTGGCCTTCAAAGTTAGGAATGGATTTGTTGATTTTGACAAAATAGGCAGGAAAGCTTTGAAGTGAGTACGAAAAAATTGCAAGCCAAAACAGAAACATTTCAGCCTGTAACACAGAATAAATATCAGACTTAATTAGCCCTTAAACAGCAAACTCAGTCTAGTAAAAGCGAGCATGCATGCACTGCCTTCCTCAGATCCATTAGCTTAGGCTCCTTTACACACAGATCTACATTACAAAGCATTTTGATACAGAACAGTGAATTCCATGCTTAGTCTTCAAGGAATTAATTTAATATCAAAGAGAAAATGTGTGTCTGTTGATAGCTGGAGCGTTTTAAATGCCGTAGCATTGCGAGCCAGTGTATTTAGGATCCTTTAACATCGATAAGAATCTTTGACCATATTAGGGAGATGTTATTTGTTACACAATTCTACCCATTCACAGCAGATATTCAAATTAAACTCGACATGTACCAACTGTACCAACCAATGTATGGAACAAACTCCAATACCTTTTTATGCAGGTGGAGGTTCAGGTTGGAATCCAGCCCCAAAGGATTACCGTATATACTCGAGTATAAAACCGTCCCGAGTATAAACCGAGGGTACCTAGTTTTAGGTAAAAAAGAGGAGGAAAACCACACTGACTCGAGTTAAAACCGAGGGGTAGTATTTGCCACTAAAGATGTTTTGGAAACTACAACTCCCAGCATGCTTTATTGCTGGGAGTTGTAGTTTTTCAAACATCTAAGTTACAAATACTTACAATAAGAGTAAAACCTTCTTTATTTGTGCATACTTGTGCAACAATATAGGAGGATTTACCCCTATTTGCAAGTATATTTGCCACTAAAGATGTTTTGAAAACCACAACTCCAGAATATAAAGCATGCAAGTTGTGGCAAGTCAATGTTTCTCCTACCTTGTCGGCGGCTGCGCGATCCGCATCCTTGCTCCACAGCCTTGCGCATCCGGATGATGTCACTACCCGGCGCCTTTCACTTTGTGCGCCGGGTAGTGGCATCATCCGGATGCGCAGGGGCTGTGGAGCGAGGATGCGGATCGCGCGGCCGCCGGACAAGGTAGGGAAACATTGACTCAGTATAAACCGAGGTAAGATTTTCAGGCCTTTTTTTTTTTAATTTTTTTTTAAACCTCGTTTATACTCGAGTATATACGGTACAGTCTGAACATATTATATAGTTGTAAAACTTTAAATATGTCACTCTACATTTAAGGACAATTTATACTTATCTTCCCTCTCCCCTCACTTCTCACCATTATAAGTACCTGGGTATTTAAATTGCTGGGTCCTTACCCAGAGTACAGTCTCTATCAACATGTTATACTTACTGAAACATTTTCTCAATACAGTTCCACCTTTGCCGTCTGGCCAATGAGGAAGACACACAGACACAGCGTGTTTTCCAATTGGTCTTGACAGTGACAGTTGGAAGGGGCAGAGTTTGGTGGGCGGTCAAAGTAAAGATGTGTAAAGATACCAGCTGATAGAGACTGTACCATGGGGGTTTAGGTCATCACCCTAGGTACTTTAAGGAGGCAGGGATTTAATTGCCTAAAAAGCAGCTATGAGAGGATTCCTCGAAAACAGGTACACCTTAAGTTGAAGCCAGTATATCTCTGGTCAGCAAAAGTTAATTATTAGCATTTGTCACCTTGTCTTTTGTTTTATTATTTATTTCCATATGGATAATTTTATATGTGTTCTCTATGGATTTATAGGCTTCTCAGTGAATGAACCTTGGTCTTTTATTGTCATCTTAATGGTCCTGGCTTCCTTCTATTTTCTTTTGTAATTCTTCCAGCATGATTTTTCCAGATGTAGACGACTAATGAACACAATGAATACAACTATTTATTTTCATGAGTCCCATCACTGAGGCTTTGGGTTAACATTTATACAGAAGATTTGTCCTGAAAAGTCAATAGAGTGGTAGCATGCATAGGGCTTAATAGAACATAGATTGACATGCTAGGATTATAGAGATTTTTATGCATACCTTTCTCTCCCTCAGGCATTAACAGAAAGGTTGGTGATTCTCTGGTGGACTGGCTGATGGTCATTTTGCTGTGGATAGTCATCTGGAATCATCATTTGGAGCAACCCTTGGATGAGAATTACAGTCTTCATACAACATTACAGTAAAGGCTGCAGACTTGAGTCCTGCCGTGACCTTGGCTTCGTTTGCCTTTGTAACCATAACAGTCCTAGATGTTAATGAAACAACCCCAGTTTTGAAAGGAGAGGACTATGGGTCACTGTTCTGAAGATTACTGCTGTTGGGACCAAAGTAATGTCTGTGTTGCCGCAAGCAAAGATATAGAACAAATGAGAGATATCATATAGCATCCGGGTCTGGAAATGAGCATGGCAGGTTCACAATGAGCCCCAAAACTGGTTAGTACAGTTATCATCAAATCTTTGTTGTTTTTAAATTTTTGGGCGTTAAAGGGAAAGTATGTGTGTATAGGACATTAAGTTTAGGTTTGTAACATACCAATGGAGAACAAATATGAACCAGCAGCATATCCTGATCACCAAAAAAAAGGAGATCCACTGCGCTCTGAAAATTAACATTTACATGAACTATGCTGCAATTCTCCTCTCATTTTAATATGGTTGATGGGAAATTTAAATAAATAACTTTATTTCCCAGCTTTCCAATATCACAACAGTGGGGTCAGACCATTATGTCTTTTACACATGCTCAGTCCTAAGCTACTGCAGGAACTTGTTTACAGATGGTCACGCCCACTAGTAGCTCTAGCCAATCCTGTTACAGAACAGATTAGGCAAGGGAACTTGTGACTGAGGTCAGGAGGTGGGGCCAGACACTGCATCCAAATTACAAATTTCTATAAATAACTCGTGTTAACTCATTACCAATTTTGTTTACAGGAGCAGTGGATCTTCCTACTTTATTGTAATGTATATAACCAAGTTGTCATCTTGCTTTCCCAGGAGCGATTTAGTCGTTAACAATTTGGACTTATGAAAACTGCCAACATTTTTATCTGGTAGTTGAGGCCACAGATGGAGGGACTCCCCCACTAAGCGCTGTTACAACCGTGAACATCAATTTAACCGAGTGTTAATGACAACGCACCGTGTTCAGCAAGAGGTTTATAGTCAGTCATAAGCGAAGACGCCTCTGTCGGGATTCAGTAATACGGTCAGCATCGCATTTTCTGTATATAATGAGTTATTTTATTTCATCGTGTTAAATTCTAACTTGTTCTTCGAAAATTGGTTATGGTGATTTACTGCATACAGGAACAAGGCAATTTTTGAACTATTGGGTTTCTTCTGGTCTCTCTATGGTAACATCATCCGAGAAGGATAAGAACAGATGTGTCTTTAGTCTGCGGTGTCACATGAATAAATAAACAGAACCTTTAATTGACTTCCCACTTTCCGACCGGAGATGGGCCGTAAACCTAAAAACCACAGCAGTCATTAGCGCTGTTAATTATACTAACCCAGTGCATCTGGAAATGTTTATACAACATTCAATCTGAGTGTGTACAAGGCAAAAATACCAACTTTCCATCTGTGTGTATTGTTCAGGTTTTCTAATCTGCTTATTGTAAATTATAGACTCACTATAATAAACTGCCATGTTTTTTAACCCCTTTTACATCTCCTTAACTGATTTTCTTTTATCAAAAGCTTGCAATGGAAATATCCATATTTCTGTGTCATGTAGGTGTTCGCTGAAGACCTGGAAGCCCTTCAAATGGACGGATCAGCTTCTCAATTTGTAAATGAAGATCAGGATCATGAGTTCGCGGTGGATCCAGTTTTAGGCCTTATCAAGGTTAAGGAAAAACTAGACAGAGAAAAGGTAATGATGGAATCTCATTTATGCAAATTAGAATGATAGAAATATTGATATGTAAGGAGTTTGTATTTATTCATAACCATAAAAGAAAGAAACTTTATTGATCATCAAAACCTGGTTCAAGATTCTAAGCGGTCAAGGGGCCTCTTCCACCTTTGTGGTATTCATGCATCAAATTTATTCAATAAGCTTACACGAAATTTATTGACAGATTTTGACAGGCCTCTGATGGTATATTATTGCAATTCAGAATACACTTTCAGGCAAACATGTTTCTTATGTAGGAGCACGGCAACTTAGTAACTATGGGTCCATCAGCCTTCATGGTAAGCCTGAACTGGTTGGATGAAATATCTGTAGCCAGTTTTCAATGTTTTCTAACGGCCCCTGTTAATATATAGTATTGCACATCAGGACATAGTTCTCTACAGTTAAAATAGGTCTTCATTACCTTATGGCAATAGTTCTTAGCTTATAGAACAAGACAAGTAAGTCTCCCCTTAAAACAGCACAAAGAAGAATCTTGTTCTAAGCTCCTAAATAGTCATGAGGAGGAATCTCCCCTGAGATATAATTGAGTGGGGTTGAACACCCCTGTGGAATGTACACCCATGTAAAATCTGTGTGCCCTAGTGATGTTTTATCATTAATGCCTACCTTTGTGATGTTATTATATTAAAACATTCTACCCTTTCAGTGGGAGATTTCCACCTCCCCTAAAACAAGTCTGATCTGATTGGCTAGGTTTATGTGGAGTGTGTGGACTTATCAACCATCTTTCTTTAGACAAGGTATTTCATTTGAGGAAGTTAAAATGTACACTGGAATCAATTCTTCCATTAATTTTCAAACTTTCTAAAAAAGGTATCTGGCTACTCACTTCTCGTTCAAGCCAAAGACAGCGGCGAGCCCCCTTTGTCTTCAACCGTGACAGTTATATTGATATTTCAGATGTTAATGATAACAGCCCTCAATTTACACCTGCAAATTACACTGTGTGTTATCCAGGTCAGTATAAAAATTGTTAATGTTACGGCAATTGTGGTTTCTCTCTCTAGTCTGTTTTATATTCTTTATAGCAAGTAGCTTACCCCAAGCATCAATCATTACATAAATGTCTTGTGCTTTAATCATGCTGTGTTTTACGTTCAATTGTGATCCTTACCTAGATGGTTCCCCTTACCTAGCTGGTTCCCCTTACCTAGCCTGGTTTGACTCTAGCCCTCTGTATAACATCTTGTTTTATCATTCCTTTTTAATGCTCTCAGATCCCAGAGAAAAGAACAATGGATATATATATTATTTTCTTTTAGGAGAACAAGCCGATAGGAACGAGTATTGCACAGCTCATGGTGACAGACAAGACTCGTTCCACAATGGACCTCCTTTTATTTTACTATTGTAAGTGGGTAACGAAGGTGGAGATTTCTTCGGACCAGACATGGGGTTTACGATCAGCAGTATCTTCAAACATTCATAATGAACGAGCGTCTGCTTGTGTACAGGTGATGTGCTTTTTCTATTAGTCTTTAGAAATCATTCTGGCCAAATGGACACAGAATTGAGACCTACCATTTATTTTTCTTCTAGCGAGAAGTAGTTGTATGGGGTTATAGGTACATTGGGAACAATCACTAAATTCTTATTTTTGTTTTCATTATTATTTTGTTATTTATTAGTAGACCCAAACCAGTTCTGAAGCTGTTTCACGCATCCACTGGGAACTGACTTGCAGACATTCCAGCCTTTTCATATATCTGTAATTGTTTTCGCTAATATCTAATGATTGCAAAATGTTCGAATTTAAAAAATCAAAAAATTTTCGATATTTCTAGAAATTTCAAATGTAAAAAACGCCAATTTCAAAATTTCTAAAATCTCTAAAATATGCGAAAGCCAAACAAGGAAGTGCATGAAGTGGCATTGATACGTGTTCGCCAGACCATTTCCAGGTCCCTGCTATTTATATCTTATTTAGGTAGGAATATTGAATTTTCATTCCATGCATGCATATTTATCAACATCACTATCTGACATTACAGTTCATTTTTTTAATGTTTTCAGCTGGATCAGAAGTTTCTGTTTCTCAACTTTCAATATCAACCTTTTTCCATTTATTTTAACAGGTGAAAGATTCAGGGAAACCTGCTCTGACTTCACGGTCTTATGTTCAAGTGAGAGTCATAGAAGAGAGTGTTCCTAAACCTTCAGCTATCCCATGGAGGTTTATATTGTCACATGGATGAGATTCCTGGGGGTGTAATTGGTAAAATTCATGCCACGGATCAAGAGTCTATGATGTGCTTTCCTATAGCTGAAGTCAGACCAAAAAAGTTTGTTTAAAGTTAACAATAACGATGGGAAGTCATTGCCCTTGGAGGGCTGGACGGAGGCAAATATAACCTGAATGTGTCCGTAAATGATGGTAGATATCAGGTCGGTCGACGTGACGGTCCACGTGGAACAATTGATGCAAGACATGCTCCAGAATGCAGTTTACATTCGTTTCGAGAAGATTTCCCGAGGGACTTTGTTGGACTTACATGCACGGTTCCGTCGCACCTGCGTAACGCAGTCCTCACCCAGAAAGAAGACAGCCTGTATATCATCAGCATTCAGCCAGTGGCCAACACAAAACAACTTGACATGTTGTTCGCTGTGCAGATGCAAAGCGGGGGCTTCTACAAACCTGTATTTGATTCAGAAGCTCTCAAATGCAAGAAGACATTTGGAAAATGTGATTCGAATTTCTGCTATCTTGGAGAAGAATTGCTCTGGATTGGACTGTCAGGAGCAGCACTGCGAGCAGACTCATCTATAGATTCCACTCGTTAATGACGTACAGCACAGCTCGAATCAGCTTTGTGTGCCCACGCTTTTATAGAAACGTGCGCTGCATATGCAATGGTGAGTATGGTACAGGACTCTTTTTATCTTCTGCTGACAGAAAAATGGAAGGTGCTGCATCTAAAAACATGTCAGAGATTGACAAGTTTATACAGAGGAAGATTTACGTATGGGATAGTGGTTAGAGTTTAAGGAAAATCCTTTTATTTATTATGGGTGACTTGATTGTTATGCTACCCTACGCTTTCATGGAATATCCTTTGCTTTGTCTAGCACGTCCTTGGCATCATCTTCAAGTCTGCTCAGCAGCACTAAAACAGAAGGATGATGGTCCAAAGAGGCAAGAGCAATGGATTGTTTTACAGGTTTATAATTCATTTAATATCAATATGTTTCAACTGCTCTGGCAGAAATGAAAGCTGTTCCATTTTGGAAAAGGGCATTAGGCTTGGCAAGTGGAAAACTGTAGCTCATTACTCTGTGCCAATTTACCTATCCAGCATTCACTATGGAGTATATACGTAGTGTGACTGCTGCACAGATTCCATTGGAATGGCAAAACACATACACAACTTCCATTACTATGGGGATTTGTGAACAATCACATGGCTCCGTCATTGGCTCCGTCTATTTAACGTGTAGCAGATGTGACATGAAATGTTCCGGCTGCACCGACTGACCAGGGTGCCGAGGGCTTTTTTGGCCCAGCATATAACTTACTGCTTAGCAGTCCAGAGTCACTCTAGCCATGGTGTTGGCCTGGCCTAAAGTTTGTAGGTGCAATCTTCCACCCCCCTACCCAAGGGGTTAAGGTAATCCAACAAGCAAGCAAATTAAGGGGATCTCTCCTACTTGTTTGCTTGTTGAAGAATTATGATTAGGCAAATCCCGTGGATCTCATGGGATTCATCACAGATCAGCAAGGTATATGGCCACCTTAAGACCCCACATTAAGGCTGAGGCCACACGAACGCACAGGAATTGCGCTCAAAATCGCGAGCGTTATCGCGCGCGGTGTGTGCGCTTTTCTTGTGCATTTGCGCATGCGTTTTGCGTTATGGGACGCTGCGTTAACGCACCAAAAATGGTGAACGCATGCGTTACCAAAAACGCGGATGGACACGCAATCGCATACGCATCGGAAATCGCGGAGGAAATTTTTGTTTTAGTGAAAATCACGGTGCGCAAACGCTCGTAAAACGCGCTAGTGTGGCCTAGCCCTTAGGGAACATAAAGTGGAGGAAAATTTGTTATCTGCATATAGTGCACCATATTAATGATATATAAGCCTATTATGAACCTGTAATAAAACTGTAGAAGAGATTACATTGATTTGGATATGGAATAATATATGGTCATATACGGGTGTCCCATGTGGGGGGGTGAAGGGACCTCCCACTAATATCATCCAATCATCCTCCTGAGTGCACAAAATGGAGAGACAGTGAAGGTCCGTTTATACATGAACACTGAGAGACCAGGGCACCCTTTCATTTCTAACTTTGCCCCTGTCACTGACATTTTTAAGCTGACTTTACCATATAGGTTTGAGGGGAAGTGAAAGTTTTATCTTCATGTAATTACTCGCCGACATCTTGCGGGGACTAGACTGCAGAATAAAGAAATAAAACCATCCACTTTAGGAATTCAGATCCCAGCCTGCAGTGGATGATTGCAGGTTTTTCTAAATATTTTTTTGCCTTTTTAGAAAATCAGCATAAAGCAGTTGTAGCTGTCTGAGTCTAGATTATTACATTGCTGGTAAGAGAAAGGGTAAACACAAGCCTGGAAAAGTGACAAGAGCAGCAGTGGGACATGATTCCGCCATTCATTGTGTTCATCTAGGGTATAGAAGGGGTGTTGCACAGGATTATGGGGGAAAAGAACGCTAATCCTGCGAGCAAAGCATTGATACACTGGTTCACAAAAGAACCATTCTCTTTTCTCTAGGACATTAGGTTAAGGGTTATAGTTTTTTTTTAGAAGGCAAAATAACTCCTTTTTTGGTTTTAAAGTCATTTCCCTGGGTGATAGGAAAGCCTATTCCTGTCTTCCTGGGTGGCCGCTAAAACGATCAGTGAGCCGGCAGATTGCTGCCCTGCATACTGTAGGATAGAATGTCACATTGCCCGGGGACAAGCGAAAATCTGACACTCACCCAGGTAGATAGGAATAAGACACTGAAAGAGTTTAAAGTCCAGTATTGTTGCCCCTTTTAAAAATTAAGACAAGGAAAGAGGCATCCCCGAGGGCTTATATCTATTTTTTTTTTTTTGATAAACTTTATGCTTAAGTAGACAGTCAAGTGCCGATGTAAATTGTTATTTAAAGGCACTGTATCACTTATTTAATCTAATACATATTCATTTTCCATTGGTGATTGGCTGCCATTTTTAAACTTTGCGAAGGCTAAGTAATTTGATTGGATACAGCTATATTCACTGGCACAAAACTGTTTTTAATATGGGACCTTTAATAATATGATTATACAGTATTTTATTAGATCTCTAGTGTATTTTTTTTAACGTGTCCTTAACCAAACTATAGTAACAAAGGAATTTCATTGGGAGTCTGGCAGATGTACACATTCCATGATTTGCAAGGAAACCTTATTTTTCTATCAATGAACCTTCATCATTTAAATCCGGGTCTTTTAACAAAATTCTTACAGGTTATAATTTCCATTTATCCAAGACACATGGAAATTTAATGAAGCTAAATCTAGAACATATTGGATTGATTTTTCCCATAGCCGCAGATGGCCTGCATTCAGAAGACTTAGAAGTGGGTCATGAATACTATTAGAGACGTAACAGTAGCCCAGATTGGTTCTTATGGTCTTGTGCTCAATCTTGGAAAACACTGGATGCGCCAGGACTTGTGGTCAGAATAAACCATGAAGAAGATATATTTTATTGAGTCAATGTACATTTATAGTATGTAAAAAGTAGAGTTTATTTTAGCAACAAGCTTCAAAATTCTACTCTCCCTCATCAGGTCAAACAGTGAGATATTGTTCTAAGTACCCACATATACCTGGATTTCGTATGGGGTTTCACTTGGCATGTAGCCTTTTCTTTTGTTAGTCCCGACCTGAGGAAGGTGTAATTCCACCGAAAGTTGATGTCAGAGTTCTAAAAAAAATTCACTTAATTCTTATCAAGCGAATGACTCGATCAACCTAAATACTTGATAATCTATACCCTGGGGTGGGCTTGAGATGTTTGCACTCACACAAGCCTAAGACCAGCAAGATTCTTTACTAATTTGACATTACCAACCTCAGCCTTAGATTTCACCTCCACTTTATTTTGGGATATTCTGGGTCAGTGTCATTCACCTTCCCCTCATCGGAAGGTGATGTGCATGCGTGGGACTTGATCAGTACTCAGTACACAAGTCAAAATTTTTGTTAAATGGCAAAGATAATTTTTCGAATGGGGATTTAATGGGATGCTGTAAAATTATGAGCATTCCCAAAACTATCGGCAAAAGTTCTAGAGATCGTACAGTGTTGAAATACTGACCGCATAGGCATCTACAGTTTTCTCTACTCTAGATCATCAAAAGGATAATCATACAACCCAAAGTAATGTTGAGTGGAGCAAACTCGATTGTCGAAACGTTTAGTTCCTAATTGTATTGTATGTACTGTCTTTGTTCAGAGAGTGTGTCTAGTTTGATCATCTAAGCTGGGTACACACTGTAGCGATCTTTAAAAGATGACAGATTGGGCTGTTTAAAGTGGGTACACAGTAACGATAAAGCCTGTGATACCGTCAGATCGCAGTTCTAGAGGCAAGGTGCCTACCTGATGTCATTTTTGTCAGTTCTGAGTTTGTTTTGCTCTACTCATAAGGGGCTATTCATCGTATCCAGGGAATCCTCCTTAATGATGATGGGTAGCAATCCTATTGTCTCTAGTTAATGGCCACCTCCTGTCTTCATTGTAACAGAGCGAGCAGCCTGTTGTACAGAAATCTTAATAATTGTTTGGAACGATTGTTCCAAAGGACAATTATTTGTTACGTCTGTAATAGCCTTGGGGACCACAGAAGGAAAGGAATAACCACCTCATCTAGACTTTATAGCTTCATCTAGCCCGTGGATTTGTTTCACATATAGTGGTTTTTTAAGTGAGGAATTAGTTCTCAAAGACATTCTTTTAATTTATATGTCAGGTATAGAAAAGGGCGGTTATCATTGAGAATGTGGGCAACCTCTCAGCTTTTATTTAGAAGGGCAAAAAAAATCCATATGACAGTGTTTACCCTGTTCCTTGTCTAGATTTCAACAGAGGGGAAAAAGTCTGTAGAAAACCTTTGCCGTGTCAGCCCTGAAGTAATCACTAAAGACCCAAAGCTGGATTAGTAACTGCAACGTGTCATTTCTGAAACAGTAATTTTCCCCATTTCCAAAGAAAATATTATCTTTCATGTAATATGAGGCCTAGCTTGACTTCTAATGGTACTATTCCATTTCAATACCACAGTAGTTTCCATTGAACGCCTATGGTTATTATACAGTAATTGTAAATAGTTCATGCCAGGATGCATTCAGTTAAGTAACATGATCGACTTTTCTTTTTACAAGGCTGAGTGACGTTTTGATATATTTTACCTGTGGGAACGGGATTGTGACCGAAGTTTGCAACATATAGAATGCTGAGTTTACAAGTACCGAAAAAGAAAAATAAAAAAAACTTTGTATAAGGAACGAAGGAGACGAAAATGACTTAACGGGACCTTTAATGACCTTTAACGTCAAAAATCCCAATGTTCCCTGATGCTTACATTGAAAAGCATGCACAAATAGTCTTAACAATCACGAAATGTAGGAAATGTGTTCTAAAATGCTCGCTGGAATTAATTTCTGATTGGTCAAGTAAGAGATGTTTGATATGAGACAATGTGGGGGCTTCTAATTTATGTCCTTTTTGTGAATTCTAGTTGGTTTTATTATTTTATGCAACATATTTTTGGTGTTTTAAGGGGTGTTTGCTTCTGTAGGGTGGACTGTGTCGCGGGATCTGCAGTCATTGTATGGGCAAACACAGGTCAAAAGAATGCAATGCGTTGGTGAAGTGAGTCGGAGACATTATATGCAGTGCCCTACAGGAAAGCTTGGAGAATTGTTCGGTACATTCCTAAATATTAATTAAATTAGTAATCTAATTAGTGGATCTGTGTTTTGTTTTTACTCCATTTGCATTTCTTTGCTTTTCGTTAGGGCTTGATGCAATAATTGGTTCTCAAAAAGTTTGGCTATTAAATTGCTGCAAACCAATTGGATTGATTATCATAAACGCAGAAAGGCAAGTTAGTGAAAAGCTTTCATCTGATTGTTTGCCTGCAAACTATAACAGGACAGGTGGACCTTTTGCAACCCTAATTCCCGTCGGCCCGTAAATTTGCTGATTGTCGTGAATTTAAAGATGCCATTAGCAAGAAATTAAAATAAATGTGCCCACCCTTATAACAAAAAAACTGGTAACTTGTCAGTTATCATGCCACAACCCACAATGCTGAATTTTTATCCGTTATACATTGTAACCAGATATTAAATGTTCGATTCGTTTGTGCAAAATCGGCCTCCTCCTCTGCTTCAAGAGCTTTTTATAAGTTTGAGCATGAGCAGAGGATCGGCAGTAGGTGAAAACAGCAGTCAATCATTGCTGTGATGTCCCACAGCTTATTATGTACTGTCCACCAGCTTTCTCTGCCGAATGGGGAAAAATAATTATCCTAAAATATTGTTTAGTTAATTCAAGTAATAAAGTTGACAAAATAAACTTGATTGCGTTCAGATGACGGACATGTTGACATTTTTTTTTTAAGGTGAAAATTCCCTTAAAGGAATTCTGATCCCTTAAGAAAATATAATTGTTTTTCTAATAATGGTCATCATTGTGATGCTTGGTTATGTGCAGTCTGCAGGATAAACACAGCTAATTATTTGGCAAAATAAGGACCTATTTATAAAAATGCAGTTATCCCTATTTTGCGATGCTATGCCTTTAGGCGCATTGCAAAACTATCTGCTTATGTTGTAGTCCTTTTATGATTACATTGTTATATGGTTGTGGTTGATATATATAGACCATGCCATAAAATGCCAGTTACTTACCAGTATCATGTTACCAGCATTTGAATTTATAGTTCTGTATTTGAACTACACTGCACCCATTAAAGTAGTCTAGTCTGTTCTTGACCACATATGGTGTCATATTACAGCCAACAGTGTAAGATACAGAGCATCCATATTGGTAATGTACCAGTACCCGTGGGCTTGTAAATACGGCCTTAAATGTACTACCAGATGCCCATTAAGAAATTCAAAAATTGAAAGCGAACAGGCAAGATCAATGATCATTATGGGAGGACTTAATTCCATGTACATTACGGTAAGGCAGGAGCTGTCATGGTAAATAGCCAAATAGAGATCAGGTAATGGAAGCTTGTGATGAGACCGCGCTATATTTATATATAAGTGGAGGAAAGAAATCTAAATCACATGCGCACAAATAAAACAGGTTTCATAGGGGAATGGGTAGTTTAAATGCTGTTTACTTTTATTGTTACTGAAAGATCTGTGTATTAAATGTTTATATGTTTAGAATGGGTTCACACATGTAACCAACTATGTCCCATATTCATTTGTACAAAGAATAAAAGTTACGGGAATATTTCGCACAACATATATGCGCGGTCTATCAAAGGACAACTCTACCATGAACAGTAACTTTTTAAAAATAAGAATAGTAGCTGGGGCAGGGAGGTAGGGTTGATACTTCCTACTTCCAAAATCAGTAATGAGTGCCAAACACATGCAGTTCATCTGAAAGGTTAGTCTGGGGGAACTTTCCTATAATAAAGTTATAAGGCTGAAGCACTGAGAGAAAGGCCTGGCAAGAAGCGTTTTTCTTCATGTGGGCTCCTCACATATATATAAATATTGGGAGGTAAGAATTATTAATAACCCCAGGATAGTTTTTCATTTTCAGTGTTTGATTAAAAAACGTAATATAGTTCTCCCAACCAGCCATTGGTTGATGGTAATGGCAAAAAATGACAGTCATGCATAACAAGACTTTAGGCATAAA
This sequence comes from Hymenochirus boettgeri, assembly GCA_019447015.1. Taxonomy (NCBI): domain Eukaryota; kingdom Metazoa; phylum Chordata; class Amphibia; order Anura; family Pipidae; genus Hymenochirus; species Hymenochirus boettgeri. Next base: position 326,137,943 of record CM033470.1, on the reverse strand, counting down.
AGGAAACTGATCGAATATTAACACCCAACAAAGAAGTAAAAACAATTGAAAGGGAATGTCCCCCACCCCCAAACCCCTCTATACAAAAACCTTATCTATTTACAATACCCCCCCAAAACCTGGGACATAGTTTATTTAAATCTTTAATTCAGCTCCCAGATTGAGTTATATGACTTACATTGCTCACTCCTCGAGCCGCCGCCTCGGCATCGCACTTCCGGGCTAGGCAGTCAGTGTCGACAGTGATCTCATGGCCCAATCACTGACTGCCATTCCGGAGAGACAGTCTCCACTGCGGTGCGCAATGAACAGAAATGACCAGAGCACACAGTGGGGACAGGTGGTGAGGAGACCGGAAGCTGGCGGTGACGCAAGAGAGCTTGTAAGCCCTCACTCACTCACTCACTCATCACTAACTCATCACTAATTCTCCATCTTGCCGTGGAGGCAGACGGCTTAAATTTGGGCAGGTCATTCATTGCACCTTACTTACAAAAGTTAAGCAGGTTTGTTTCGAAAAGGCAAAGCCCTCACTCACTCATCACTCAATCATCACTAATTCTCCACTTGCCGTGGAGGCAGACGGCTTAAATTTGGCAGGCTGATTCATTGCACCTTACTTACAAAAGTTAAGGATGTTTCGTTTCGAAAAGGCAAAGCCCTCACTCACCACTCACTATAACTATTCTCAACTTGCCACCCTCACTCACTCACTCATCACTAATTCTCAAAATTGCCTCACTCATCACTAACTCTCCAACTTGCCGTGGAGGCAGATGGCTTAAATTTGGCAGGCTCATTCATTGCATTTTACTTACAAAAGTTAAGCAGGTTTTGTTTTGAAAAGGCAAAGCCCTCATCTCCTCACTCATCACTAACTCATCACTAATTCTCCACTTGCCGTGGAGGCAGACGGCTTAAATTTGGCAGGCTCATTCATTGCACTACTTACAAAAGTTAAGAGGTTTCGTTTCGAAAAGGCAAAGCCCTCACTCACTCACTCATCACTAATTCTCCAACTGCCTCACTCATCACTAATTCTCCAACTTGCCGTGGAGGCAGACGGCTTAAAGTTGCAGGCGCATTCATTGCACCTTACTAACAAAAGTTAAGCAGGTTTCGTTTCAAAAAGGCAAAGCCCTCACTACTCACTCACTATCACCTAATTCTCCAACTTGCCTCACTCATCACTAATTCTCCAACTTGCCGTGGAGGCAGACGGCTTAAAGGAACACTAACACATAAAAATGACTAAGTGCCATTCGTTTCTATTATTCACAGGGAGGTGAGAACGCTTATTCTCACCTCCCTGTGAATAATAGGACGCTCGGGGGACCAGGAACTTACCTTACCCGCCGCTCTACTCGCAGCCGCTCAGTTCTGAACAGCTGTTCGTCCCGATGCGCGCCCATCTTTTGAATTGGCGCGCATGCGCCTAAGATAGGGCGCGTGGTCGGGACAGAGCGGCTGTCAGAGACTGAGCGGCTGCGAGTGGAGCGGCGGGTAAGGTAAGTTCCTGGTCCCCGAGCGTCCTATTATTCACGGGAGGTGAGAATAAGCGTTCTCACCTCCCTGTGAATAATAGAAACGAAGGCACTTGTCATTTTAAGAGCATTGGAGTTTACAGGTCCTTTAAATTTGGCAGCTAATTCATTGCACCTTACTTACAAAAGTTAAGCAGGTTTTGTTTCGAAAAGGCAAAGCCCTCACTCACTCATCACTCACTCATCACTAATTCTCCAACTTGCCGTGGAGGCAGACGGCTTAATTTGGTCAGGCTCATTCATTGCTTTTACTTACAAAAGTTAAGCAGGTTTTGTTTTGAAAAGGCAAAGCCCTCACTCACTCACTCATCACTAACTCATCACTAATTCTCCAACTTGCCGTGGAGGCAGACGGCTTAAATTTGGCAGGCTCATTCATTGCACCTTACTTACAAAAGTTAGCGGTTTCGTTTCGAAAAGGCAAAGCCCTCACTCACTCACTCATCACTAATTCTCCAACTTCCTCCCTCATCACTAATTCTCAACTTGCCGTGGAGGCAGACGGCTTAAAGTTGGCAGGCGCATTCATTGCACCTTACTAACAAAAGTTAAGCAGGTTTCGTTTCAAAAAGGCAAAGCCCTCACTTACTCACTCACTCATCACTAATTCTCCAACTTGCCTCACTCATCACTAATTCTCCAACTTGCCGTGGAGGCAGACGGCTTAAGGAACACTAAACACATAAAAATGACTAGTGCCATTCGTTTCTATTATTCACAGGGAGGTGAGAACGCTTATTCTCACCTCCCTGTGAATAATAGGACGCTCGGGGACCAGGAACTTACCTTACCACCCCCGCTCACTCGCAGCCGCTCAGTCTCTGAACAGCTGTTCTGTCCCGATCGCGCGCCTATCTTTGAATGGCGCGCATGCGCCTAAGATAGGGCGCGTGGTCGGGACAGAGCGGCTGTCAGAGACTGAGCGGCTGCGAGTGGAGCGGCGGGTAAGGTAAGTTCCTGGTCCCCCGAGCGTCCTATTATTCACAGGGAGGTGAGAATAAGCGTTCTCACCTCCCTGTGAATAAAGAAACGAATGGCACTTTGTCATTTTAAGAAGCATTGGAGTTTACAGGTCCTTTAAATTTGGCAGGCTAATTCATTGCACCTTACTTACAAATATTAGCAGGTTCGTTTCGAAAAGGCAATGCCCTCACTCACTCACTCACTCACTCATCACTAACTCATCACTAATTCTCCAACTTGCCGTGGAGGCAGACGGCTTAAATTTGTCAGGCTCATTCATTGCACCTTACTTACAAAAGTTAAGCAGTTTCGTTTTGAAAGGCAAAGCCCTCACTCACTCACTCACTCATCACTAACTCATCACTAATTCTCCAACTTGCCGTGGAGGCAGACTGCTTAAATTTGGCAGGCTCATTCATTGCACCTTACTTACAAAAGTTAAGAAGGTTTCGTTTCGAAAAGGCAAAGCCCTCACTCACTCACTCACTCATCACTAGTTCTCCAACTTTCCTCACTCATCACTAATTCTCCAACTTGCCGTGCAGGCAGACGGCTTAAATTTGGCAGGCTCATTCATTGCACTTTACTTACAAAAGTTAAGCAGGTTTCGTTTCGAAAAGGCAAAGCCCTCACTCACTCATCACTAATTCTCCAACTTGCCTCACTCATCACTAATTCCTCCAACTTGCCGTGGAGGCGACGGCTTAAAGGAACACTAAACACATAAAAATGACTAGTGCCATTCGTTTCTATTATTCACAGGGAGGTGAGAACGCTTATTCTCACCTCCCTGTGAATAATAGGACGCTCGGGGACCAGGAACTTACCTTACCCCCCCGCTCTACTCGCAGCCGCTCAGTCTCTGAACAGCTGTTCTGTCCCGATCGCGCGCCCTATCTTTGAATTGGCGCGCATGCGCCTAAGATAGGGCGCGTGGTCGGGACAGAGCGGCTGTCAGAGACTGAGCGGCTGCGAGTGGAGCGGCGGGTAAGGTTATTCCTGGTCCCCCGAGCGTCCTATTATTCACAGGGGTGAGAATAAGCGTTCTCACCTCCCTGTGAATAAGAAACGAATGGCACTTTGTCATTTTTAAGAAGCATTGGAGTTTACAGGTCCTTTAAATTTGGCAGGCTAATTCATTGCACCTTACTTACAAAATTAGCAGGTTTCGTTTCGAAAAGGCAATGCCCTCACTCACTCACTCACTCACTCTCATCACTAACTCATCACTAATTCTCCAACTTGCCGTGGAGGCAGACGGCTTAAATTTGTCAGGCTCATTCATTGCACCTTACTTACAAAAGTTAAGCAGGTTTCGTTTTGAAAAGGCAAAGCCCTCACTCACTCACTCACTCATCACTAACTCATCACTAATTCTCAACTTGCCGTGGAGGCAGACTGCTTAAATTTGGCAGGCTCATTCATTGCACCTTACTTACAAAGTTAAGAAGGTTTCGTTTCGAAAAGCAAGCCCTCACTCACTCACTCACTCATCACTAGTTCTCCAACTTTCCTCACTCATCACTAATTCTCCAACTTGCCGTGCAGGCAGACGGCTTAAATTTGGCAGGCTCATTCATTGCACTTTACTTACAAAATTAAGCAGGTTTCGTTTCGAAAGGCAAAGCCCTCACTCACTCATCACTAATTCTCAACTCTTGCCTCACTCATCACTAATTCTCCAACTTGCCGTGGAGGCAGACGGCTTAAATTTGGTAGGCTCATTCATTGCACTTTACTTACAAAAGTTAAGCATGTTTTGTTTAGAAAAGGCAAAGCCCTCACTCACTCACTCACCACTAATTCTCCAACTTGCCGTGGAGGCATACGACTTAAATTTGGCAGGCTCATTCATTGCACCTTACTTACAAAAGTTAAGCAGGTTTCGTTTCGATACTAATACAAGGCAAAGCCCTCACTCACTCGCTCACCACTAATTCTCCAACTTGCCTTGGAGGCAGACGGCTTAAATTTGGCAGGCTCATTCATTGCACCTTACTTACAAAAGTTAAGCAGGTTTCGTTTCGTAATTCCACCTGTAACGGTGAGTATCTGACATTGCACTTGTAACGGTGAGTATCTGACATTGCACAGACTGGTTGGTCCAATTTCAACCAAATTTGGTATGCATATACTCCTTTACCAGTAAAAGGTTAACGAAATATTTTTTTTAGGGAGGGGGGGTGAATGGGAGGGAATAGAATTTTGAACTCCTGCACACTAACGGCTGGACCCATTTTTACCAAAAATTCAGGGTGTGTGCGGGGACTGGCTGAGGTGTAAGGGGAAGGGTTTGGAGGGTGGACAGAGAGGAATAGTGGGGGGGTATTGGGGGCGGACGGGGAGGGGTGGTGGGGGTTATTTTCACCAAAATTTCGTAGTTCAATAAAAAATATAATATTAAATTAAAGTTAATGAGTGTTGCATTATCGTAAAGCTTATTGAATTGTCTTTCTTTAATATATCAAGTGCCGAGTGATTACAGCAATCTTGATACATTATTGCTTTCTTACTAAAAACGTTATTTCAATACATCTCCGCTGCGAAGCGCGGGTATTTTGCTAGTCATATAATACGCAAGAGCCATCAATATTCCGTAAATATATATATTGTCATCACTGGTGGTTTTCAATTTATATTATTTATAGTGATAGTTTAAGTCATCGAGGATGCCTTTATAAGGACACAGAACTCTATTATCCCTTATTGTGTAATAGTTGGTTCATTGTTTGTTATTTAATACTAAAGGGCAAATGCTTTTATATATGGCTTTCCAGTTGATTCAAGGGATCCTAAAAGATTTTTAAGATTATGTAAGCCTATTTTCTATTGAAAAAACACCAATGGTCTAATAGGCTGGTGTAACAAGAGTTGTAAATGTTTGCCCTGTGCTATTAATGTGTATAAACCAATCAAATCGTATCTAACTGCAATTACCCAGTAAAAATGTAACATCTGATTGGTTACTGCAAATTAATAGTTCTGATAAACTTGCACCTCTTATTGTATCAGCCCTTAAAGGACAACTCCACCCTCATAAGAACATCTTTTAGAAATAATGGCCTCTTTAAAACATGTTGATATATCATAGTTTGTTTTATGAATTCATTACTGTATGCCTGCTATGCTTCTGGATGCCTCATGGAAACTAAGCAGTTTAGAAACCTGTACTGAGCCTGTGCTGAGCCTGGGCATGCTCAGAAGAAGCAGACAGGGGATTAACATTCAGTCATTGGCTGTGATGTCAACTGTCAAATCCATAACTGACAGTTACTAACTGGAAGAACCAGGAAGCAGAAACGGGAAACAGGACATTGTGCAGGATTTCAGTTTAGACTTATAAATTTCAGATTTCAAACTATTCCCATTTAAGGTTTTGGGGGGTGATTTACCTGTATGTAAGTTTTAATTTTGGGGCTGGACGTGCCCTTTAAATTCTTATCAGGACAATATGTAAGATTGGCTCCTCCTGTATCCACAACTTATCCTCCACTTGTGTCTGATATATACCCAATGCCATCTTGTTCTGATTGTTTAAAACTTTCAGTAGAAACCAAGGCATTTGGATTCTATATTCATATCTCTGTAACCAATTCCATGTGGAGAACTGTCAACAATTTTATTTCTGTGGGAAACAAATGATAAACAGACCTGCCAATAACAAAGTAGAACACAATGGGAAAATGATAAATGTACAGTCTTACTGAAACTTCTAAAGTCTATCGGGGAGATGCAATAAAAGTTCTTATCGTTCAAAATGGTACTAATTTGCCCCAATCAATCAGATCGTATTTAACAATTGAAACATCTGATTGGTTGGTGCAAAATTAGCACCATTTTGAATGATAAGAACTTATATTGAATCTCCCTGTATGTTTATAGAGCACAGAGATACTGTAAAATGAGGTATAAATAAAGGGTCTCATACACAATACAATACTAATCATATATCGGACCATCAGAAATTGTATCGCGTATCAGTCCGATCGTAGGGTAAAATTTTTTGCATTGGCCTGATGATAAAATATAGTACAATAATCGTACGATCACCCATACACGATCTAATGATAATACGATATTGCGATATCACACGACCAGAGATTGTATAGTATATGTGCCCCTTAACATGGACAACTTTCCTTAAAGGGCTACTATACTCATGCAGTAACTGACGGCTCTCAGGCTCCTCCCACAATCTTTATCTCTGACAAAGGCAAGTATATGTTAATGAATGGGAGGGCAGGCTAGGGGAGGAGCTAGAAATCTGTCAGTAACTGCACAAATATGGTGTCACTTTAAATAGAATAGTGTTTTGCACAGATGGTACTTATGAATAGAGATGTAATGTGGGTTCGATTAGAACCCAGTTTCAAATTGAATCTCAGGGTTTCGAAGTCCCAACGAAACATTCAGAACTCCCGAATTTCACAGAACCCAAATTTTTTGAATTTTCGAAAGTAGATGATTTTTTAAAATCAAAGGTGGACTATTATCGAAAATCAAAAGTAGACGATTTTCGAAAATTGAAAGTAGACTTCTGAAAATCGAAAGTAGACGGTTTTCGAAAATAGCCGATTTTCGAAAATCAAGACTCGATTCTAAAATTCGAAAACGAAACTCAACAGTTTTGAACATCTCTACTTGTGCATAAATGTTATATATGACAGAAATGGCGGGTATTATTTATTTTCATAATACATCCTATATTTTCATAAAAAATGGGAAAAGTCCTTTCCTGATGTTGAGAGTAAGAAGTCAAGACAAGAAAATGAGTGTGATGTCTTGGGCTGACCATAAGATGGTTATATCTGCTTTATGCACATGGTAGCACAAGTCAGACTAATCATCTTTATTGTGTTAATTGTTAGTTATGTTATGTTACGTTAAATGTGGAGATAATAAAGCTGATATATGCTGATAATAATGAGTACCGTATATGCTAATGTTTTAAAAACCTGCATAAAATGATTTATTTTGAGATAATTAGAATTAGATTTATATGTATTCCTGTCACTTTCTTACAGATGCAATCAGGTTTCTGGTGCACAAATGCAGATTCTGTCTAAAAAGTTATATGGCACATTTAATTGGCTGACAAAACTATTATGCAAATTTTCAGCTACTTACAATACTTAGATCCCTTCTTCAGGCTTAATCAACTGTCTCAGACATGATGTGTGATTCGCCCAATACTAAAGAGAGGGGGATTCTCCAATAAGCTACTTAGTTTTGTCCTCTGCTAAGGGGAGGGGCTTGTGAAACTGAAAATTGCCGCAAGGATAACTTAAAGGAATTACTTTAAATTGACTATTGTTTAATTATCAGTTTGGAAAAATGTGTTTCACTCTTTGTTTCAATATCATTTGAATTTATTCAGGAGGAAATCCAAAAGGGAAGTTTGCCTTAGGATTGATTCAAAATGAATGGAAAGTCTATGTGAAAAGGCCATTGGATCGCGAAGAACAAGATTTGTATGTTCTAAATATAACCGCAACTGACGGCCTCTATGTTTCCCAGACGAGCGTGGAGGTGGTTGTCATCGATGTGAATGACAATAGTCCAGTTTGCAAACAGGTTTGTGTCTGGAATATGTTTCTTTATAATAAGGTTTATTCGTATGTGAATTTGCCAGTTGAACTGAACTTTCTTATGTATCATTTTTTCAAAAATGCTTTTTTATTTGCTCCCAAAGCCCTCCTGTCTGTTTGATCATTCTTTCACCAGGCACGGTCGAATATAGTTTTCATCCAGGGTACAGGGTCTCTTATCTCTGTGTCGTGTGATGTGACCATAGGCTGTGTAGCTTAGACAGACATTCTGACTGTTGTTCTACCCCCAGGTGGCAAACACAGCATCATTCCCAGAAGACATTGCTCCTAACAAAATGATTCTGAAGATCAGTGCTAGAGATGCCGATATCGGGACCAACGCGGAAATCCGTTACTCTCTCCACGGGCCTGGGGCTGACTCCTTCTACTTAGATCCTGACAGTGGTAAGAGGAAAAACAAAAAACATTTTTAAATTCCTTTTTGTGTTGACCCCTTTAAGAGAATTAAAGGGATTTTTAACCCATTGATGTCCAACCTCAGAACGTTCCCATCTTTGTCATCCTTTTACTAAGTATACATAACATGGCCAATACAAACACACATACCAGCTTTAACAATTAGACCATCACAAATGTTCCGCTACTCCCTTATAAAACTCATCTTTCGTGGCTACCATCAAGTGTTTTAGATGTAAACAGGGATGACTAAACATGGGTAGCCTAGCTGCAGGGGAGGATGGGTTAATCTATGGTCAAGTCATGTTTTAGGTAAGTACTGTACAAATGAGGCAGGTCCCTATTTTGTAGGGAGTCGGCTATGTCTTTTAATATTGTACCAATTCTACATATACAGTACAAGAAACAGGACATTGTAGCTCAGAGGTGTTCAACCTCTTTTCAAGATATCTGGAGGGCCACAGTTTGAACATCCAAGCCATAGCTCAAGTGCTTCAGTCACAGTGCATGTCCAACACATATAAGGTACTGTAATAACATTATAATGTTAGCTAAAACTAGAAAAGATCAACTAATTCCGATGCTCTGTCCTCCCTAAAGCACAGAAGGCATCTGGGAAATAAAATAACAATTGTTGCACCACAGACTATAGGTTGTTTTTATTTTTCAAAGAAAAATTAAGAATTCCATACCGTCCTTACCCCCTATAGAATTGCATTATGGGAACATCTCACAGTAGGTAGCAGTCTATTGTGTACATTCAGGTGCTCTGGGTGAAGACTAGCGTGTATCTAAGCTATTCTTATTCACAAACAATCTCTTTTCTTTCTGATCAGGAGAGTTGAAAACTTTGTCCCCCTTGGACAGAGAGACGGTCCCTGTTTATAACCTTTACGCTCGGGCTACAGACGGGGGAGGAAGATTTTGTCAGTCTGAAATACGTTTGATTCTCGAAGATGTCAATGATAACCCACCTGTATTTTCGTCAGAACGTTACAGCGCAAGCGTCTGCGAGAACACTGTCACTAAAGCATTGCTTACAAGGGTTCAGGCCAACGATCCAGATGTGGGTGAGTATTGGGTTACAAAGGATAAAGATATTTCTAAGTTTAAATAATTACATCCAAGACAAGTTATCAATAAAACTTTTGGAGCTGTTTCCGGGAAGCACATGTATAGTTTATATACTTTTATGGTAGGGTAAGTGCAAATGTCCTTTGTTAAATATAAGTTTAAATAATTAATTAACGACACCTAGCTTTTAGGTGAGAAACCACCAACATTTTCCTTGCCAGTTATATGCCCGCAACCCCAACTGATATTTTCCCCAGTTTATTACATGTAATAACTAGATGCTTAATGATAGGTTCTATTCCTTTCTGGCAAATGGATCTGCCTCCTCCCTCTGCTCAAAGAGCTTTTTATAAGCTTGAGCATGTGCAGAAGCTGAAATGGCAGTTTATCAGTGGTTGTGATGTCAGCAGCCACAGCCTTGATGGGGAGAGGGACCAGATTAATATCTTGTTAGTAATGCAGGTAATAAAGTGCAAAATATATCAGTTGGGGTAGGGACAGGTAACTGACAATATTTCATGCCTGAGCATTCTGCAAGCAGGGAATGTGGGGAGTTGTAGTTTTCAATCCTCTGGAGTGGAACAAGTTCTACAACCCTACATTAGTTAGAAAGCTTGTCCATAGGAATAGATTGTGACTATTTCACACGGATTAACAGGGAATAGTTTGATTTTTGTGGGAAGGGGAACTTTACGATTCTCAGTATATTACAAAACAGTTGTTTAAAGTAATAAAATATTTATGGAAAACCATTTAAAAGTATCAGTATCAAATAGGATGCAGATACTTCCATTTGCTGACAGGGGATTTGTGCCTTTAAGTCGAGGCAGTCATGGAACACAACAGTTGCTTTTGTCTGCCTATAAATCTGCCAGAGCAGCCAGTCTGAAATTCTGCCTTTGAACGGGAAGCAGATTTGTTCTGTTGAACAGGTAAATGGATTGTGTTTATCCGGGAGGTGCCGGGCAGCTGGAACTGGTTTGCAAAGTAGATTTATTAGGCTAAATCTTGTATCTATTAACCTAGACAGGGAACCTTATGGAAAGTTCCCTACATTGATTACATAGCATCTATCTGCAGATATCTGTCAATCTATCTATCTATCGTCTATCTAGCTGCCTATATCTATTTATCTATATCTATTATCTATCTATCAATATATTATCTATTTATCTATCACTATATATCTATGTCTGTCTCTATTATCTCTATCTATCTATCTATCTATCTATCTATCAACCATCTATCTGTCTATCTTTAACTATATCTATTATCTATCTATATAACTATCTATCTATCTATCTATCATCTATCTATCTATCAATCTGTCTATCTATCTATCTATCTATCTATCTATCTATCTATCTATCAACCATCTATCTGTCTATCTTTAACTATATCTATTATCTATCTATATAACTATCTATCTATCATCTATCTATCTATCTATCTATCTATCATCTATCTATCTATCTATCATCTATCAATCTGTCTATCTATCTATCTATCTATCTATCTATTATCTATCTACCTTTGTCTATCTATCTATCTATCTATCTATCTATCTATCTATCTATCTATCATCTATCTATCTATCTATCTATCTATCATCTATCAATCTGTCTATCTATCTATCATCTATCTATCTATCTATCATCTATCAATCTGTCTATCTATCTATCTATCTATTATCTATCTACCTTTGTCTATCTAGGCTAAAAATGAAGTATTGAGGCAGTAGCAAGGGAATTTTCAGTGATATATTTTTGATGCTTTGACCAGGACATTGCATTCATCTTCTAGACAGATTTTTACTGAAATCTGATCGAAAACCATCTGATGTCAAAAGCAAAAATAAATAATCTTCCCAACTAGGAGTTTGTTAGTCATTCATCTTTTTGTGTATCTCTACCTAAAGGCACAGGTTGAATATTTTGGAATTAAAAGATTACCGGTACACGACTGTATGTATTACACCCTGAAAAGGGGATAAAGTAAATAATGATTCTCAGACATGATGATTCTCCTCTGGAAACTTTAGTGAGAATGAGGCATCATGGTCTAGCGTGCCCCCTCTCTAGCCTCTGCAGGCATAACTAATCAATAAGGAGCAAGGCTAAATAAGCAGATCACAGGTAGATCACACTGATATGTAAACAATATAAGTTTTTTTCCCTTTCTGCAAAAGGCATATTAACAATTATTATTTAATATGTGGAAGATTTTACATGAAGAATTATGAACTTATCAAATAATTTATTAAGGAATTCAATGTGTCACACATGCTAATGGATATTTCTAGGCTAGAGGTCAGGCATAGCTGCCTTAATCTCCCGGGCTTCAATCAGTACATTAAAGGAATAGTTCACTTTGGGAGTGAACTATTCCTTTAAGTGTAAAGAAAGTTGCAGAACATAAATTGTAACCACATGAATAAGAATGAATTCCATCTTTGGCCAGGGGGATTCCTGTATTACCCTTAAAGTCAATAGATTTTCATTCTGCTCGCTGTTTTTAAAAGTATTTTCCTTGTCATTCATTTTACTTGCACCATTTGTTCTTTATTCATAGATTTCAAATTATCAATTTTTAGAAAACATTTTGCTCCAGTCAGTTGGTTCATCAGTGCTGGTGTGTGTGTGGGGGGTTTATAGGCTATAGACTGCAGTGAAATGATCCAACTGGAGAGGGGACAGATTACAGGCTTGGAGACTAAGCAGTAGGATGTTACAGTAGTCAAGACAGGAGAGTATAAGGGCATGCAGAAGCATTTTTGAAGTTTATTGAGAGAGAAAAGAGTAGATCTTGGCAATATTGCAAAGGAGAAAACAACACATCCTAGTGACATTGTTAACACGATAACAGAAGGAAAGAAAAAAGTCAAAGATTACTACAAGGCAGCATGCAGAATGAACAGGGTTGGTTGTCAATAGAAATGGAGAAGGGTGGACTAGTTCCAATTTATATTTATGCGCCATCTAGGAGGAAATAGAGACCAGAGATATAAAGTTGAACTTTCGGGGTTAGTGTGGGGGTGGACAAATAGATTTGGGTATCATTGACGTATAGTTGAAACCTAAAGCCAAAAGAACTGATTATGTTTCCCAAAGAAATAATGTATGGAGAATAGTAAGGGCTACAAAACCTAGCCTTGAGGGACCCCACACTAATGGGGACTGGAGAGGAAGTCTTATTAGTAAAGGGGAATAATCTCTATTAGGGCCACCAAATTGGCCATTTTCTCATATTAATTCTTCTATAAATGTTCTATATGAAAAATTCATTATAAAAATATTATTGTTTTATATTATTATTTTTTTTTCTTTTTTGGAAATTTCTAATTCCATCGGTTTACCAAAACTCTCAAACACATATTCAATTCCGTCCCATCCAGACCAGGTTCTGTGGGATCTCTCCTGTGACTGGGTTGCTTTCATTTTGCCTTTTATATGTTTTTAAAACTTTCATTTGTTTTCTCAACAATGACCTGATAATGAATAGTTCCAGTAGCTTATTAAGCTATCATCAATTGTTTTGACCCTTACCTCACCTTGTATTTACTTTCTTTAGCTGTGGTTCATCAACACAGACATTTCGTGTCCTATGTTCTTAAATATGAATGTGAATTTCTACATCTTTATAAATGATATTAGTAATGTCTGTATACAATAAACTCCCCCATAATACTTTGCTGTCAGATACAAATGGTAAAGAGTCACAATAATTCTTATTTCAGCAATTTTCTACTTGGTACATCAGAGTCCATGGCCTTAAGCTATAGATCTTTTTGTCTAGTCCACCCCTGCCTGAACTCCTGATGTTAGCAGTTTAATCAAAACAAGTCTACATCATCAAGATGTGTTCCTACTGATGCCATTAAAATGACATTTCTGGAGATGTTTCCATTTTTATTTTATTTTTTTACTGACAAGATGAGCTTCTTGCAAAAAAGCATTCAAAGTTCAAAAGGATTCTGCTGGGTCTCACATAAGCTTTAACATTGCAAAGCAGGTCTAGATAATAAACCCTAATGAAAAACAAACTGTACCGGTGCAGTCTAGATACTCTTTAAAAGGGATTGTTCTCTGGGTCAGAATGTTTTCTTTATCTAACAGGAAATGTTGGTTGTATCAGCGCATTAAAAATAATAAACAAGCTCAAATGACTATTGTGTATTTAATCTGACTCTATGAAATCATGTAGGAGCAGGTCTAAGACAAGTCACTTTGGCTTGAAAACCTAGACATCTATTATAGTGAGTGTGTTTTTTTAAACTCTTCCTCTTAGAATTTCCATTGTTTAATATAAAAGTGATGGGACACGCAGGTCTGTGACAGATAGCCCCCTTTTTCCTTTTTGAAGACATTGTTTATCTGCCTTCTTAAAGCAGGGTCCAGGTAGGGGAAAGACTAGAGATGTAATTTGGGTTCGATTAGAACCCAGTTTCAAATCGAATCTGAGGGTTTCGAAGTCCCGATGAAGTTTCGGAACTTCCAAACTTTCGGAACTCCCGAATAGGGCACGGAACCCGAATTTTTAGAATTTTCGATTTTTAACGAAAATCGAAAGTAGATAATTATCGAAAGTAGACAATTTTAGAAAATAGATGATTGGGTGTGGTTAAACATTTCATATTTTTAAAATTCACATCTCAGCGGTAGTTATACAGTTCCTCAAAAAGACATTTATCCATAATTCCTGCCCGCTTTTGTAAAAAATAAATATATTAAAGTGAGCTCTGCCTGCCGCCTAGATAGACACAACTGAGTGTAGACGAGGAGCTGAACTAATAAAAACTTGAAGATGTTAAATAGAACTTTTAATTATTGATGGTTATAAAGGTGTGAATGGCAGTATCTATTATTGCATTGTGCTTAGATGGGTTGTTCTTTAAAGGATAAGTACACTCAAAAAACAAATAAAGATTAAATGGTAGCTGAATCCCTAACTAACCTTTCTGCCCCCCTTTTATTTTTAGGTCCCTTCAGAGCCTACCTGTGCCCTTGTAGAGTGCTGGCCATCTTGTATGTGGTCCGGTAAGCTCCGCCCCCCGAGACTTGCTGGACCTTGTTTCCAACACCGTGCGCGGATTGAACTGCGACTGGATATTTAGACACAAGTTGAAAACGAGGTCCCGAAAGTCTCAAGGGGGCAGAGCTTACCGGACTGCATACATGATCCGACATGGCCAGCACTTTACAAGGGCAAATGTAGGGACCTAAAAAAAAGGGGGGGGAAGGTTAGTTAGGGATTCAGCTACCATTTAAACTTTATTCGTTTTTTGAGTATACTTATCCTTTAAACACATTATAACAACAAGAAAAAAATGGACCTAGAAAGATAAACTTTAGTGCACACATGTTGCAAAATGGATTTTGATTGGTAACATTCTGCAAACCAATCAGAAAACAAGATATTTCTTATTGGACATCTTGCACATGTAGTGTCTAAATGATGAATGTGAGGTCATTATCCCCTAGACTCTTCTGCACGTCTAAAATTGTTTTATTGATTAAAATAAAAGCTAGTCGTCTCCTCAGCAATCACCAGTTCGATGGCGGTGATACAAGCATATATTTTACCAATCAACAAACTCTATTGACAGATGTTGCTGCATGCATCTTGCACATAATGGCTGCTTTTCTTTGCAAGCAAAAATGTTGTACCTTGATAATATTGATAGAGCAGACTTTTTAAACCTCTATAAATCCACTTGTTCAAGGCACTTTACTGACATCTTTTGAAATCCCATTAATAAATGTTAAACCTCTGTTTAAATGTATCAAATGTAATAAATCTAATTTAAAAGGAACATCCAGCCTTCAGTTGAACGCTAAGCTCTTGTCCTTACTCTTTGTTGATTCCCTCTCCACCCTAATCTTATAGACCGAGGATTTTGTGTCCAGTCTAACTTTAAAGATTAGGTGGTTTTGTAAAAAAAAAAAAATTTGTTGTTCTTTTTTTTCCTCTAGGTTTTTTTTTTTTTTAACATTTTCCAGACATAAAAAAACATTTACTGCAAGTTACAAATAATATTCTTCTGTGCAATTTAATCAGAACAGCATTGAATCATTTATATGTGATATACCTTGCAACGTTTAAGTAAAACTTTTGACTACGTCCCCATACAGATCAGTCTTAGCTCCACCCATCTTAGATGGTCCACGACACATTGTATCAAAGGGGACTCCTATATATGTCTTATACAGCCAAGTGTTTGTTTTTAATTCACAAAAAGGATGCGTTTGTTTTATTGTAAGCTATAATAATAATAATGCTTAGCACAGCAAATGCTGTACAAAAACATGTGAAGTCTCTAGATTGTTCCTCGAAAGTTCCTGGCTTCATTTCCTGTTTTAAACCCAGCATTATACCAACAGGGGCCTTGAGTTGGCCTCTTAAGCTATGTGCACACAAGAGATAAGTCTTGTTTGGAGTGGCTGTCTATTTATAAGATTCTAAATGTATTATTAGTGTCATATCTCCTAGCAACAAAACAGCTCTCTTAGAATCTTCAAAATTGAGAAAAATAGGGCGGCAATCTAAGGTGATGGATCACTGCCCAATCATCTGATAAGTTTGAAGAGTTTCTCCTTTAGTTTTCCCACATAATTCAGTCAAAATGGGGCATTTTGACGCTTCAGTCCTGAACTGCAACGCCACTTACAATGTAAATTCTATTTTCAAACACTAATTTATCTCTGTAATTATAACACATTCAGAATAGAGGTGCAACACTGGCAATATGGCCGATTGGCATCAGATACCCATTTCTTTTCAATCTGCATATCTCCAAAAAATATTCAACTTACCCAGACATAAGGCAGCAATCTAGGGTGATGGATCGCTGCTTTATAAATTACTACTTTTTAAGATTTTATGGTTTAAATCTCCTTTAATTTAGACATGGCTCAAGGCATGGACCTCCACATTGCAAAGTCTACTTGTCTCTAAACAGCTATTGGCCATTACATTATTTCTCCATTATGCAATGCGGTACAAAATTCTAGTAGAGATTGGTGTGTCTGGCCTATGGTTCATTACACAGCATGAGAGGTGATTTTACTTATTTCCAGACACAATATGAGGTGTGTTTACTTTTACTAAAAATGAATTCTCCACAAACAGCTTTTGTACAAAAAAAAATGAATTTTAATAGGGTGGCCTTCAAAGTTAGGAATGGATTTGTTGATTTTGCACAAATAGGCAGGAAAGCTTTGAAGTGAGTACGAAAAAATTTGCAAGCCCTAAAAAACAGAAACATTTCAGCCTGTAACACAGAATAAATTATCAGACTTAATTAGCCCTTAAACAGCAAACTCAGTCTAGTAAAAGCGAGCATGCATGCACTGCCTTCCCTTCAGATCTCATTAGCTTAGGCTCCTTTTACACACAGATCTACATTACAAAGCATTTTGATACAGAACAGTGAATTCCATGCTTAGTCTTCAAGGAATTAATTTAATATCAAAGAGAAAATGTGTGTCTGTTGATAGCTGGAGCGTTTTAAATAGCCGTAGCATTGCGAGCCAGTTGTATTTAGAGATCCTTTAACATCGATAAGAATCTTTGACATATATTAGGGAGATGTTATTTGTTACACAATTCTACCCATTCACAGCAGATATTCAAATTAAACTCGACATATGTACCAACTGTACCAACCAATGTATGGAACAACCTCCAATACCTTTTTATGCAGTTGGAGGGTTTCAGGTTGGAATCCAGCCCCAAAGGGATTACCGTATATACTCGAGTATAAACCGTCCCGAGTATAAACCGAGGTACCTAGTTTTAGGTAAAAAAGGAGGAAAACCACACTGACTCGAGTATAAACCGAGGGGGTAGTATTTGCCACTAAAGATGTTTTGGAAACTACAACTCCCAGCATGCTTTATTGCTGGGAGTTGTAGTTTTCAAACATCTTAAGTTACAAATACTTACAAATAAGAGTAAAACCTTCTTTATTTGTGCATACTGTGTGCACAAATATAGGAGGATTTACCCCTATTTGCAAGTATTTGCCACTAAAGATGTTTGAAAAACCCACAACTCCCAGCAATAAAGCATGCAAGTGTGTGCAAGTCAATGTTTTCCTACCTTGTCCGGCGGCTGCGCGATCCGCATCCTTGCTCCACAGCCTCTGCGCATCCGGATGATGTCACTACCCGGCGCCTTTCACTTTGTGGCGCGGGGTAGTGACATCATCGGATGCGCAGAGGTGTGGAGCGAGGTGCGGATCGCGCGGCCGCGGACAAGGTAGGGAAACATTGACTCGAGTATAAACCGAGGTAAGATTTTCAGGCTTTTTTTTTTTAATTTTTTTTTTAAACCTCGGTTTATACTCGAGTATATACGGTACAGTCTGAACATATTATATAGTTGTAACACTTTAAAATATGTCACTCCTACATTTAAGGACAATTATACTTATCTTCCCCTCTCCCCTCCACTTCTCACCATTATAAGTACCTGGGTATTTAAATTGCTGGGTCCTTACCCCAGAGTACAGTCTCTATCAACTGTTATACTTACTGAAACATTTTCTCACCATTACAGTTCCACCTTTGCCGTCTGGCCAATGGGAAGACACACAGACACAGCGTGTTTTCCAATTGGTCTTGACAGTGACAGTTGGAAGGGGCAGAGTTTGGTGGGCGGTCAAAGTAAAGATGCTGTAAAGATACCAGCTGATAGAGACTGTACCATGGGGGTTTAGGTCATCACCCTAGGTACTTTTAAGGAGGCAGGGATTTAATTGCCTAAAAAGCAGCTATGAGAGGATTCCTCGAAAACAGGTAACCTTAAGTTGAAGCCAGTATAGTTCTCTGGTCAGCAAAAGTTAATTATTAGCATTTGTCACCTTGTCTTTTGTTATTATTATTATTATTTCCATATGGATAATTTTATATGTGTTCTCTATGGATTTATAGGCTTCTCAGTGAATGAACCTTGGTCTTTTATTTGTCCATCTTAATGTTCCTTGGCTTCCTTCTATTTTCCTTTTGTAATTCTTCCAGCATGATTTTTCCAGAATGTAGACGACTATCTGACACAATGAATACAACTATTTATTTTCATGAAGTCCCATCACTGAGGCTTTGGGTTAACATTTATACAGAAAGATTTGTCCTGAAAAGTCAATAGAGTGGTAGCATGCATAGGGCTTAATAGATACATAGATTGACATGCTAGGATTATAGAGATTTTTATGCATTACCTTTCTCTCCCTCAGGCATTAACAGAAAGGTTGTGTATTCTCTGGTGGACTCGGCTGATGGTCATTTTGCTGTGGACATGTCATCTGGAATCATCATTTTGGAGCAACCCTTGGATCGAGAATTACAGTCTTCATACAACATTACAGTAAAGGCTGCAGACTTGAGTCCTGCCGTGACCTTGGCTTCGTTTGCCTTTGTAACCATAACAGTCCTAGATGTTAATGACAACCCCCCAGTTTTTGAAAGGAGAGACTACTGGGTCACTGTTCCTGAAGATACTGCTGTTGGGACCAAAGTAATGTCTGTGTTTGCCGCAAGCAAAGATATAGGAACAAATGCAGAGATATCATATAGCATCCGGTCTGGAAATGAGCATGGCAGGTTCACAATGAGCCCCAAAACTGGTTAGTAACAGTTATCATCAAATCTTTGTTGTTTTTAAATATTTTGGGCGTTAAAGGGAAAGTATGTGTGTAATGGACATTTAAGTTTTAGGTTGTAACATACCAATGGAGAACAAATATGAACCAGCAGCATATCCTGATCACCAAAAAAAAGGAGATCACATGCGCTCTGAAAATTAACATTTACATGAACTATGCTGCAATTCTCCTCTCATTTTAATATGGTTGATGGGAAATTTAAATAAATAACTTTATTTCCCAGCTTTCCAATATCACACAGTGGGGTCACTGACCATTATGTTCTTTACACATGCTCAGTCCTAAGCTACTGCAGGAACTTGTTTACAGATGGTCACGCCCACTAGTAGCCTCTAGCCAATCCTGTTACAGAACAGATTAGGCAAGGGAACTTGTGACTGAGGTCAGGAGGTGGGGCCAGACACTGCATCCAAATTACAAATTTCTATAAATAACTCTGTGTTTAACTCATTACCAATTTTGCTTTACAGTAGGCAGTGGGATCTTCCTACCTTTATTGTTAATCGTATATAACCATGTTGTCATCTTGCTTTCCCAGGAGCGATTTTAGTCGTTAACAATTTGGACTATGAAAACTGCCAACATTTTTATCTGGTAGTTGAGGCCACAGATGGAGGGACTCCCCCACTAAGCGCTGTTACAACCGTGAACATCAATTTAACCGATGTTAATGACAACGCACCCGTGTTCAGCCAAGAGGTTTATAGCTCAGTCATAAGCGAAGACGCCTCTGTCGGGGATTCAGTAATTACGGTCAGCATCGCATTTTTCTGTATATAATGAGTTATTTTATTTCATCGTGTTAAATTCTAACTTGTTCTTCGAAAATTGGCTTATGGTGATTTACTGCATACGGAACAAGGCCAATTTTTTGAACTATTGGGTTTCTTCTGGTCATTCTATGGTAACATCATCCGAGAAGGATACAGATGTGTCTTTAGTCTGCGGCTGTCACATGAATAAATAAACAGAACCTTTAATTGACTTCCCACTTTCAGACCGGGAGACTGGGCCGTAAACCTAAAAACCACAGCAGTCATTAGCGCTGTTAATTATACTTAACCCAGTGCATCTGGAAATGTTTATACAACATTCAATCTGAGTGTGTACAAGGCAAATAATACCAACTTTCCATCTGTGTATTTGTTCAGGTTTTCTAATCTGCTTATTGTAAATTATAGACTCACTATAATAAACCTGCCATGTTTTTAACCCCTTTTACATCTCCTTAACTGATTTTCCTTTTATCAAAAGCTTGCAATGGAAATATCCATATTTCTGTGTCATGTAGGTGTTCGCTGAAGACCTGGATAGCCCTTCAAATGGACGGATCAGCTTCTCAATTGTAAATGAAGATCAGGATCATGAGTTCGCGGTGGATCCAGTTTTAGGCCTTATCAAGGTTAAGGAAAAACTAGACAGAGAAAAGGTAATGATGGAATCTCATTTATGCAA
This sequence comes from Hymenochirus boettgeri, assembly GCA_019447015.1. NCBI lineage: Eukaryota > Metazoa > Chordata > Amphibia > Anura > Pipidae > Hymenochirus > Hymenochirus boettgeri. Next base: position 326,117,238 of record CM033470.1, on the reverse strand, counting down.
ATTAGAATTGATAGAAATATTGATAGGCTTAAGGAGTTTGTATTTATTCATAACCATAAAAGAAAGAAACTTTATTGATCATCAAAACCTGGTTCTAAGATTCTAAGCGGTCAAGGGGCCTCTTCCACCTTTGTGGTATTCATGCATCAAATTTATTCAATTAAGCTTACACGAAATTTATTGACAGATTTTGACAGGCCTCTGATTGGTATATTATTGCAATTCAGAATACACTTTCAGGCAAACATGTTTTCTTATGTAGGAGCACGGCAACTTAGTAACTATGGGTCCATCAGCCTTCATGTTAAGCCTGAACTGGTTTGGATGAAATATCTGTCAGCCATGTTTTCAATGTTTTCTAACGGCCCCTGTCTAATATATAGTATTGCAATCAGGACATAGTTCTCTACAGTTAAAATAGGTCTTCATTACCCTTATGGCAATAGTTCTTTAGCTTATAGAACAAGACAAGTAAGTCTCCCCTTAAAACAGCACAAAGAAGAATCTTGTTCTAAGCCTCTAAATAGTCATGGAAGAATCTCCCCTGAGAATATAATTGAGTGGGGTTGAACACCCCTGTGGAATGTACACCCATGTAAAATCTGTGTGCCCTAGTGATGTTTTATACATTAATGCCTACCTTTGTGATGTTATTATATTAAAACATTCTACCCTTTCAGTGGGAGATTTCCACCCTCCCCTAAAACAAGTCTGATTGGCTATGGTTTATGTGGAGTGTGTGACTTATCCAACCATCTTTCTTTAGACAAGGTATTTCATTTGAGGAAGTTAAAATGTACCACTGGAATCAATTCTTCCATTAATTTTCAAACTTTCTAAAAAAGGTATCTGGCTACTCACTTCTCGTTCAAGCCAAAGACAGCGGCGAGCCCCCTTTGTCTTCAACAGTGACAGTTAATATTGATATTTCAGATGTTAATGATAACAGCCCTCAATTTACACCTGCAAATTACACTGCTGTTATCCAGGTCAGTATAAAATCTGTTAATGTTACGGCAATTGTGTGTTTCTCTCTCTAGTCTGTTTATATTCTTTATAGCAAGTAGCTTACCACCAAGCATCAATCATACATAAATGTCTTGTGCTTTAATCATGCTGTGTTTTACGTTCAATTGTGATCCCCTTACCTAGACTGGTTCCCCTTACCTAGCCTGGTTCCCCTTACCTAGCCTGGTTTGACTCTATGCCCTCTGTATAACATCTTGTTTATCCTCATTCCTTTTTTAATGCTCTCAGATCCCAGAGAAAAAAGAACAATGAGATATATATATATATTTTCTTTTAGGAGAACAAGCCGATAGGAACGAGTATTGCACAGCTCATGGTGACAGACAAAGACTCGTTCCACAATGGACCTCCTTTTATATTTACTATTGTAAGTGGTAACGAAGGTGGAGAATTTCTTCTGGACCAGACTGGGGTTTTACGATCAGCAGTAATCTTCCAACATTCCATAATGAACGAGCGTCTGCTTTGTGTACAGGTGATGTGCTTTTTTCTATTAGATCTTTAGAAATCATTTCTGGCCAAATGGACACAGAATTGAGACCTACCATTTATTTTTCTTCTAGCAGGAAGTAGTTGTATGGGGTTATAGGTACATATGGGAACAATCACTAAATCTTATTTTTTGTTTTCATTATTATTTTTGTTATTTATTAGAGACCCAAACCCAGTTCTGAAGCTGATTTCACGCATCCACTGGAACTGACTTTGCAGACATTTCCAGCCTTTTCATATATTTCTGTAATTGTTTTCGCTAATTATCTAATGATTGCAAATGTTCGAATTTAAAAAATCAAAAATTTTCGATATTTCTAGAAATTTCAAATGTAAAAAACGCCAATTTTCAAAATTTCTAAAAATCTCTAAAATATGCGAAATGCCAAACCAGGAAGTGCATGAAGTGGGCATTGATACGTGTTCGCCAGACCATTTCCAGGTCCCTGCTATTTATATCTTAATTTTAGGTAGGAATATTGAATTTATTCATTCCATGCATTGCATATTTATCAACATCACTATCTGACATTACAGTTCATTTTTTTAATGTTTTCAGCTGGATCAGAAGTTTCTGTTATCAACTTTCAATATCAACCTTTTTCCATTTATTTTAACAGGTGAAAGATTCAGGGAAACCTGCTCTGACTTCACGGTCTTATGTTCAAGTGAGAGTCATAGAAGAGAGTGTTCATAAACCTTCAGCTATCCCATTGGAGGTTTATATTGTCACCATGGAGGATGACTTCCCTGGGGGTGTAATTGGTAAAATTCATGCCACGGATCAAGACGTCTATGATGTGCTTTCCTATAGCTTGAAGTCAGACCAAAAAAGTTTGTTTAAAGTTAACAATAACGATGGGAAAGTCATTGCCCTTGGAGGGCTGGACGGAGGCAAATATAACCTGAATGTGTCCGTAAATGATGGTAGATATCAGGTCTCGGTCGACGTGACGGTCCACGTGGAACAATTGATGCAAGACATGCTCCAGAATGCAGTTACTATTCGTTTCGAGAAGATTTCTCCCGAGGACTTTGTTGGACTTCACATGCACGGTTTCCGTCGCACCCTGCGTAACGCAGTCCTCACCCAGAAAGAAGACAGCCTGTATATCATCAGCATTCAGCCAGTGGCCAACACAAACCAACTTGACATGTTGTTCGCTGTGCAGATGCAAAGCGGGGGCTTCTACAAACCTGCTTATTTGATTCAGAAGCTCTCAAATGCAAGAAGACATTTGGAAAATGTGATTCGAATTTCTGCTATCTTGGAGAAGAATTGCTCTGGATTGGACTGTCAGGAGCAGCACTGCGAGCAGACTCTATCTATAGATTCCCACTCGTTAATGACGTACAGCACAGCTCGAATCAGCTTTGTGTGCCCACGCTTTTATAGAAACGTGCGCTGCATATGCAATGGTGAGTGATGGTACAGGACTTCTTTTTATCTTCTGCTGACAGAAAATGGAAGGTGCTGCATCTAAAACATGTCAGAGATTCGACAAGTTTATACAGAGGAAGATTTACGTATGGGATAGTGTGTTAGAGTTTTAAGGAAAATTCCTTTTATTTCTTACTGGGTGACTTGATTGTTAGCTCCCCTACGCTTCATTGGACCATCATCCTTTGCTTTGTCTAGCAGTCCTTGGCATCATCTTCAAGTCTGCTCCAGCAGCACTAAAACAGAAGGATGATGGTCCAAAGAGGCAAGAGCAATGGATTGTTTTACAGGTTTATAATTCATTTAATATCAATATGTTTCAACTGCTCTGGCAGAAATGAAAGCTGTTCCATTTTGGAAAAGGGCATTAGGCTTGGCAAAGTTGGAAAACTGTAGCTCATTACTCTGTGCCAATTTACCTATCCAGCATTCTACTATGGAGTATATACGTATGTGACTGCTGTCACAGATTCCATTGGAATGGCAAACACATACACAACTTCCATTACTATGGGGATTTGTTGAACAATCACATTGGCTCCGTCATTGGCTCCGTCTATTTAACGGTAGCAGATGCTGACATGAAATGTTTCCGGCTGCACCGACTGACCAGGGTGCCGAGGGCTTTTTTGGCCCAGCATATAACTTACTGCTTAGCAGTCCAGAGTCACTCTAGCACACTGGTGTTGGCCTTGGCCTAAAGTTTTGTAGGTGCAATCTTCCACACCCCCTACCCAAGGGGTTAAGGTAATCCAACAAGCAAGCAAAGTAAGGGGATCTCCTCCTACTTTGTTTGCTTGTTGAATGAACTTACTGATTAGGCAAATCCCGTGGATCTCATGGGATTCATCACAGATCAGCAAGGTATATGGCCACCTTAAGACCCCACATTAAGGCTGAGGCCACACTGCAACGCACAGGAATTGCGCTCAAAATCGCGAGCGTTATCGCGCGCGGTTGTGTGCGCTTTTCTTGTGCATTTGCGCATGCGTTTTCGCGTTATGGGAACGCTGCGTTAACGCACCAAAAATGGTGAACGCATGCGTTACCAAAACGCGGATGGACACGCAATCGCATACGCATCGGAAATCGCGGAAATTTTTGTTTTAGTGAAAATCACGTGCGCAAACGCTCGTAAAACGCGCTAGTGTGGCCTAGCCCTTAGGGAACATAACTGTGGAGGAAAATTTGTTATCTGCATATAGTGCACCATATAATTGATATATAAGCCTATTTATGAACCTGTAATAAACTGTTAGAAGAGATTACATTGATTTGGATATGGAATAATATATGGTCATATACGGTGTCCCATGTGGGGTGAAGGGGACCTCCCCTAATATCATCCAATCATCCTCCTGAGTGCACAAAATGAAGAGACAGTGAAGGATCCGTTTATACATGAACACTGAGAGACAGGGACCCCTTTCATTTCTAACTTTGCCCCTGTCACTGACATTTTTAAGCTGACTTTACCATATAGGTTTGAGGGGAAGTGAAAGTTTTATCTTCCATGTAATTACTCGCCGACATCTTGCGGACTAGACTGCAGAATAAAGAAAATAAACCATCCACTTTAGGGAATTCAGATCCCAGCCCTGCAGTGGATGATTGCAGGTTTTTCTAAATATTTTTTTTTGCCTTTTTAGAAAATCAGCATAAAGCAGTTGTAGCTGTCTGAGTCTAATTATACATTGCTGGTAAGAGAAAGGGTAACCACAAGCCTGGAAAGTGACAAGCAGCAGTGGGACTATGATTCCGCCATTCATTGTGTTCTATCAGGGTAGAAGGGGTGTTTGCACAGGATTATGGGAAAGAACGCTAATCCTGCTGCAAAGCATTGATACCTGGTTCACAAAACAGAACCATTCTCCTTTTTCTCTAGGACATTAGGTTAAGGGTTTATAGTTTTTTTTTATGAAGGACAAATAACTCTTTTTCTGGTTTTAAAGTCCATTTCCCTGGGTGATAGGAAAGCCTATTCCTGTCTTCCTGGGTGGCCGCTAACACGATCAGTGAGCCGGCAGATTGCTGCCCTGCAATACTGTAGGATAGAATGTCACATCTGCCCGGACAAGCGAAAATCTGACCACTCACCCAGGTAGATAGGAATAAGACCTGAAAGAGTTTTAAAGTCCAGTATTGTTGCCCTTTTAAACTTAAGACAAGGAAAGAGGATCCCCGAGGAGCTTATATTCTATTTTTTTTTTTTTTTGATAAACTTTATGCTTTAAGTAGACAGTCAAGTTGCAGATGTTAAATTGTTATTTAAAGGCACTGTATCACTTTATTTATCTAATACATATTCATTTTCCATTGGTGATTGGCTGCCATTTTTAACCTTTGCGAAGGCTAAGTAATTTGATTGGATACAGCTATATTCACTGGCAAAAACATGTTTTTAATATGGGACCTTTAATAATATGATACAGTTTTTATTAGATCTCTAGTGTATTTTTTTCTTTAACGTGTCCTTAACCAAACTATAGTAACAAAGGAATTTCATGTGGAGTCTGGCAGATGTACACATTCAATGATTACTGCAAGGAAACCTGATTTTTCTATCAATGAACCTTCATCATTTAAATCCACGGGTCCTTTTTAACAAAATTCTTACAGGTTATAATTTCCATTTTATCCAAGACACATGGAAATTTTAATGAAGCTAAATCTAGAACATATTGGATTGATTTTTCCCATATGCCGCAGATGGCCTGCATTCAGAAGACTTAGAAGTGGGTCATTGAATACTATTTAGAGCGTAAAGTAGCCCAGATTGGTTCTTTATGGTCTTGTGCTCAATCTTGGAAACACTTGTATGCGCCAGGACTTGTGGTTCAGAATAAACCATGAAGATAGATATTATTTTATTAGTCCAATGTACATTTATAGTATATTGTAAAAAGTAGAGTTTATTTTAGCTAACAAGCTTTCAAAAATTCTACTCTCCTCATCAGGTCAAACCAGTGAGATATTAGTTCTAAGTACCCACATATACCTGGATTTCGTATGGGGTTTCACTTGGCATGTAGCCTTTTCTTTTGTAGTCCAGACCTGAGGAAGGTGGTAATTCCACCGAAACGTTGATTGTCAGAGTTCTAAAAAAAATTCACTTATTCTTATCAAGCATGACTCGATCAACCATAAATTACTTGCATAATCTATACCCCTGGGGTTGGGCATTGAGATGTTTGCACTCACACAAGCCTAAGACCAGCAAGATTCTTACTAATTTGACATACCAACCTCAGCCCTTAGATTTCACCTCCACTTTATTTTGGGATATTCTGGGTCAGTCGTCATTCACCATTCCCTCATCTGAAGGTGATGTGCATGCGTGGGACTTGATTCAGTACTCAGTACACAAGTCAATATTTTTTGTTAAATGGCAAAGATAATATTTTTCGAATTGGGGATTTAATGGGATGTGTAAAATTACTGAGCATTCCCAAACTATCGGCAAAACGTTCTAGAGATCGTACATGTTGTAAATACTGACCGCATAGGCATCTACAGTTTTCTCTACTCTAGATCATCAAAAGGATAATCCATACAACCCAAATGTAATGTTGAGTGGAGCAACTCGATTGTCGAAACGTTAGTTCTATATTGTATTGTATGTACTGTCTTTGTTCAGAGATGTGTCTAGTTGAATCACTTAAGCTGGGTACACACTGTAGCGATCTTTAAAAGATGACAGATTGAGGCTTTAAAGCTGGGTACACAGTAACGATAAAGCCCTGATACCGTCAGATCCGAGTCTCTAGTGCAAGGTGCCTACCTGATGTCAATTTTTGCTCAGTTCTGAGTGTTGTTTCTGCTCTACTCACTTAAGGGGCTATTCCATCGTATCCAGCGGAATCCTCCTTTAATGATGATGGGTAGCAATCCTATTGTTCTCTAGTTTAATGCCACCTCCTGTCTTCATTTAACAGAGCCGAGCAGCCTGTCTGTACAGAAATCTTTACATAATTGCCTTTGGAACGATTGTTCCAAAGACAATTATTTTTACGTCTGTACATAGCCTTGGGGACCACAGAAGGAAAGGCTAACCACCTCATCTAGACTTATAGCTTCATTCTAGCTCGTGGTATTTGTTTCACTATAGTGGTTCTTTAAGTGAGAATTCAGTTCTTCCAAAGAATTCTTTTAATTTATATGTCAGGTATAGAAAAGGGCGGTTATCCATGAGAATGTGGGCAACCTCTGCTTTTATTTAGAAGGGCAAAAAAAATCCATATGACAGATGTTGTACCCTGTTCCTTTCTAGATTTATTCACAAGGTGGGAACGCTCTGTAGAAAACCCTTTGCCTGTCAGCCCCTGAAGTAATCACTAAAGACCTCAACTGGATTAGTAACTGAACCGTGTCATTTCTGAAAACAGTAATTTCCCCATTTCCAAAGAAAATATATCTTTCATTGTAATATGAGGCCAGCGTTGCTCTCTAATGGTACTTATTTCCATTTCAATACCACAGTAGCTTTCCATTGAACGCCTGTAATTGATTATACAGTAAATTGTAAATATTCCTGCCAGATGGCATTCATTTAAGTAAATGATCGACTTTTCTTTTTACAAGGCTGAGTGAAGTTTTTATATTTTACCTGTTGGGAACGGGATTGTGACGAAGTTTGCAAATATAGAAATGCTGCGTTTACACAAGTACACGAAAAGAAAAATAACTGTATAAGGAACGAGAGAAATGCTAACGGGACCTTTAATGACCTTTAACGTCAAACATCCCAATGTTCCCTGATGCTTACATTGAAAAGCATGCCACAAATAGTCTTAACCAATCAGAAATGTAGGAAATTGTTCTAAATGCTGCTGGAATTTAATTTCTGATTGGTCAGTAAGAGATGTTTGATCTGAGACAATGTTGGGGCTAATTTATGTCCCTTTTTTGTGAATTCTAGTGGTTTCTATTATTTTATGCAACTATTATTTTGGTGTTTTAATGGGTTGTTTGCCTTCTGATAGGTGGACTGTGTCCGGGATCTGCAGATCCTTGTATGGGCAAACCATGTCCAGAAGATATGCAATGCGTTGGTTATGAAGTGAGTCGGAGACCATTTATATGCCAGTGCCCTCCAGGAAAGCTTGGAGAATGTTCAGGTACATTCCTAAATATTAATTAAATTATTAATCTAATTAGTGGGATCCTGTTTGTTTTTAATCCATTTGCATTTCTTGCTTTTCTTAGGGCTTGATGCAATAATTGGTGCAAAAGTTTGCTATTAATCTGCTGCAACCAATTGGATTTTATCTAACTGCAGAAAGCAAGTTAAAAGCTTTCATCTGATTGTTTGCTGCAAATAAACAGGACAGGTGGACGTTTGCAACCCTAATTCCCTCGGCCCCTTAATTTGCTGATTTAGTGAATTAAAGATGCATTAGCACAGAAATTAAAATAAATGTGCCCACCCTTATAACAAAAAACTGGTAACTTGTCAGTTATCTGCCCACAACCCCAACTGCTATTTTTATCAGTTTATTACATTTGTAACCAGATATTTAATATGTTCTATTCCGTTGTGGCAAAATCTGCCTCCTCCCTCTGCTTCAAGAGCTTTTTATAAGTTTGAGCATGAGCAGAGGAGGCAGTAGGTGAAACAGCAGTCAATCATTTGCTGTGATGTCACAGCCTTAATTGATGTCACCAGCTTTCTCTGCCAGAATGGGGAAATAATTATCCTTAAATATCTGTTTAGTAATTCAAGTAATAAAGTGCAAAATAAATTGATTGCGTTCAGATGACGGACATGTGACCATTTTTTTTTTAAGGGTGAACATTCCCTTAAAGGAATTCTGATCCCTTAAAGAAAATATAATTGTTTTTCTATAATGGTAATCATGTGATGCTTGGTATGTGCAGTCTGCAGGATAAACACAGCTAATTATTTGGCAAAATAAGCGACATATTTATAAAAATGCAGTATCCCTATTTTGCGATGCTATGCCTTTAAGGCGATTGCAAACTAATTGCTTATGTGTAGTACTTTATGATTACATTGTTATTATGGTTGTGGTGTAATATATAGACCATGCCATAAAATGCCAGTACTGTACCGTATCATGTTACCAGCTATTTGAATTATATTTCTGTATTTAACTTAACACTGCACCCATAAAAGTAGTCTAGTCTGTTCTTTACCACTATGGTGTCATATTACAGCCACAGTGTAAGATACAGAGCATCCAGTATTGGTAATTACCAGTACCGTGGGCTTGTAAATAGGCCCTTAAATGTTACTACCAGATGCCATTAGAAATTCAAAATTGAAAGCGACAGTGCAAGATCAATGATCATTAATGGGAGAGACTTAATTCCATGTACATTACGGTAAGGCAGGAGCTGTCATGGTAAATTAGCCAAATAGAGATCGGTAATGGAAGCTTCTGTGACTGAGACCGCGATATTTTAATATATAATGTAGGAAAGAAATCTAAATCACATGGCACAAATAAAACAGGTTTTCATAAGGGGAATGGGAGTTTAAAATGCTGTTTATTTTATTGTTACTGAAAAGATCTGTGTATTAAATGTTTCTATGTTTAGAATGGGTTCACACATGTACCAACTATGTCCCAATATTCCATTTGTCACATAAGAATTAAACAGTTCCTAGGAATATTTCGGCACAACATATTGCGTGGTCTATCAAAGGACAACTCTACCATGAACAGTAACTTTTTAAAATAAGAAGTAGCTGGGGCAGGGAGGTAGGGTTGATTATTCCTACCTTCCAAAATCATTTAATTGAGTGCCAACACATGCAGTTTTCATCTGACAGGTTAGTCCTGGACTTTCCTATAATAAAGATAGAGCTGAAGCACTGAGGAAGCCTGGCAAGAAGCAGTTTTCTTCATGCTGGTGCTCCTCACATATATATAAATATTGGGAGGTAAGAATTATTAATACTACCCAGGTAGTTTTCATTTTCAGTGTTTGATTAAAAAACGTAATATAGTTCTCCCACCATGCAATTGGCTGATGGTTACTGGCAAAAAAATGACAGTCATGCCATAACAAGACTTTAGGCACTAAAAGGCAACTGATCCGAATATTTAACACCAGAAAAGAAGTAAAAACAATTAAAGGGAATGTCCACCCCTCTATACAAAAACCTATATCTTTTACAATACCCCCCAAAACCTGGACATCGTTTTATTTAAAATCTTTAATTCAGCTCCCAGATTGAGTTATTATACTTACATGCTCCTCCTCGATCCGCCGCCGCGGCTCTGCACTTCCGGGTAAGGCAGTCAGTGTCGACAGTGATCTCATGGCCAATCACTGACTGCCATTCCCGGAGCAGTCTCCACTGCGGCTGCGCATGAACAGAAATAGAACAGAGCAGCCACAGTGGGGACAGGGTGAGGAGACCGGAAGCGGCGGTGGAGCAAGGAGCTTGTAAGTATAATATCTCTGGCTGGGAGCAGAATTGCAGATTTTAAATAAAATGATGTCCAGGTTTTGGGGGATATTGTACAAGATACAGATTTTTGTACAGGGGGGGTAGACAGTCCCTTTAAATAAATCCACTTTAGTGTCCCCCCTCCCAATAAAAGTTGAGCTGCATTTTTTCATCATTTTCATAATGAAAGATACAGTAAGTAGGATCAGAATTCCAAATGTCCTTAGCCTAGACTTATGATTCTTTTTACACTAAAATTAGACGTTCACAAAGGCTTCAACACTAAGAAAGAGGTCGACTCTGAAGACTCATGTAGATAAAATATAATCACGACAGAACTAGACAACTGGGTTCGTTCATTGGATGAAATGGCAAACGCTAGGAGCTTTGGAATCCATTTAAAATGAAAGGCAAATATAGAGCATTCACACCTTAGAAATACAGTGTAAATGAATCATTCATTTTTTCAATGAATAATGAACTATCTTTGGTTCTAAAAAAACAACAACACATTTATTGGTGTCACGACCGGAGAAGTATAAGTTGAGAACTGTGTGTTTTACTTTGAAATAAATGAATAAAGATTGAAAATAAAAAAAAGTCGAGAGCAAAAAGATGATTTCTCGCTACTTAAACACAAACGAATGCAAAATTCCTCTTTGGTTAGAATGAACAGAAGTTTGTATATTAACAGGCAACCTACAAGCTAAAAGTACTGTTACTACACAGAGATAGTGCAAAGACAGGAAAAAAACCTTTCTTAGATCAGGCAGTCCAGTTATTGCCTCCTTGGCCCTGCCAGGCTGCCACTTTACAAAAAGGCCTTCACAAACAGTAACTCATAACTGGCACAGTACCAATTAACACCACCAATATATAAAGTGAAGTATATAAGGACTAAAGTGGCAGATTTCTTATAATGTATCCAGAGATAAATAGTTACTAAGTGTCCCAAAGTCACATAATCCAACTGCCCCATCGACTCCTGTGATCCTTATGCACCCGCAGTCGGAATCCAACAATAAATAAATCCAATGGAGCCAGACAGGTAAGTCAGACAAGCGGGATTCGTATCAAGCAGTTCAGAGAGTAATGGCAACAGATAACAGTCACAGGCTCCTATATACGTTACCAATCCCAAGTTGTTTGCAGCAAAAATGGATGTTCTTATCAGAATAGAAGCATTTCCTGGCCATTCACTGCTGAATCTCTATGTATGAGCCACTTAGAAAGAGAAGTAAATGCATCATTGTATCATTGTAGCAGAATATTCTGCACTATAAATAAAGATTCTGCACTATAAATCAGCAGGAAGCCAATTAAGCCTAAAGATTTCTTTAAGGAAAATTCACTGGCAGCTTTTTTTTTTAAGCTGGGCCTAATATAACTGGAGTCCTTTTTGATATCAGATGGAAACTGGGTAGAAATCTGCACATGAAATGCACTGGAATTCTTCCCAGACTTTATAGTGACTTGCTGGTGGAACGGCCTTTTTAATAAATAACATTTAAGGCTGCGAAATTAGAATAAATCATTTCTGTTTTGTTTCTTGAGAGGGATCTTGAGAGAAGCAAAGTACAAATTGACAAAAACACACTGAGCTCTGTAGAAGGTTTTACAGCAAGCACAGCTACATTCGGTAGGTGGCATGTCAACTGCTATGGGTATTGTGTAAAATGGCAGTAGGATGTGAGCTATTAAAGGGAATGTTAAGTGGGAATAATAAATATATAATATAATATATAATCAGGTCCACATCTACCCAGGGGTGTTGCTAGGGTTTTTGACACCCGAAACAACTTTTAAATGCCGCCTATTAGCAGACAGGGGTGGCAAGTGAAGCAGGCATGGCTTCATATGGGAACATAGGCGTGGCTTGTGGAGGTGGGTATGGTGGCCTGACTAACACTGACTGGTGAACTGGAGGGCTGATAACACTGATTGTTGGACTGGTGCTAAAATGCGGTATTGCAGGAAGTAGGATTTTTTTTTACCTGCCTACCTGATTTTTTTTTTAAGTGTTTCCCAGGGGTTTGCACAGATTAAGGTTAGTGGAATGAGAAAAAATGCCATGTCCACCCTGAAAATGATGTTTGGCCATAAGGTAGGTGTCCCCTGGGCAGGGGCTACCTACCTTATGTCCAAAGGATTTCATGCTTGGTGCCACAGCTGTAGAGGATAGATCCAAATGGTGGGAGGGAGGGGAGAAAGGGCTCCCCTGTGCATAGGTTAGTGAAATAGCAGGGACCAGGTGACTCACTGACAGCTCCTACTCTTCACTTTCCTGGACTTTGGACAAGCACTGCAAGAGAACCATAATTAGTAGAGATGTAAGGTAAGGATTTTTTTTTAAACCACACAGTGGGGCCAGTATGGGGTTACATTTTAGTTTTGGGGGTGGACATGCCCTTTAACACAAAGTGATAAATAAGGTTATTATTAATCCCAAAGTTAGTCTTTTTTTCAGAAATGAGGAAGATGAAAGTTTCCTTTGCTCTGGCGTCTATAGACAGATCCATTAGATCCTAATGACAGTCAGCGGAGAGTAGAACCGATTCCACCCTATGAAATATAAAATACATTTCAATAATGCAGGCACATAAAAGCGGCCTAACTGAGTGGTGCAGGAACGGCAACAGAATTTTCCTTTCAGCGTTACATTTTTATTTTATTAATTTGAATGAGAGACTTTAAAAGTGACCTCTAGACGTAGTAATGATCCTACCGCAATAAAATCACAAAGCATATACAATGATGAAGACACAGGAAGATTAATGGTTCCCGCCAGAGGTCTGGTGTAGAAGAATAATTCAGTTCTAGTCTGTCTGGGAGTTCCCGTTGCAGCAGTGGTAGGATTTTTCAAGGGAAATGAGTCTGATTTTAAAGGAGAATGAAAGTCTAATCATTAATAAAGTTTAGATAATTCACTGTGTCATTAGGACCTGCTATATATTCTCAATATTAAATGCTAACAAATAGCTTAAAACTATTCAAATTATTAATGCTTCCTTTTTTCCTGTTTCCCATGGTCCATTACTGGTGTTAATGTAAGGAGTATTAAGGTCCATTACATTTGTGCCAAAAAGCATTTGGCCCACAGGTAGGTGCACCCAAAGGACTTTGGGAAAAAGAGGAGGAGCAGCAGCAACAATAACATAAATTTTTAGGCAACCAATACAATTGTAAAGATTAAAAATATAGCAGTTTGGATCATCATTTCATGGATAAAAAAATCACCTGAACTTGATTTATTATTAGACTTTCATTCTCCTTTTATAATTTATAATATTATTCTTGCTGTTAAAAATCATTTAATAAGATGTTAGCTTTTAAATAGTTTACTGCAGATCTGATTGGTTACTCAAAAATGAATAGCAAGGCAAACCTCTGTACCTTTTATAACATCAGCTCTTAAGCCTCTTAATATGATGTGCTACAAAGCAACCCAGATCTTCTCAATCATTGCTTGGAGATAATAAATGCAAAAACACAAAGACCCTTCATAGCATCTCCATCTTTTTGACAGTTTTTCTTGAGTCTACCGGTATCTGGATATTGCAGAATAAGTCATTATTCACTAGATTGTTGATTTTGTAGATTGGGCCGTCCGCACCTACACTATACAATATTTCCGTCTGACTGATCAATACATCGTAATATTGGTTGGTTGGCTGTTAATACTGTATGGTATGTAGCCAGCCTTAGTACTGTGCACTCTGGCACATACTGTACTAGGGTACAAGTCTCTAGTGAGACATATATAGCACAGGTTTAATAGAACAAACGTTTGTGTCTCTTATTGTATAAGCGCCTTGGAAGTGTCACATGGTATACTTGGTAAACTTTAATTACATTGTGTATTTCAAAAAATATAAAAAAAAAATTTTGCCCCAAAATATACAATCTTAATATTGTGCTGGGAAATGTTTGGTTACACAGAGCACTGCCGAACATCTGGTAGATTCAGGGTCTGGTAAACAGATAATGTTTCAAAGAATCCTCTCTAAGATTTGGCCACAGATCTGTAATATGTCTCGTTGTCTATTGTTCCAGGACATACCTCTCTAAGCTTTGCTGGGAACAGCTACATCAAATACAGAGTCTCCGAAAACAGCAAGAAACACGAGTTTAGTTTGGCTCTACGGCTGAGGACCTTGCAAAATAACGCGATAATAATGTACACCAGGGCCAACCCCTGCATGATCTTAAAGGTAATTCCTTCACGTCCCTGACCTACATATTGCCTGATCGTATTAATATTTTATTACTTTTGTGTAGTGACCATAAATTTGCCCTAGATGCTGCTGTTCGCTGAATAATAGATTAAGCTATGCCCAAATAAGAGATTTCTTTGCAATACGAAATGGGGTGGAATTGAAATTGTTCTGCCACGTTACGATAGAGGGATTGAAACTACAGGGAGATTCAATAAAAGGTCTTTTCATTTAAAATGGTGCTAAATTAGCCCCAACCAATCAGATCTTATTTAACATTTGAAAGCTAACATCTGATTGGTTGGGGCAAAATTAGCATCATTTTAAACGATAAGAACTTTTATTGAATCTCCCTGATAGTTTGTTTAAGGATTTTTGTTATAATCTCCACTGCTGTTTTTAATGGCATCTAAGATGTCTAGATTTCCTAATTTCCCAACTGGATCAGTCCTTGTTCTTTTCCTTATCGGACATGCTAGTATTGTTTTATTACGACATTGGGATAGTATGATCATTGTTGCGAGTATTGAGGCAAAGCCCAAAAATTTGATAGTGAGAAATCTTCTATTTCCCCTCTTTCTGCTTCCTAATTCAGTCATGGATATGACATCACAGCTAATGACTGAACGCTATTCCCCTTGCTGCCTCGTCTGAGCATGTACAAGCTTGTAAAAAAGCTTGGAAAGCTTTAAAGTGTATCTTTAATCTAAAAAAATCGAATTTTCAAAAATACTACCTTTAGATATAGCAAGATCACACTGCTTCAAACCTTTTTTGAATCTGAGCTGTAGATTCTGAGAAATCATCATTTTAATCACAGCATTTACAGGGAAAGACCTGTCATTTCAGAAGCAGATATTATAATATATAACCCATCCCTGACCTCTTTGCCTGCCTGGCAGCACACAATTAAGATAATTAGCAAAGAAAGAAGGCAGAGGGTTCCTCAGTTCCCCAGCCCCCTACCAGACTATCTGACTCTATGTGAGGGCAAGCATGCTCAGTAATCCCTATGAGGCAGCATTGGAAGAAAGAATTTCCCACCATACAGTTCACTTACCGACTGTTACCATTTCAGTTACAGCAAAACTATACATAACAGAACAGTTTATCATACTGTGGCACTTGATTGACAGCTGAAATATAAGACGTTTGAGATTAAGATAAGGGACAGATCATCAAAGAAATTGTACAGTCATAGTTGGAAAGAATTATAGTTTCCAATAATGAGCAATTTATAAAATTGAATTTCCCAGTGTACAAATCCTTTAAGACTTGCATTTGACTTGTCTGTGAGTATCTGCTTTGAAATCCTATTAAATTAAAATGTCCAGCACGTGATTAGTTTCCTGGGAGATCATTACGGAGCATATGGAAAGTGTTGTATCTTTCTCTCGCAACATCTGTGGGTAAAATGATAAAGGTTGAGATCTTGAACGAGATTAGATCATGTCAGGCTCAGGATCCTCATTTATCTCCTTCAGAGCCACCCAGATACATTTACTTTGTCTGTTTGTTGTAATCCGACAACCCCCCCCCCTTTTCCCATCTAATAAACTTATCCTGAATTGGCTTGTAAGGTTGGGTAATGGATCCCAGAACATAGTTTGACTCTTTCATACATTATTAATAATTCAACTTCAATCCTGGCGAGATCTGCAGATTGGAAAATGATCCCAGATGGAACTGTTTTTTTTATTTTTTAAATAAGTAACATTTTAATTAGATGCACCAGCCATAAAGATCACGTCGGAAATGTAATAGCCCTTTCTGGAGGACTCCCGTGATATCTTGTACCCTATTAAAGGTACGCTATAACGTTTGGCCAGCTTGGGACTGATGTACTCCATAAGGAATTTTTACTATGTGTGTTAAATAAACACATGATCTCCAGAAGCCAAGATTGCTTCATCTTGCCAGGCTAGCAGCAATGTTATAGAGAAATGTGGCTTGGCCTGCCATAATTGATTAATAGTGAGCATATATTTAAAAGTCAGTGTGAGGCATGAGTGGTGCATATTTAAACGATCTTTCTATGAGCAGTTAAGGCTGCAGAGCATTTCAGTGCTGATGGATTCTCACATGAGTCCACACAAGGGAACAAGAGTGTAATGATTAGACAGCACCACCTAGTGGGAGTTTCTGTAACTGCTAGCAGCATGTGTTGCTAGCCCAGGAAAATTTGCAAAGGACGGCCTGTAAATGTATTTAAGAGCATGGCCGGTTTAATGCCGGTGGGGGCCCCCTGGCCAAAAAGGATGTTGAGGTTCTCTCAACAACCCTTGAGAAATCTAAGCTTATGGTTTAGGGCCCCTTAGGAATTAAGGCCTTGGGCAATGTGTTTCCTATTTTTAGGTCTTTTTATAAAGGTATTGTATTAGTAATAAGGTATTATATAACGTATTGCCCGGTCTGGGTCTGTCTGGGCCGTTCTTTGCACGTTGTGAATATTTTTTTCTTTCGACCAATAAACAATTCACACTTTTTTTTTGTTTCCCACCGACAGATTGTAGAAGGCAAGCTGTGGTTCCAATTGGACTGCGGCTCCGGCCCAGGAATCCTGGGAATTTCTGGCAGGACGGTTAACGATGGCAATTGGCATTCTGTTTACTTGGACCTCAACCGAAATTTCACGAGCTTGTCGCTGGATGACAGCTACGTGGAGCGACGTAAAGCCCCCTTCTACTTTCAGACCCTGAGCCCTGACAGCTCCATCTATTTCGGAGCTCAAGTACAAGTGGAAAACGTCCGTAGCCTCACGGACAAAAGGAATACGCAGGTTCTGGGTGGTTTCCAGGGATGCCTGGATTCTGTCGTCCTGAATAACAATGAGCTGCCACTTCAGAACAAACGTAGCAGCTTTGCAGAAGTAGTCGGCTTGACTGAATTAAAGCTTGGCTGTGTTCTCTACCCTGATGCTTGTGAACGGAGGCCCTGTCAGAATGGAGGGAGCTGTACGAATGTGCCATCTGGTGGTGAGTGGCTGCTATTGCATAAGTAAAATCGGTGATTTAGAAATGTTTGACGTTGTGGAACAACCGCATAGATTTTGTTGACAACTGCAAATTTCACCCCAGAGGACCTCGTTCTATTAAATCAATGTGGGTGTTATTTTGTTTTCACAAATACAGAAACATAAAGACAGTTTTTTTGTTCTAAAGAATAATTGTATATAACAAATACACATTAAAAAGAGCCATGACTATCCTGTTTATTCTTATAACCAGTACTTAGCTATGCTGTCAATTATAATCAGTGCTTAGCTATGCTGTCAATTATAATCAGTGCTTAGCTATGTCATCAAATATAATCAGTGTTTAGCTATGTCATCAGTTATAATCAGTGTTTAGCTATATCATCAGTTATAATCAGTGTTTAGGTATGTCATCAGTTATAATCAGTGTTTCGCTATGTCATCAGTTATAAGCAGTGCTTAGCTATGTCATCAAATATAATCAGTGTTTAGCTTTGTCATCAGTTATAACCAGTGCTTAGCTATGTCATCAGTTATAATCAGTGTTTATCTATGTCATCAGTTATAATCAGTGTTTAGCTGTCATCAGTTATAACCAGTGTTTTAGCTATGTCATCAGTTATAATCAGTGCTTAGCTATGTCATCAGTTATAATCAGTGTTTAGCTATGTCATCAGTTATAATCAGTGTTTAGCTATGTCATCAGTTAAAATCAGTGCATAGCTATGTCATCAGTTATAACCAGTGTTTAGCTATGTCATCAGTTATAATCAGTGTTTAGCTATGTCATCAGTTAAAATCAGTGCATAGCTATGTCATCAGTTATAATCAGTGTTTAACTATGTCAATAGTTATAATCAGTGGTTAACTAAGTGTCACATCACTCACTGATACTTGTGAATTATAGTAAATAATATATTTAATAAACGTTCTTATCGTTTAAAATGGTGCTAATTTTGCCCCAACCAATCAGATCTAATTTAACATTTGAAAGCTAACATCTGATTGGTTGGGGCAAAATTAGCACCATTTTTAACGATCTATTGAATAACCCTGAATCTTGTCTAAAAAATATAGGACTATTAGAAGACAGCTTGTAGTTCTATGATCTGTATACAAGCACTTGTCCAGTCGCAATTGAACTCTTTGGTGGCTTCTAATATCCTTATATTTTACAACAAGGGGAGCGTTATTCACTTCATTATACAGGTTATAGAATAAAGGACTTAAAGGGCTACTTGGCAACAATTCTGCTTAGTATTACAGTAGTTCAATGCAATACTAATTACCAGACTGCCTGTTTCTTACAAATACCTAGTAAACTATGTGACACTGAGTGACCTATTTATCAGCCCATGGAAAGCAATTAAGATTGGACTTCCCTTCCCTGAGATTTCAGTATAATAATGAAGTAAGAGGAAGAGGGAATCTTCAGGAATAAATGGAACTTCTAGTCCGGGCCACGTTCCAAGTCAGTGCAATTATAAGTGGAAAAACATGAGACCTACAACAGCCTTTAGACAATGAAAAGTGTATTACTTGGCACCTTGTTCCACTACAGGACATTGTATCAGTTGGGAGTGGAAAGGGGTTGCACTCTTGAAGACTTTAACGCAAGCATGTCACAAATAAAAGAAATAAAATGAGTTAAAGTCTTCAAGAGTGCGTTTTTCAACAAAGAAACTGCAAATTGTAAAAAAACTGCTAGTGGTTAGCAGCTATAGAAGAACAGCACCTTTAAGACGACTACAAATAGGAGTGCGGTGAATACCATTAAGATTGCAAGTAAACTCTCCATTACAGTTATTATATTAGGGTCACACAAAGTGGGGTCCCCAATATCAGGGGTTTTAGACACACAGAGGGATATTGATCTATCTCAACAAACGGGGGTTTGGTTTGTATACTTGAAGAACCATTCTCCTCATCTTCTACTACCCACCTCCCCCTACAGCTGAACCAGCATCCTAATGTGAAGTCTATTTAGATCTGTGGAGATGGTCAGTGGCAGAAGGGGGGAGTGTCCTAGTTGCAAAGGAGGCTGGGTACAAGAGGGAGATAGCAATCTGCTTCTGGATCATAGTTTGGGTATTTATAATTTCTTTGATCTTTTTAGCATTTATTTGCCTTTTAACGGTGCAAATTTCCCTAAGCCTAAACCACACAACGCCTAAACCACACAATGGCTTATTTAATAAGAGGCACAAACATTTGAAACCTTTTAACTAGTCTAGTATAGCCAACAGCTGATTGGTTGCCGCAGAATAAGCACAGGTACACATTGTATTGTACCTACAGTATCTTCCACAGTGACAGACGATTATTAAATTGATTAATAGTTTGCTGTGTAGAAGAAAAAATGCCACAGCTGACATTTAGGCACAAACATTCAGACGGCTCATTGAAGACGACACGATTGGCCAAAATGCACTGACATGTTCGACAGAGAACGGTCGGTCACAGTAAAAATGACGGCGGATATTTAGACCTGGACAACTAAATATCAGGTCAACGCTCAAGCTAAATTTTGCATCTTTTAATTAATAGGCCCAACAATGTCCCCAGTCACATAAAGATGGCCTGTTTTTTTCAGAATTCCTTTCATAAAAAGGGATTTTACCCTTCTAAAGCTGGGTACACACCATACAATAATTAGGCCCGACCAACCGACATTTCAGTATTGTATGGAGGCTCCAACCGTTCGCTGACTGTTCCTTCGTCTGAATCAGACAAGAGCATGACCGGAGGGGTTGGAAAACCACAACCTATCATATGACAATAGGTCACGGCTACTGACGGACGGTGCTACTTTTACCGACAGTCCTTCCTCCTGGCCGACTGGTTGGAAGCCTCAATAGGTCGGTCAGGAGAAGGAATTGTATGGTGTGTACCCAGCGTTAGCCAGTATTCTATAGCTACCGCAACTAAGGGGTTAAAGGTGACACTAACTGTGATTGAACTGTTTAGCTTAACCCACCTTCTTACCGCATGCCACCCACAGTAAATGAGGCTGATAGTCCCTTTGGAGCTACAGTATATTATAGCACATCATATTACTAAAATCTTTTATTCATCCAATAATTCTTGTCTTGCAAATCACTATGAACAATAGAAAAATTAATTGGACTAGAAAAAAAAATAAAATTGCAGAACAATAAGAACCCAGGAGAAAGAGACGGCGAAGTAAATCCGCATTTGGTGTTTATTCCATTATTATCATTTCTGTATTCGAGATAAATAGGTCAAGTACCATCAGGCTGCAGAAGCCAAGCCATTCATGCTGAGAATAGAGTGGAATCATTTACAAGCAGGGGCTGCTGAATTCCTGCCAATAAACAGCTTGTTTACAAGTACCCATGATGCCTTTATTTGATCTCCATAAGCACAGGGTACTTCTGCTTTTAGGAAAATGATGGATGAGTGCAAACGGCATTTAGTGTGTCTGTCCCACAATAGCTCGACGCGGATATAAGGTTTAGATTTCAACCGCGGATCACAATCCAAATATTCCGCAGGGTTTCTGGACTTGAATTTAGAAAACAACTGCATGTCTCTGCTGGATCAGCGTCTGATAAGAAAGGGAAATAGACAAAGGAAAGGCGTGCATTAGCTCCGCAGCCACGGAACGGGTACAGGACTCGGCCCCCCTAACATAACTTTGCTGTGACACAACCAGAAGGCACCGAGTTTATTGTGGGAACTCACAATTAATGGTTTGCTGAGTTTTAGAATCTTAAGTAACAGATACTTTAAAGTGCCCACAAATTGCACAATTCCCTAATGGTTGCCAGGACTATTTCCATGACTGTTTTGTAACGTCGGCCAAGTTGTCTGTTTCTCACTAAGTCTTTGTCTGTGCTGTGTTTATTACAAATATGCAATGCAGATTCACTAAACATGAGGGTTGCTATACAATTCCAGCTTGTGTACAGAATTTCTCATAGACTTCAATGGTCTGCTAGTCCCTTACCAAACAATATATTTTATTACCTTAACCCCTTATAGCACACACTCACACACCCTGCAGGAAGATACAAAGTAGCTTATTGGACAGCACCTTAGTTTCCACTGAGCATGCCTAAACCAATAACATGGGGAGTAGGAGGAGTTTAAAGGGAATTTAAAAGAGAACTACAGAGCAAATGTTTTTTTTTTGAAAAACATCTAAAATCAAAAGTACGTTGGGCATGGAGGTAGGATTGTAGCTTTCTACCTCCCAATAGTGTTTCAGAGAGAAGTTACAGCATGAAGAAGACAGTTTCTGTGAGATGAAAATGTGTATTAGGACGAAGGAATAATCCATCCTACATCTCTGCCACATATATTTTTCACTTTTGAAAAGATTTTTCTACGGTATAGTTGTCCTTTAAGTGCTGTACATTACATGGGTTATGTCTGGTTAGAAATTACAAAGAGATTTTTAATTAGTAGTTTCAGGGCTGTAAATCCAGAACAATTAGATTTATTTTCAACATCTCCTTTAAGGGACCCTAAAGAAAGGGGCCCAATGATTCTTGCGAACAGAATCTTCATGTAGATCCTTGAATATTAGTTCTGCAGTAACTTGGTGGAGCAAGTATAGCCCTGCGTACTGGTGATTAACTGTTAGAATACCCACAGTAAGGGCTAGGTGATTTGTGCTAATGCAATTCTATCGGAATGTTCCCTCTATAGACGCTGCGCTCTGATTCGTTACCGGAATAGAGGTGTGCATGACTTGTTTGCGTATCGCAAGCAATCCAATAAAACTGATACAGGATTTCAGTGCACATAGCTTATCACGCACAGCAGCGCATCAATAATTCCGACCGTAATATTGTCTCATCTAACAATTTGTCACTTGATTCTTGTCTTAATCTCCCAAAGCCAGTTAGCATTCCCCATTCATCTGTGGGTACTGGGGCCAATGTATAACATATTAGTAGGTAACTTGGGACACAGAGCAAGTCATGTGACATGAATACTGGCCTGCCATAGGTATGTTTTATTCAAGCTGATAACAGTCAATCTGGCAAGGGCCATAACATAATTTGTTAAAGGAGAAGTAAAGATTGAAAATGTGTTTTTTTCTGTTTATTGCCCATGGATAGCTAAATTAAATGGTGTATCGCTCTCTTTTATATTCTATCTTGTTCTCGACTCACCAAATATCCTTATAGATTTTAACCTTTACTGCTCCTTTACTTTTGTATTTGAATGAATGATAATTAATTTGTTTATTGTACATGAGCAAATTAAATTTATACCTGTATATTTTATTTTTGTGATAAGGGTTGATTGTAAGTTCTTTGGGGCAGGGCCTGACCCAAGAGATCATGTAAAGAAATTCCATGCCTACAGGTCAGAAGCTGTATTGCAAGGGATTACAATATCAGTGGTATATTTAGGTTGATTGGGTTGAAATATGTATTGGAATTTTGAAAATCTGGTAAAAAAATAAATCAGATATGTCGATAAGTTTCTGTGGATCTCATGGACTTCAGCAGTTCTGCGTTAATTCTGCTTTTTGATCAGTAGTCTGTCTGATGGTAATATCGTATCCTGGTTGACTAGTGTGGTATATACTAGGCCTGAGTGTTCTCTTGTTAACTCTTGTCCTGGTTATTTTTAAGCATTTCTACATCTAAAACAGAATAAAATCTACTTATGGTTCACTCTGTCCACCCATATTGATCTAATCACATGCTAAATCCTATTATAATCCTGCATAGCCTAAATATATTGGCATATACTAAACAAACGGTGTGTCCTGTCCAATTTATCCTTAAAAACAGTGATTAGCTATGTAATCAGTTATAATCGGTGATTAGCTATGTCATCAGTTATAATCAGTGTTTAGCCATGTCTTTGTTTAGAAATTGTACTTACTGTAGCTATGTCATCGGTTGTAATAGGCGCTTATCTATGTTATCAGTTATAATCATTGATTAGCTATGTTATCAGTTATAATCAGTGCTTAGCTATGTCATCAGTTATAATCAGTGTTTAGCTATGTCATTGTTTTTAAACTGTACTTTGTTGTCACAAAAATGTGTGTATATTTCACCCCCTGCTTTAAAATATAAGGATTTTATATAAGGATAACTGGCCTTTGACCTCAAAGTTGTAAGGTCATAGAAGTCCATGGTGACTATTTCTTCATGTTGTACAATAGAGGGGGGCATTATTTTGTGGTTAAAATGTAAAATTCTTTAACTTTGATGGTCCATATTTAACTGCAGTTAATGATTACAAGCTCAGTTAGACTTGGGTTTGCCAAACATTACTTTATTTCAATTTCCCCGTGTATAGCAGTAGAGAGAAATCATTGGCATTGCTTTCCAAACTTGATCCCTTTAATATTTCTCTGACAGTTTTCCTTTTAGACAGTAGATGGCACTGTGCTGTCACAGTCTGGCATTCAGTTTCTTCCTTTATAAAGTATTACCACGTGTTTCCCAGTTATATTTTTCCATTATGGAAATAATACTTGCAATATACTGTACGTGGTTTATTTACAATTCTGCACTTTACTTCAAGCTTTTGAGATTAACATAATTAAATGGTGATGGCAAAATACATAAAAATGTGACAAAATATACAATGTTTTACAATAAATGTTTCTGCAGTTTAATCCACACTTCATATTCTGCATACACTTACCTCCCAACTGTCCCGTTTCCCTTAGGGCAGTCTAATTTCTAGGGGACTGTTTTGTGGGCTGGATGGTCTGTGGGTAGAGATATGCATGGTGCAGGCAGGCCTAGTTCAAATTGAAAAAGGTCCAAGACACAGACCAAAACGTCGCTGTTACTTTGCACATGTTTCATTAA
The DNA here is from genome assembly GCA_019447015.1 of Hymenochirus boettgeri. Classification (NCBI taxonomy): domain Eukaryota; kingdom Metazoa; phylum Chordata; class Amphibia; order Anura; family Pipidae; genus Hymenochirus; species Hymenochirus boettgeri. The sequence goes on along the minus strand of CM033470.1, from coordinate 326,092,856 downwards.
AGCTTTATTAAAGAGAGCACCTTTTCTTCATGTGACTTGGATACTCTTACTAAGGTAGCACCTGGGCCATTTGCAAAGTGGTGAAGTGAGTGCCCATTTTCTTCAAATTATTAATATATATATAAATATATAACCTTGACTCACAATCGGGCAAAGTGACACAGAGCATATAACAGTGACAAGTGCGCCTATAAATCCATAGGACAATAAAATATTAAATCCAGGACTGTGCGTTTCTTCAGGGTCCATATTGCATATACAAACGCATAACAAATCAAAGGTCTCGGGACACATACCTATGTTGGTGTCCGATCCATCTAATCAAACCGGCAGGGGATTAAGTCTTCACATAGTAAGTAATGCCTATTAAGATATTATAAAGCAGCTCAGTCCACTATACATAGTGTAAAATCTGTCTGGGAGTCAATGTAAGCCAACAAATAATCGTCATTATGACTATTTTACCTGGAGATACAGGGGAAGAAATACGGGGTGCTCCAGAGGTAATAAGGTGAAAAGGGACTCGCAGTGTACACAGAAAGAGACATGGTAGTTGTGTCATGGTCTCAAGGAAGAATAACTATCTCACAGGGAACATAAACATTCAGCCATAGATTAATTACTATCTCAAAAAGGAATAATGTATGTCAGAAACTAACCAGAAAAAGGACATAATATGACCACTAAATGGTAAAGCTGTATATCATATATACATAGGGAGGCTGCATATCATATATACATAGGGAGGCTGCATATCATATATATATAGGGAGGCTTCCAATCTATTCGAGCTCAAGTACAAGTGGCAAAACGTCCGTAGCCTCACGGACAAAAGGAATACGCAGGTTCTGGGGTGGTTTCCAGGATGCCTGGATTCTGTCGTCCTGAAACAATGAGCTGCCACTTCAGAAACAAACGTAGCAGCTTTGCAGAAGTAGTCGGCTTGACTGAATTAAAGCTTGGCTGTGTTCTCTACCCTGATGCTTGTGAACGGAGGCCCTGTCAATGGAGGGAGCGTACGAAGTGCCATCTGGTGGTGATGGCTGCTATTGCATAAGTAAAATCGGTGATTTAGAAATGTTTGACGTTGTGAACAACCGCATAGATTTTGTTGACAACTGCAAATTTCACCCCAGAGGACCTCGTTCTATTAATCAATGGGGTGTTTTATTTTGTTTTCACAAATACAGAAACATAAAAACGTTTTTTGTTCTAAAGAATATTGTATATAACAATACACATTAAAAAAGCCGTACTATCCTGTTTATTCTTATAACCAGTACTTGCTATGCTGTCAATTATAATCAGTGCTTAGCTATGCTGTCAATTATAATCAGTCTTAGCTATGTCATCAAATATAATCAGTGTTACTATCATCATATATCATGTTTAGCTATATCATCTTATAATCAGTGTTTATTATGTCATCAGTTATAATCAGTGTTTCGCTATGTCATCAGTTATAAGCAGTGCTTAGCTATGTCATCAAATATTCAGTGTTTAGCTTTGTCATCAGTTATAACCAGTGCTTAGCTATGTCATCAGTTATAATCAGTGTTTATCTATGTCATCAGTTATAATCAGTGTTTAGCTGTCATCAGTTATAACCAGTGTGTTAGCTATGTCATCAGTTATAATCATGTGCTTAGCTATGTCATCAGTTATAATCAGTGTTTAGCTATGTCATCAGTTAAAATCGTGTTTGCTTGTCATCGTTAAAATCAGTGCATACTATGTCATCAGTTATAACCTGTTTAGCTATGTCATCAGTTATAATCAGCTGTTTAGCTAGTCATCAGTTAAAATCAGTGCTAGCTATGTCATCAGTATAATCAGTGTTTAACTATGTCATAGTTATAATCAGTGTTAACTAAGTGTCACATCCCTCACTGATACTTGTGAATTATAGTAAATAATATATTTAATACGTTCTTATCGTTTAAAATGGTGCTAATTTTGCCCAACCAATCAGATCTAATTTAACATTTGAAAGCTAACATCTGATGGTTGGGGCAAAATAGCACCATTTTTAACGATCTATTGAATAACCCTGAATCTTGTCTAAAAATATAGGACATTAGAAGACAGCTTGTAGTTCTATGATCTGTATACAAGCACTTGTCCAGTCGCAATTGAACTCTTTGGTGGCTTCTAATATCCTTATATTTTCAACAGGGAGCGTTATTCACTTCATTATACAGGTTATAGAATAAAGGACTTAAAGGGCTACTTGGCACAATTCTGCTTAGTATTACAGTAGTTCAATGCAATACTAATTCCCAGACTGCCTGTTTCTACAAATACCTAGTAACTATGTACACTGAGTGACCTATTTATCAGCCCATGGAAAGCAATTAAGATTGGACTTCCCTTCCCTGAGATTTCAGTATAATAATGAAGTAAGAGGAAGAGGGAATCTTCAGGAATAAATGGAACTTCTAGTCCGGCCACGTTCCAAGTCAGTGCAATTATAAGTGGAAAAACATGAGACCTACAAACAGCCTTTAGACAATGAAAGTGTATTACTTGCACCTTGTTCCACTACAGGACATTGTATCAGTTGGGAGTGGAAAGGGGTTGCACTCTTGAAGACTTTAACGCAAGCATGTCACAATAAAAGAAATAAAGAGATTAAAGTCTTCAAGAGTGCGTTTTTCAACAAAAAACTGCAAATTGTAAAAAAACTGCTAGTGGTTAGCAGCTATAGAAGAACAGCACCTTTAAGACGACTACAAATAGGATGCGGTGAATACCATTAAGATTGCAAGTAAACTCTCCATTACAGTTATTTATTAGGGTCACACAAAGTGGGGTCCCCAATCAGGGTTTTAGACACACAGAGGGATATTGATCTATCTCAACAAACGGGGGTTGGTTTGTATACTTAAGAACCATTCTCCTCATCTTCTACTCCCCCCCCCCCGCTAGCTGAACCAGCATCCTAATGTGAAGTCTATTTAGATCTGTGGAGATGTCAGTGGCAGAAGGGGGGAGTGTCCTAGTTGCAAAGAGGCTGGTACAAGAGGAGATAGCAATCTGCTTCTGGATCATGTTTGGGTATTTATAATTTCTTTGATCTTTTTAGCATTTATTTGCCTTTTAACGGTGCAAATTTCCCTAAGCCTAAACCACACAACGCCTAAACCACACAATGGCTTATTTAATAAGAGGCACAAACATTTAAACCTTTAACTAGTCTAGTATAGCCAACAGCTGATGGTTGCCGCAGAATAAGCACAGGTACACATTGTATTGGTACCTACAGTATCTTCCACAGTGACAGACGATTATTAAATTGATTAATAGTTTGCTGTGTAAAGAAGAAAAATGCCACAGCTGACATTTAGGCACAAACATTCAGACGGCTCATTGAAGACGACACGATTGGCCAAAATGCACTGACATGTTCGACAGAGAACGGTCGCACAGTAAAATGACGGCGGATATTTAACCTGGACAACTAAATATCAGGTCAACGCTCAAGCTAAATTTTGCATCTTTTAATTAATAGGCCCAACAATGTCCCCAGTCACATAAAGATGGCCTGTTTTTTTTCAGAATTCCTTTCATAAAAAGGGATTTTACCCTTCTAAACTGGGTACACACCATACAATAATTAGGCCCGACCAACCGACATTTCAGTATTGTATGGAGGCTCCAACCGTTCCTGACTGTTCCTTCGTCTGAATCAGACAAGAGCATGACCGGAGGGGTTGGAAAACCACAACCTATCATATGACAATAGGTCACGGCTACTGACGGACGGTTGCTACTTTTACCGACAGTCCTTCCTCCTGGCCGACTGGTTGGAACCCAATAGGTCGGTCAGGAGAAGGAATTGTATGGTGTGTACCCAGCGTTAGCCAGTATTCTATACTACCGCAACTAAGGGGTTAAGGTGACACTAACTGTGATTGAACTGTTTAGCTAACCCACCTTCTTACCGCATGCCACCCACAGTAAATGAGGCTGATAGTCCCTTGGAGCTACAGTATATTATAGCACATCATATTACTAAAATTTTTTATTCATCCAATAATTCTTGTCTGCAAATCCTATGAACAATAGAAAAATTAATTGGACTAGAAAAAAAAATAAATGAGAACAATAAGAACCCAGGAGAAAGAGACGGCGAAGTAAATCCGCATTTGGTGTTTATTCCATTATTATCATTTTCGGTATTCGAGATAAATAGGTCAAGTACCATCAGGCTGCAGAAGCCAAGCCATTCATGCTGAGAAATAGTGGAATCATTTACAAGCAGGGGCTCTGAATTCCTGCCAATAACAGCTTGTTTACAAGTACCCATGATGCCTTATTTGATCTCCATAAGCACAGGGTACTTCTGCTTTTAGGAAAATGATGGATGAGTGCAAACGGCATTTAGTGTGTCTGTCCCACAATAGCTCGACGCGGATATAAGGTTTAGATTTCAACCGCGATCACAATCCAAATATTCCGCAGGGTTTCTGGACTTGAATTTAGAAAACAACTGCATGTCTCTGCTGATCAGCGTCGATAAGAAAGGGAAATAGACAAAGGAAAGGCGTGCATTAGCTCCGCGCCACGGAACGGGTACAGGACTCGGCCCCCTCACATAACTTTGCTGTGACACCCAGAAGGCACCGAGTTTATTGTGGGAACTCACAATTAATGGTTTGCTGAGTTTTAGAATCTTAGTAACAGATACTTTAAAGTGCCACAATTGCACAATTCCCTAATGGTTGCCAGGACTATTTCCATGACTGTTTTGTAACGTCGGCCAAGTTGTCTGTTTCTCACTAAGTCTTTGTCTGTGCTGTGTTTATTACAAATATGCAATGCAGATTCACTAAACATGAGGGTTGCTATCAATTCCAGCTTGTGTACAGAATTTCTCATAGACTTCAATGGTCTGCTAGTCCCTTACCAACACAATATATTTTATTACCTTAACCCCTTATAGCACCACACTCACAACCCCTGCAGGAAGATACAAGTCTTATTGGACAGCACCTTAGTTTCCACTGAGCATGCCTAAACCAATAACATGGGGAGTAGGAGGAGTTTAAAGGGAATTTAAAAGAGAACTACAGAGCAAAGTTTTTTTTGAAAAACATCTAAAATCAAAGTACGTTGGGCATGGAGGTAGATTGTAGCTTTCTACCTCCCATATGTTTTCAGAGAGAAGTTACAGCATGAAGAGACAGTTTCTTTGAGATGAAAATGTGTTTAGACGAAGGAATAATCCATCCTACATCTCTGCCACATATATTTTTCACTTTTGAAAAGATTTTCTACGGTATAGTTGTCCTTTAAGTGCTGTACATTACATGGGTTATGTCTGGTTAGAAATTACAAAGAGATTTTTAATTAGTAGTTTCAGGGCTGTAATCCAGAACAATTAATTTATTTTCAACATCTCCTTTAAGGGACCCTAAAGAAGGGGCCCAATGATTCTTGCGAACAGAATCTTCATGTAGATCCTTGAATATTAGTTCTGCAGTAACTGGGTGGAGCAAGTATAGCCCTCGTACTGTGATTAACTGTTAGAAATACCCACAGTAAGGGCTAGGTGATTTGTGCTAATGCAATTCTATCGGAATGTTCCCTCTATAGACGCTGCGCTCTGATTCGTTACCGGAATAGAGGTGTGCATGACTTGTTTGCGTATCGCAAGCATCCAAAAAACTGATACAGGATTTCAGTGCACATACTTATCACGACAGCAGCGCATCAATAATTCCGACCGTAATATTGTCTCATCTAACAATTTGTCACTTGATTCTTGTCTTAATCTCCCAAAGCCAGTTAGCATTCCCCATCATCTGTGGTACTGGGGCCAATGTATAACATATTAGTAGTAACTGGGGACACAGAGCAAGTCATGTGACATGAATACTGGCCTGCCATAGGTATGTTTTATTCAAGCTGATAACAGTCAATCTGGCAAGGGCCATAACATAATTTGTTAAAGGAGAAGTAAAGATTAAATGTGTTTTTTTCTGTTTATTGCCCATGGATAGCTAAATTAAATGGTGTATCGCTCTCTTTATATTCTATCTTGTTTCTCGACTCACCAAATATCCTTATGATTTTAACCTTTACTGCTCCTTTACTTTTGTATTTGAATGAATTAATTAATTTGTTTATTGTAACTGAGCAAATTAAATTTATACCTGTATATTTTATTTTTGTGATAAGGGTTGATTGTAAGTTCTTTGGGGCAGGGCCTGACCCAAGAGATCATGTAAGAAATTCCATGCCTACAGGTCAGAGCTGTATTGCAAGGGATTACATATCAGTGGTATATTAGGTTGATTGGGTTGAAATTGTATTGGAATTTTTGAAAATCTGGTAAAAAAATAATCAGATATGTCGATAAGTTTCTGTGGATCTCATGGACTTCAGCAGTTCTGCGTTAATTCTGCTTTTTGATCAGTAGTCTGTCTGATGTAATACGTATCCTGGTTGACTAGTGTGGTATATACTACTGAGTGTTCTCTTGTTAACTCTGGTCCTGGTTATTTTTAAGCATTTCTACATCTAAAACAGATAAAATCTACTTATGGTTCACTCTTGTCCACCCATATTGATCTAATCACATGCTAAATCCTATTATATCCTGCAAGCCTAAATATATGGCATATACTAAACAAACGTTGTTGTCCTGTCCAATTTATCCTTAAAAACAGTGATTAGCTATGTAATCAGTTATAATCGGTGATTAGCTATGTCATCAGTTATAATCAGTGTTTAGCCATGTCTTTGTTTAGAATTTGTACTTACTGTAGCTATGTCATCGGTTGTAATAGGCGCTTATCTATGTTATCAGTTATAATCATTGATTAGCTATGTTTCAGTTATAATCAGTGCTTAGCTATGTCATCGTTATAATCAGTGTTTAGCTAGTCATGTTTTTAAACTGTACTTTGTTGTCACAAAAATGTGTGTAATTTCACCCCCTGCTTTAAAATATAAGGATTTTTTAAGGATAACTGGCCTTTGACCTCAAAGTTGTAAGTCATAGAAGTCCATGGTGACTATTTCTTCATGTTGTACAATAGAGGGGGGCATTATTTTGTGGTTAAAATGTAAAATTCTTTAACTTTGATGGTCCATATTTAACTCAGTTAATGATTACACCTCAGTTAGACTGGGTTTGCCAAACATTACTTTATTTCAATTTCCCCGTGTATAGCAGTAGAGAGAAATCATTGGCATTGCTTTCAAAAACTTGATCCCTTTAATATTTCTCTGACAGTTTTCCTTTTAGACAGTAGATGGCACTGTGCTGTCACAGTCTGGCATTCAGTTTCTTCCTTTAAAAGTATTACCACGTGTTTCCCAGTTATATTTTTCCATTATGGAAATAATACTTGCATATACTGTACGTGGTTTATTTACAATTCTGCACTTTACTTCAAGCTTTTGGATTAACATAATTAATGGTGATGGCAAAATACATAAAAAGTGACAAAATATACAATGTTTTACAATAAAGGTTTCTGCAGTTTAATCCACACTTCATATTCTGCATACACTTACCTCCCAACTGTCCCGTTTCCCTTAGGGCAGTCTAATTTTCAGGGGACTGTTTTGTGGGCTGATGGTCTGTGGGTAGAGATATGCATGGTCGGGCAGGCCTAGTTCAAATTGAAAAAGGTCCAAGACACAGACCAAAACGTCGCTGTTACTTTGCACATGTTTCATTAAAGCTTTATTAAAGAGAGCACCTTTTCTTCATGTGACTTGGATACTCTTCTACAGGTAGCACCTGGGCCATTGCAAAGTGGTGAAGTGAGTGCCCATTTTCTTCAAATTAATTTATATATTAAATATATAACCTTGACTCACAATCGGGCAAGTGACACAGAGCATATAACAGTGACAAGTGCCCTATAAAATCCATAGGACAATAAAATATTAAATCCAGGACTGTGCGTTTCTTCAGGGTCCATATTGCATATAAAAACCATAACAAATCAAAGGTCTCGGGACACAACCTATGTTGGTGTCCGATCCATCTAATCAAACCGGCAGGGGATTAAGTCTTCACATAGTAAGTAATGCCTATTAAGATATTATAAAGCAGCTCAGTCCACTATACATAGTGTAAAATCTGTCTGGGAGTCAATGTAAGCCAACAAATAATCGTCATTATGACTATTTTACCTGGAGATACAGGGGAAGAAATACGGGTGCTCCAGAGGTAATAAGGTGAAAAGGGACTCGCAGTGTACACGAAAGAGACATGGTAGTTGTGTCATGGTCTCAAGGAAGAATAACTATCTCACAGGGAACATAAACATTCAGCCATAGATTAATTACTATCTCAAAAAGGAATAATGTATGTCAGAAACTAACCAGAAAAAGGACATAATATGACCACTAAATGGTAAAGCTGTATATCATATATACATAGGAGGCTGCATATCATATATACATAGGGAG
>CM033470.1:325736590-326083952 GCA_019447015.1 Hymenochirus boettgeri | reverse complement strand
GTATGTCATAATATTACAAGAGGGAGCTGTATATCATATATACATAGGGAGGCTCGTATGATTCATATATACATAGGGAGGCTGCATATCATATATATATAGGGCTGCATATCATATATCATAGGGAGGCTGCATATCATATATACATAGGATGTCTATCATTATACATAGGGAGGCTGTACTCAATATATACATAGGGAGGCTGTATATCATATATACATAGGGAGGCTGTATGTCATATATACATAGGGAGGCAGTATATCATATATACATATAGGGAGGCTGTATATCATATCCATAGGAGGGCTTTATATATATATAATAGGGAGGCTGTATATCATATATACATAGGAGGCTGTATCAATACATAGGGACTTATATTCATATTACATAGGGCGCTGTATTCATATATACATAGGAGGCTGTATATCATATATACATAGGGAGGCTGTATATCATTATACATAGTATCATTATTCATATCTACATAGGAGGCTTTATATCATACACATAGGGAGTTTTTATTCATATATACATAGGGAGGCTGTATATCATATATACATAGGGAGGCTGTATATCATATATACATAGGGGAGGGCTGTATATCATATATATAGGGAGCTGTATGTCATATATACATAGGAGGCTGTATCATATATACATAGGGAGGCTGTATTCATATATACATGGGAGCTGCATATCATATATACTAAGGGAGGCTGCATATCATATATACATAGGGAGCCTGTATATCAATATATCATGGGAGCCTGTATATCATATATCATAGGAGGCTGTATGTCATATATACATAGGGAGGCATATATCATATATACATAGGGAGGCTTATATCATATTATCATAGGGAGGCTGTATATCATATACATAGGGAGGTGTATATCATATATACATAGGAGGCTGTATATCAATATACATAGGGAGGCTGTATATCATATACATAAGGGGACTTATATTTCATATATACATAGGGAGGCATATATCATATATCATACTGGAGGCTGTATATCATTATAACATAGGGAGGCTGTATATCATATATACAAGGGAGCTTGTATATCATAATACATAGGGAGGCGTATTCATATTCATAGGGAGGCTGTATAATCATATATACATGGGAGGCTGTATATCAATATATACATAGGGAGGCAGTATATCAATATATACATAGGAGGAGGCTGTATATCAAATATACGAGGAGGCTGTATATCATATATACATAGGGAGGCAGTATATCATATATACATAGGGAGGCATTATATCATATTACATAGGGAGGCAGTAAATCATAGATACAAGGGAGGCTGTATCATAACATAGGAGGCGTATATCATTATACATAGGAGGCTGTATATCATATATACATAGGGAGGCGTATATCATATATACATAGGGAGGCTGTATATCATATATACATAGGGAGCAGTATATCATATATACATAGGAGGCAGTAATCTTATAGGGAGCTGTATATCATATATACATAGGGAGGCAGTATATCATATATACATAGGGAGGCAGTATATATCATATATACATAGGGAGGCAGTATATCATATATACATAGGGAGGCATTATATCATATATACATAGGGAGTCCTAGGAGTATCAGCACAATGCAGTATCTGTACAAGGACGTCTACTATCGTTACCAACAAATATAAGTTATATAAAAGTTACATAAATCACATAGAAATAATCAGGATAACTTTAACTCCACTATTACGACATGATTTAGGGTAACTGAATTCTACACAGGTAAGTCAATTCACTTGTGGATCACAAAAAACACTGGCGACCATTGTTCTTCAGGCCGCGAGGGGTTAAAGTGCCAAGTTGGTAAATCTATTTTGACTACTGGCGAAGCAGAATGTTTCCATCGAAGGCTCCCAATTGGATGATTAAGGGAACTGCAGTGTTTGGCCATCGCCATTTCTCCATATTTACTGCAGATATTCCGTCCCTTATCTAAGGCAGCCTGTTGGATAGACATTCTGTGTTTGCCATTCGGTCTCTAAAACTGGTGGTGGTCTTACCAATGTAAAGGAGGGGCACACCAATATAGTAGATGATGTTTTTACTGGTACAAGACATCTACCCCTAATCTCGTCCGTTTACCAGGTGTGTGGATGAGGGAAAGAAGAACCTGTGAGCATTCCATTCCACGTTGTACAATAACAACCCGATAACACCTATAACAACCCAATTTACCCTGTGATTGGATAGTTCTCATTTTAGAATGTCGCCGGTTTTCATAATATTATTAATACAGTATATATTATATAATTTATAAATTATATAATATATAATACATAAGTGTGTGTTTTTATATGGGAGCTGCATGGTATTATCCTTATAAAAACACTCAGCTATGTCACAGTGACTCATTTCTTATATCCCACTGCTCCTCCCATTCCAGTGTTCATGCCTGGACAATGACTCAGCATTTTTTGCTGTGTTTACTTCACTAAGAAACCTGCTGGAGCTGCTTCCTGTCACTTTATAACCAATGTCTCTCCCTCCTCCACAAAGATTTGTTTAACCGCATAGATACTGGGATGTTCCTTTCTACTGGGTTTAAGTTACAGAGTAGCTTGGGGGATTTAAGGTGGAAATAGGGACAAGGCTAGAATTTAAAATATGAATGGGTGAAGGAATCCAATACTTGTGTATTATAGAAATAATGCGCCCCTTCACATTATATATATAGGACATTACGCCACCTCGGAGTTCCCTGTCCTGTATAAAAGCACTCGGCCTACGGCCTCATGCTTCTATATGGTCAGGAACTCCCGGTGGCGTAATATCCTTATATTACACTGTAAGGGGGCCATTATCCCTATTTTTACACGTGTATATATTCACATAGAAATATTTTACGTTTTAAAATACAAATAGATATGGTGCAAACATTATTATTATAATTATCTATTGGAAAAGAAATATCTTCTAGTCAATATAAATCTGTGAATGAATCTATCATCTGTTCAATGTTTTTATTATTCTAGATGTGATTGAGGTCTTGCTTTGGGATTCTATTAATAAAAATCCTTTGATGTGTCTGTTATTGTGTGTTATCCTTCCGGATTATCTGACTGATCGTTGTTATTATTTTCCTAATTCAGGCTATCAGTCAGCTGTCCACCTCAATTCATCGGCAAAAACGTGAATTAGAGATGACCGCGTGCTTCCCGAATCCGTGCAGGAACGGGGGACCTGCAATCCGATAGGAAGTTCATTTCTCTGCAATTGCAGGACGGGACTCAGAGGGTTAACGTAAGTAACAGAAACAATAAGGGAAAAGTCGAGAAGATCTAAACTGGTAGGTCCTCACACTTGGGTCACCATCAATCTTTCCCTAAAGACCGCTTTGCCCTGCCTCCCTATTGTCTGGGGAAGATGTACTCAGAAAAGAGCGCAGGGTTGGAGCAACACCAACATTCGAAGACTATAGCGATGAGGGGTTTAGGGCGCTATTTGTAAACGCGTAGTATCGCAATTTAGCGATACCGCGCCTTATTGATCATTTATGACTACATTACATACACCGAACGTTCGTTAATGAACAAATGATCGGTCGTAGAATACCAGGAGTAGTTGAGTAAAATACCGCAACAGTATTCTATGGGGATTGTAAATCTATGCTCACTATATCGTTTGCGGTAATTTACGATGCGGGCTATCTATATATACATAGGGAGGCTGCATATCATATATACATAGGGAGGCTGCATATCATATATACATAGGGAGGCTGCATATCATATATACATAGGGAGGCTGCATATCATATATACATAGGAGGCCTATATCTCATATATACATAGGGAGGCTGTATATCATATATACATGGGAGGCTGTATATCATATATACTGGGAGCGTCTATCAGATAACATAGGGAGGCTGTATATCATACCTAGGGAGGTTGTATATCATATATCCATAGGGAGGCTGTATATCATATATACATAGGAGCTGTATCTCATATATACATAGGGAGCGTATTCATATATACATAGGGAGGCTGTATATCATATATACATAGGAGGCTGTATGTCCATATATACAAGGAGGGCTGTATGTCATATATACATAGGGAGGCTGTATATCATATATACATAGGGAGGCTGTATGTCATATATACATGGAGGCTGCATATCATATATATATAGGGAGGCTGCATATCATATATACATAGGGAGGCTGCATATCATATTACATTAGGGAGCCTGTATATCATATATACATAGGGAGGCTGTATCATATATACATAGGGAGGCTGTATATCAATTACATGGGAGCTGTATGTCATATATCATAGGGAGGCAGTATATCATATATACATAGGGAGGCTGTATATCATATACATAGGGAGGTTGTATATCATATATACTAGGAGGCTGTATATCATATATACATAGGGAGGCTGTATATCATATACATAAGGGGCCTCTATATCATATTACATAGAGGCTGTATATCATATATCATAGGGAGGCTGTATATCATATATACATAGGGAGGCTGTATATCATATATACATAGGGAGGCGTATATCATATATACAAGGGAGGCTGTATATCATACACTAGGGAGGTTGTATATCATATATACATAGGGAGGCTGTATATCATATATACATAGGGAGGCTGTATATCATATATACATAGGGAGGCTGTATATCATATATATAGGGAGGCTGTATGTCATATATACATAGGGAGGCTGTATATCATATATACATAGGGAGCTGTATGTCATATATACTAGGGAGCTGCATATCATATATATCATAGGGCTGCATATCATATATCATAGGGAGCCTGTATATCATATATCCATAGGGAGCCTGTAATCATATATACATAGGGAGGCTGTATGTCTATTACATAGGAGGCAGTATACATATATACATAGGGAGGCAGTATATCATATATACATAGGGAGCTGTAATATCTATACATAGGGAGGTTGTATATATTACATAGGGAGGCTGTATATCATATATACATAGGGAGGCTGTATATCATATACATAAGGGAACTCTAATTTCATATATACATGGAGGCGTATACATATATACATAGGGAGGCTGTATATCATATATACATAGGGAGGCTGTATATCTAATATACATAGGGAGGCTGTATATCATATATACATAGGGAGGCATATGATATAAGGAGGCTGTATATCATATATACATAGGGAGGCTGTATATCATATACATAGGGAGGCGTATATCATATATACATAGGAGGCTGTATATCATATATACATAGGGAGGCTGTATATCATTAATACATAGGGAGGCAGTATATCATATATACATAGGGAGGCAGAAATATCATATATACATAGGGAGGCAGTATATCATAGATATAGGAGGCTGTATATCATATATCATAGGGAGGCAGTATATCATTATACATAGGGAGGCTGTATATCATATATACATAGGGAGGCAGTATATCATTATAACTATGGGAGGCTGTATATCATATATACATGGGAGGCAGTATATCATATATACATAGGGAGGCAGTATATCATATATATATAGGGAGGCTGTATCATATATAGGGAGCAGTATATCATATACATAGGGAGGCAGTATATCTATATACTAGGGAGGAGCAGTATATCATATATACATAGGGAGGCAGTATATCATTATACATAGGGAGTCCTAGAGTATCAGCATCAGTATCTGTACAAACGTCTACTATCGTTACCAACAATATAAGTTATATAAAAGTTACATAAAATCACATAGAAATAATCATGATAAACTTTAACTCCACATATACTACCTGATTTAGGGTAACTGAATTCTACAGGTAAGTCAATTCACTTGTGGATCACAAAAACACTGGAACGACCATTGTTCATTCAGGCCGCGAGGTGTTAAAGTGCCAAGTTGGTAAATCTATTTTGACTACTGGCGAAGCAGAATGTTTCCATCGAAGGCTCCCAATTGGATGTATTAGGAACTGCAGTGTTTGGCCATCGCCATTCTCCATATTTACTGCAGATATTCCGTCCCTTATCTAAGGCAGCCTGTTGGATAGACATTTGTGGTTTGCCATTCGGTCTCTAAAACTGGTGGTGGTCTTACCATGTAAAGGAGGGGGCACACAATATAGTATGATGTTTTTACTGGTACAAGACAATCTACCCCTAATCTCGATCCGTTTACCAGTGTGTGGATGAGGAAAGAAGAACCTGTGAGCATTCCATTACACGTTGTACATAACAACCCGATAACACCTATAACAACCCAATTTACCCTGTGATTGGATAGTTCTCATTTTAGGAATGTCGCCGGTTTTCATAATATTATTATATACGTATATTATATAATTTATAAATTATATAATATATTACATAAGTTGTGGTATTTATAATGGGAGCTGCAGTGGTAATATCCTTATAAAAATCACTCAGCTATGTCACTAAGTACTCATTTCTTATATCCCACTGCTCCTCCCATTCCAGTGTTCATGCCTGGACATGACTCAGCATTTTTTGCTGTGTTTAACTTCACTAAGAGAACCTGCTGGAGCTGCTTCCTGTCACTTTATACCAATGTCTCTCTCCTCCTCCACAAAGATTTGTTTAACCGCATAGATACTGGGATGTTCCTTTCTACTGGGTTTAAGTTACAGAAGGTAGCTTGGGGGATTTAAGGTGGAAATAGGGACAAGGCTAGAATTAAAATATGAATGGGGGTGAAGAATCCAATACTTTGTATTTATAATAATGCGCCCCTTCACATTATAATATAAGGACATTACGCCACCTCGGAGTTCCCTGTCCTGTATAAAAGCACTCGGCCTACGGCCTCATGCTTCTATATGGTCAGGGAACTCCTCGGTGGCGTATATCCTTATATTACACACTGTAAGGGGCGCATTATCCCTTATATTTTACACTGTATATAATTCACAATAGAAATATTTTACGTTTTAAATACAAATAGATATTGTGCAAACATTATTATTATATATTATCTATTGAAAGAAATCTCTTCTAGTCAATATAAATCTGTGAAGGAATCTATCATCTGTTCAATGTTTTTATTATTCTAGATGTGATTGAGGTCTTGCTTTGGGATTCTATTAAATAAAAATCCTTTGATGTGTCTGTTTATTGTGTGTGTATCCTTTCCGGATTATCTGACTGATCGTTGTTATTATTTTCCTAATTCAGGCTATCAGTGCAGCTGTCCACCTCAATTCATCGGCAAAAACTGTGAATTAGAGATGACCCGTGCTTCCCGAATCCGTGCAGGAACGGGGGGACCTGCAATCCGATAGGAGTTCATTTCTCTGCAATTGCAGGACGGGACTCAGAGGTTAACGAAGTAACAGAAACAATAAGGGAAAAGTCGAGAAGGATCTAAACTGGTAGGTCCTCACACTTGGGTCACCATCAATCTTTCCCTAAAGACCCGCTTTGCCCTGCCTCCCTAATGGTCTGGGAAGATGTACTCAAAAAGAGCGCAGGGGTTGGAGCAACACCAACATTCGAAGACTATAGCGATGAGGGGTTTGGGCGCTATTTGTAAACGCGTAGTATCGCAATTTAGCGATACCGCGCCTTATTGATCATTTATGACTACATTTACACCGAACGTTCGTTAATGAACAAATGATCGGTCGTAGAATACCAGATTAGTTGAGTAAAATCACCGCAACAGTATTCTATGGGATTGTAAATCTATGATCACGATATCGTTTGCGGTAATTTACGATCGTTATAAATAATTAACGATTACAAACGTAAATGAAAGATCGCTAAGCCAATCGGAAATTAACGATCCGTTAGACGATGGCTTAACCGATTTTTAGAGCCCTTAGTTTCTCACCCTGGAAGAAGGTTCTAGGGGAAGGGTGGAACATTATAGTTCACATTTATAAGAGGATTATACTTAAAGAAAGAAAACACCCCCTCACCTCTTTAAAGTACCCAAGGTTTTTCCTAGGTCCCGTACACTGTTTAGAAGTTTCACTTTTGGTACCGGTCCGGCCTTGGCCTAAGAAAGATGAGCTTTAAATATGTATCTTCCCATTTGTCAGGTCACACTGTAAGAGGGCAGGGCCAGTTTCAGGACCTCACCGTTTATTGGGAGATTGAAGGAGTAAATTGCCCTAAATATAAATTATCTAATAGGCCGAGTATCTATTGAAATTAATGAACATTGACGATACTACACAGATAACGGTGTGATCACTTTATATTCAAATCCACCTCTGGGCACTTATTGGCTATGGGTAACAGCTTGCAAAGCGATACAATGAATAGAAATAGGTTGTTTCATAGTAGGATCTAGACGGATTCAACGTGTACATTCAACGTTCAAAATATTCATTAAAACCAGTAAATGCAGAGATGTCATAAGTTTTACGGAATCAAGAGAACGTTTGTCTATATCATATGATATGTAAGAAAAGTGGCTGCTTAGTACAGACAGGATTATTTAATTTGGTTGTATGGCAATAGTCCACAAGAGGGCAGTATTTACATCCTACGCTTTAGGGAATTTCATCTCATGGATTACTTACAGGAACAATCATATGGAAACCCCCATACGTATGTATCATGCAAAGGCTCAATGAATGAATGGGTTCTAAATGTGATATACTTTATCTTTAAGGTCCCTATTTGATAATGAGTTATTTTTACTTTTAACGTTGCTTTTTACTAGAGTAAAGTATATTTATTAGTAATGGTTACATCATTTTTTTCTTTTATTGAATAAAAAACAAAGTATAACTGAACTTTACCTTACTTTAGGTACTGTGATCCTGTCAAATATATTAGGCCAGTCTGTCTGTCTGTCTATCCATACTTTGGTCTATATACACTGTTATAATTTACATTATTTAATGACATGTCCACTCTTACCCCAACCCCCCGACGATATATTTTGCTCTTTATTACCTGCATTAAGGTTTGTACACACCGTCCGTTCGTTCAGGGATCATTCCCCATGCCGGCCGATAAAGTGTCCATACATGGGCCGATTATTGTCCAAATGGGCATTCATACACGTTGTGGGTCAGCTCCAGTGTTCCCTAAGATGTGCATGGCACCCACGAACATGCGTGTATGAACCTTTACTTACCAGATATTTAAGGATAATTATTGTCCCCATTCAGACAGAGTAAATTGGCCCCTCCCTCCATGCAGTCAATCAATGCTGTGACTGCTGTCATCACAGCTAATGATTGACAGTTGTTTGTCCTGCTGCACATGCTCTGTAATAAAGTGTTAAATATCACAGTTAGTGTTAGTATCAAATAATTTACATGTGACATTTTTTTTTGTTTTGAGGGTGGATATGCCCTCAAATGAATTGTAATTTTTAAAAAATAGAATTATTTCTTTTATTAAAAGGGACACTATTATTATAGTTACAGTGCTATAATAACTATGGGGTATATAACATAACCATAGCTAATATTTGATTGCTGCTCTGGGATTCTTAAAGGATCTATTTGCATTTTAGTAAATGAGCTTACCTGTCTAACTATCAACTGATGGGTTCTACCAGATATTGCTTTCTCTGTTTACATCATATTGCCATGCCCAATCCTATTCTTTAAAGGCTCGGAAAAACTCATTTATTTGCAGGTCACAACTGAACTGCCAGTTACATATTTTATGAAGCTGAAATGAGAAGCAAAAACAAAACGCAATACAGTGAAGCTGGACCGTGCCTCCTGGCGTCCTGTGGTTCAGTCATTAAATAATATTAGTTCCCTACTGCAGTCGTCTCCGTAAGATAAACAGTGATTCGCACTCAATTTGCTCAGTACATAGAGAAATTGAACTATCGAAATAAAACAAAACAAAATAGATTCGGATTAGTCAGGACATGTTGAAATACAACTGTCACAGATCTGCACAGCGTTTAAACGGTTTATTTAACTTGTCCTTAGGAAATAAACAAAAAAAACAAAGGCGGTTCAAAATACAGCCTCAGAATATAAACAATGACATTAACAATCCTAGCTGAGTTTGCTTTCTACTTAAAGGGGAACTAAAGCTAAATAGAAACACATTCTATCATTCGAAATAACAGTTTATGTACTGATGAGTCCTGGTTTGGAGACCTCCCGCACTATTTCCATCCCATATGTGTTTAATTGACACGTTAGAAGTCCAAACACCAGATTATCCTTTGTATACGAGATTTTATATAACCTACCCCTGTAGTGGATTTCTATGGGAGGAACTGTAATTTAGCCTTACAGTTCCAGCAGAGAGGAAACCAGAAGCCACAAAGGGAGAGTTTAATAAATAATGCACCCCCAAATGTAATTAATAAGGATATTAGAAGTCACGCCTGTGGCCTCGTACTTT
The DNA here is from genome assembly GCA_019447015.1 of Hymenochirus boettgeri. NCBI lineage: Eukaryota > Metazoa > Chordata > Amphibia > Anura > Pipidae > Hymenochirus > Hymenochirus boettgeri. The sequence goes on along the minus strand of CM033470.1, from coordinate 326,073,559 downwards.
TATATGGTCACGGAACTCCTCTGTACTTCTAATATCCTTATAATTTACAGTTGGGGTGCATTATCCACTATATAAGTGATGTCATCTCTTGACTCTGAGCCACCAACAACTGCAATATTCAGAGAGATCCACACACATGAGTATCTGTAACTGAGTTTTTACTGTAACATGGCTTCAGGTTCACGATCCCTGTATTGACCTGATGAAGGGTTCATAAACGTTGTTTCAGCATGTCACATTTAAAGCTCAGTAATAGATACTAATGTGTGTACATCTCTTTGCTATATACCAAGAGTCGCTATCACTCTCATTTGCCCCCTTTAGCCAATGCACTGAGCTGATTGTGACTGGAGTTGGCCTTTTGCAAATCTTTAATGCAGCTATCTGCTGTCATTAGAGTACGTCTTAATGACAGCATTAGCATTAGGCGTTAGCAGCTTATTACATTGGTTGCGGCAGTTTTGAGTAATGTCGCAACTGCTGTTAGTTGTGTCTCAGAGTTATGTTAACGCTTGGTACATTGTTAACATGACTTTAAGACACAAATACCGATAACATCTCTCGGTACATAGCACAGTAAATTGGGTATTTAAAGGGAGGTGAGAACACTTATTCCCTCCCCCTGTGAATAGTAGAACGCCCAGGAAACACTGGAACCACTTAACTTACTGGCAGCTGAGAAGGAGCCCCTGTTCCCCAGCATTCTAGTATTCATAGGGGGGTGGGAATAAGGGTTCTCAACTCCCTTTAAATGATAGATACAGATGTCATGTACTGTTTAAATGTAAGAAAGTGATATACTCATTTTTTTCTAGTCGTTTACCATATTATAAAAGTGTACTTGCTTTCTCTATTAGAGCTCTGGTGGTAATACCATCCCTTCCTCTAATGTGATGGAAAATTGTCATCAGTTGTCTGAAGACATTGGTAATGAGATTGTAATGAAAATGAACCCCAGAGAATATGTAAACCTTTATTTTCTACACTGTACACATAACTGAAAAAGATCCGTTTGACCTTCTTCTTTTTGAGAATGACAGAAAAGTTCAACTTGCCCGTGTTTAGTGGAACCTTTGACCCCTTTGGAGCAATGATACAATCATGTCAATCAACCAGCCATTTTCCAGTCAACATAAATTGTTCCAGTTGAAAATAACCATGGTGTCTCATTCTAAGAGAAAAGGCACATCAAATTATTAATTATTCTGTGTTCAAACCTATTTTCTTGTTATATTTATCTCAAGCATAAATGTTTAACAAAAGGCAGATATATACTTAGCCATAGAGCTACATAGTACCATAGTTATGGAGGTTGTATAAAGACATATGTCCATCTAGTCCAACCTTTATACCCTACCCATAATGTCTGTATAACAGTTACATAGTAACATAGTTATGGAGGTATATAAAGACATACGTCCATCTAGTCCAACCTTTATACCCTACCCATAATGTCTGTATAAACAGTTACATGTAACATAGTTATGGAGGTTATTAAAGACATACGTCTATCTAGTCCACCTTTATACCCTACCCATAATGTCTGTATAACAGTTACATAGTAACATAGTATTGGAGGTTGTATAAAGACATACGTCCATCTAGTCAACCTTTATACCCTACCCATAATGTCTGTCTAACAGTTACATGGTTACATAGCATTGGAGGTTGTATAAAGACATACGTCCATCTAGTCCAACCTTTATACCCTACCCATAATGTCTGTATACCAGTTACAAAGTAACATAGTATTGGAGTTTGAATAAGACATATGTCCATCTAGTCCACCTTTATACCCTACCCATATGTCTGTATAACAGTTACATAGTAACTAGTATTGGAGGTTGTAAAGACATATGTCCATCTAGTCCACCTTTATACCCTACCCATAATGTCTGTATAACAGTTTACATAGTAACATAGTATTGGAGGTTATATAAAGACATATGTCCATCTTCCAACCTTTATACCCTACCCTAGTGTCTGTCTAACAGTTTACATATTAACATAGTATTGGAGGTTGTATTAAGACATAAGTCCAACTAGTCCAACCTTTATACCCTACCCAATGTCTGTATACAGTTACATAGTAACATAGTATGGAGTTTTATAAAGACATCTGTCCATCTAGTCCAACCTTTATACCCTACCCATAATGTCTGTCTAACAGTTACATAATAACAAAGTATTGGAGGTTGTAAAAAGACATACGTCCATCTAGTCCAACCTTTATACCTTACCCATATTGTCTGTATAACAGTTACTAGTAACATAGTGTTGGAGGTTGTTGAAGACAAATGTCCATCTAGTTTAGGGGTGCCCAACCCAGCCAACACTGGGGGCCCTCACTATCGCACTGAGCACTGAGCGGGCCGTGGGAAGTAGCTCCGCCCCCGACATGCCTGTCATGCCCCAGAACACCCCGTTTTGGGCATCACTGATCTAGTCCCACATTTATACCCTACTCTTTACCCAACCTAACATTGATCCAGAGGAAGGAAATAAAAAAAAACAGCTGGAAAGTGGGGAATAAATTTCTTTCTGGCTCCAATGTATAATTGCATGGGTTTAACACTGATTTGTGTCTGCCTGCACTATTTCCAAAAAATTTTGGAAATAGCGCAACATAGCCTTAGTCCGTATATTCCATTTGCAGTACTACATAAACACGTCTTAAATGGAGGCACAACCTGACTGCCATTATCGATGTAGTTAATCTGTAAAGTGAGTTTCTGCATTGCATGACATGGGGCAGGTAAGTACACTGCTTTCTTACTACATCGCCCCCTTTGTATTGAATACCAGTCATTTTCAAGATTTTTTAGTTTTACAAACTTATCCAGCCCCCTCTTTAGGTTACTCATAGACAGAGCGCTACTATAATGGGCCACTTGTAAAATAACATGCCCCTTTGCTTTCAAAGATCCTTGGACTGTAATAAAATGTCTAGTATATCTGTGATGTAATCATGGATAATGTATATGCAAAAGAACATATCAACAATTATTGATGATATTAAAGTAGAAGAAAAGTAACACGTGCTCAAGAAAGGCTTATTATTTCTATTATTATAATGTATCTCTATCATAGCACATATCTTGCAGAACGCTTGTCCCCACAATACCCCAAACACATTTAATCTCAGACAGACACACAGAATCATGTATCCTTGGAAGTTTTTTTATCACCCGATATTCTAAATGTTCTGCTAGCAATCTGATGTTTTCTTCCCCCACAATGGTAATATGTAGGAAGGTAAAAAGATTTGCATCTATTAGGCTATTGTATAAACATAAAGATTGTCCTGGAAGAATCTCCATACTTGCTCTGCGCCATTGTAAGGAAGATTCTTGGAGTTTTTTAACTGCGGTGAAAAGAACGGCTCGCAGTATGAATGAACTACCCTCCCCGGAATTAGTAATTGTTGTTGCTTGAGTATACTTTGATCTTATAAAGGAAGTACATGTGTATATATATATATATTTTTTAATTATTATTTTTTTTTTTTTTAATTCTGTATTAAATTCTGTGTTTCGTAGAAAAACCCTGCAAATTACCCCACAGAGAGTTGGGCATGTATCTAGGTATCTAGAAAATTAAGAAAATAATAAGGGATTACAGATTTAAAGGATAACTGTATTGTCAAGCCCACCCCACCTCAGTCTGGGATGTATCCAAGTGGAACAAGGGCTTCTTGAGAATGTTTATCTCCATTGGTCAGGCACTGGGCCAAAAGGGGGGGGTGGTGGAGGCAACAACTGTAAAGTTGTCCTTTAAGGAGGAGACTCAAAGTGGTAAGTTTATTCAATGGAACTAAATATTGTATCAGTGACCTGGTTAACTAATATTTTACTATTGTTTTTGTATTCTAGTTTCTTTCACGCCTTTTATGTATTAACGTTTTTATAGCGTAGCATCCCTATTTAATTGAAACATTTCTTCCTGTGTAATTTTCCTTGTGGTTACTCGGATTATGGCAGATATCGCCTTTTATTATATTATTGTAACATAGGTTTACCCACCATCCTTCATGCTGCATGGGCTGCATGTCATAGGTGACTCCATTTTCTGCCAATAAAAGAGCAGGCCTTGTTGAAACTGCAGTATCTGAGCATTTTTGACCTTTACAGTAGGAAGTGCTAAAAACAATAAAAAAGAACAATTGGGTGGTGTAGATTGGAACGTTTTAGAAAATCAATTTGATTTCTTAATGCGAAATCTGTAAGCTTAGGCTAAGTAAAATATTAGTTTTTAATTGACTTGCCCTTTAATGTGCAATTGTAACCCTCAATACTTAAACTATATAGTTCAGCTACCAGAAACTTAATTTTTCCTTCAGGCATACTGATGTGTCTTGCGTTCTGTACAGGTGTGAAGAAGATATCAATGAGTGTGAAAGGGAAACTGTGAAAAGGTGGAACTTGCGTCAATGTGTTTGGATCGTTTTTTTGTAACTGCACTCAGGATAGTGTTGGTCAGTACTGTGGCCTGAGACCAGTAGTGGTACCGAATTACAAGCAGGTCATTCATATGTAGGAAAGAAGAGCTCATTGGCATAGCAGTTGTCCTGTTTGTTATTTTTGTCCTCATCGTCCTCTTCATTGTTTTCCGGAAGAAAGTATTCAGAAAGAACTACTCTCGGAATAATATTACTCTTGTACAGATCCGGCCACGGCAGCTTTCTTAACAAAACCAATGGGATTCAGTTTAAAAACTTAAGAAAGCGGGGACGTCGAAATATCTACCAAGAGGTTGGTCCCCCTCAGGTCCCTGTTAGACCCATGGCATACACTCCATGTTTTCAAAGTGATTCAAGAACTAATTTGGACAAAAGGCTGATGGACTTGGTGTAGAGCATCAAGAAATGACAACCTTTCATCCCGATCACCCCGCATACTAACAGCTAAAGAGGAGTGTGGTGGTTGTAGTGTGGCTCCAAACCTTCCCTCAGTGTCTCCTTGTCGGTCAGACTGCGACTCCATCAGGAAAGGGGCCTGGGACACAGGAAATGACTGTAAGTAACAAATAACTTACAGTGTTTTTTTAGGATCCTTGCATCTGTCTGCCTTTCCAGCCACTTCGCAGTCACTCTTAACAAACCCCCTGGGGTTCACCTTAGGCCCACTCTCTATTAAGTCACTTGTTAGCCTGTCTGTGTCAATCTTCAGCTAAAAGTGTTCGAATGACAGATATAGCCATTTTACTATAAACCAATATACATATAAAGCAAATACAGCAGATCAGGGTGTGTAGCAATAGACTGACTCAGTTACTTCTGGAGGCCTCCATTTGGGGCATTCAGATTTTTTCATAAATTACCACCATTTATTATGAACAACATGGGATTTTTTACAATGATGGGTTCAGGGATTTATTCTTACAGTACATGTACAGGAGTTTCTTGTAACAAAAAATGAAACCTCTCCCTGTTTACTAAATGTTCATGAAGCATTAAAATCTGCCACTGACAGACACAGAATTGTTATAAATATAAATATTGGTGATTTATTGTGATTATCATATTTTCATTCATTGTATTTTGCTTTGTTACTGTAAATAAGGTAGGGACTGGATGGCACTGATGAGGTGACCTGTTTTGTGGGCAGCAATAAAGGCAGCAACTCCGAAACCAGTCTCTAAACTCCTTTCATCCGATTCATGTGATGACAATGGTAAGAAAACTCCTCGTTTATTTATTTCTTTAGCGTTTATCAACCGGAATGTAGCGGCTACCCTGATTTACAATAAAATTAGATAAATAGAGCAAATTGATATTAACTTTTTCGCCAACCTGGGGACCACAAAACTACACATAAAGTGTGCCTTTAACTGTAACATTATCAGTTTGTTGTTTGCCCCACATTCATCACAAACCACAGCTATTGAATAAGACAGGGTATCTTACGGTTGTCACAATTCATAAATGTAACCATAAAATATGTTAAGTTTGTGTTATATTGTTTAGGATCCTCAAAGGACAAGGGTCCAGTAGTATACGGGGCCATTAATAATCTGTTTGATTTTTCTTCTTTGACTCTATGTATAGATGAACTCGCAAAATGTGAATTTTTCGAGAACTGTTCATTGGATGTGTAAAATTATTCAGCAGTTTAGACTTCCATTCAAATAGCCAGTGTGATCACAAACACATTTTTTGTAGTTGACTTGGTCTGGTCTACCTGTGTGTGCTTAGCATTAAGCGTTTGCCATAGTCATGTAATGCGAGAGATAAAGATAATATTTATGGCAATGTTTCCTTGATCCCTTAGTCCCCGTTTTCACCTAGATTGAACAAAAATGAATTTACCAAGTACCGGAACCCTTCTTTCTTCTTTTCAAACCTTTTCAATGAACACTCTGTGATGGCTGTGCCTAAATTTACTAACATTGTCTTGTCTGTGCTCTATTCATTTAACACACGTTTCAAACCTATACATATTTTCAATAAACACAGCATTTACTCTCTATGAATCACATGGGAATCGCATTTTAGCTTTAGTCAAACACCAAGAATTGCATGGCAACAGCATGTGTCAGCAGCCTGACAATGCTTATGGTGTTGGATGACAGCATGTGTCAGCAGCCTGGCAATGCTTATGGTGTTGGATGACATCATGTGTCAGCAGCCTGGCAATGCTTATGGTTTTGTGACAGCATGTCTGCAGCCTGGCAATGCTTATGGTGTTGGATGACAGCATGTGTCTGCAGCCTGGCAATGCTTATGGTGTTGAATAACAGCATGTGACTGCAGCCTGGCAAGGCTTATGGTGTTGGATAACAGCATGTGTCAGCAGCCTGGCAATGCTTATGGTGCTGGATGACATCATGTGACTGCAGCCTGGCAATGCTTATGGTGTTGGATGACATCATGTGACTGCAGCCTGGCAATGCTTATGGTGTTGGATGACCCATGTGTCTGCAGCCTGGCAATGCTTATGGTGTTGGATGACAGCATGTGTCTGCAGCCTGGCAATGCTTATGGTGTTGAATACAGCATGTGACTGCAGCCTGGCAATGCTTATGGTGTTGATGACATCATGTGTCTGCAGCCTGGCAATGCTTATGGTGTTGGATGACAGCTGTGTCTGCAGCCTGGCAATGCTTATGGTGCTGGATGACAGCATGTGTCTGCAGCCTGGCAATGCTTATGGTGTTGGATAACAGCATGTGTCTGCAGCCTGGCAATGCTTATGGTGTTGGATACAGCATGTGTCTGCAGCCTGGCAATGCTATGGTGTTGGATAACAGCATGTGTCTGCAGCCTGGCATGCTTGTGGTGTTGAATAACAGCAGTGTGACTGCAGCCTGGCAATGCTTATGGTGTTGGATAACAGCATGTGTCTGCAGCCTGGCAATGCTTATGGTGTTGGATGACACATTGTCTGCAGCCTGGCAATGCTTATGGTGTTGGATGACAGCATGTGTCTGCAGCCTGGTAATGCTTATGGTGTTGGATAACAGCATGTGTCTGCAGCCTGGCAATGCTTATGGTGTTGGATGACAGCATGTGTCTGCAGCCTGGTAATGCTTATAGCATTTTTTTGTACAGCACTATTCTAAGAGTTTATAAAGGACCAATCACAGCACGGCTTAGTTCAGCAGAATCTAACTGCAAACAACTTTTTTGTATATATTGTTTATACAACGCGTTTTATACACCAAAATGCCTGTAGTGTTAATTTTCTAGGTCCAGCATCATGTAATTTAAGTGGTGATTTGTCATTAATAATATTGTTTACTGCATGCATTTTTCCGTCCTATAAGGAAAGTAATGACATTATATCACATATGACTTAGTCTTTAATGCAATTCCCAGACTAGTCCTGTTGCCCTTCCACAGATTCTGGCCACATAAAGTGTGGAAAGTTTAAAGGAGAACTATAGTGCCTACCTGGGTTTGGTACTGTCTACCTCTCAATATCATTTCTATGGTTGGTGGCAGCACAGAGAAAACGGCTTCTGCCACGGTTCCTGAATGCTTCAGCACTACTTCATACAGGAAGTGTCCAGGCACTAACCTGGCAGATGAAAAACACATCTGCTGTAGCTCCTCAACAAAACAATATTAGGAGGTGGGGATAATAAATCCTACCTTCCTGCCCCAGGTACTATTCATTTTTTTAAAAGTAAATTTTTACAGTATAGTTGTCCTTTAAGATCCTTCTCCAGTTCACATAATCCCGCCTTCAACAAACCCTAAAGCCTTACACACATGTGCAATTGTGGGTCCAACCCATGACGCACAAGTGTCTTCTAATCTTCTGCTTCGGCTGACTATGTTTATTGTATGGCTGCTCATCAGACCATGGTTCATTAAGTATACCCAACCGAAAGGGCATTTCGCTGACCGATTTTTTTATAAGTGATAAAAAAAATAAGTTTCTTTATTACTAAGTGATAGTCGGCTGAAACAGGCGTTTGGATGACACTTGTACTTCATGGGTCAGCCCACAATCGAGCATATGTACAGACCTTTGCTTTGCACAACCTCCATCCATATCAGTAGCTCTAAGACTTCCTATTTACTGAGGAACTCCGGTTTTAAGAAGGCAGCTGCAATGTTGGACCATAAGGCAAGTATGACTAATGGTAACAACACTAAACCACTGATCATTAACCATGTGTTAATATTACCTTGCTAAAATAGATCAGTCACACAATCCCATAGTTGACTTTAATATATTGGGGACATTTATTCCTAGAATACACACAAGCTTCAGGAGTCATGTGACACTGATGACACAGTTAGACACCATTAATATATATATATTATAATTACTGGATATTTATGGCTCTTGTGTTTTATAGTAACATTATTGATAACATACACAAAGCCACGCAGATAAATGATGTCTACAAGTAGCAAAGGTCAAAGTAAGCTTCCCAATGGTATTACTTGAAAGATGACTGGGCCTTGTGTATGTTATGAGTGTGTGTCACTTTGTAACTAAGATTGTTAAAGTTCTATTACATTGTAAACCAGGAGTTTAGTTTAACCTATCTGTCTTCCTCCCCCTCCTCCTTTTTGTTGTTGTGCTCTTCTCTCCACAAGCCTCCATAGTGACTGTCATCCATCTAGTCAACAATGTTGACACTGTTGAAATGAAGGTATTTACTTATTTTCTGTAATCCTCTGTGTTGTAGAGCATAAAGCATTAAGTGGCATTCTGTTGTGTGTTAAAGCCATATTGCAATGAACAGTTTCATCTACCATGTGACATATTTCCCAGTCTTCTTGCATAATGAAGCCTAAGGGCCATTTTCTTTTTTAATTGAAATAAAGCTGGGCATACACGGTCCAATTTCTTCCGATTAGATTTGCGATCGTCCAAAATTATCGTAAATCCGATTGGAAAAGCCGATTAAATATCCCCACCTTGCAATGACAATCTTCCATAGATTTCTGCCTGAAATCTATGGAAGGTCTGGTTCTGGTAGATGGGTAGATGGAAACTTTTCCATCTTGCCCAATCAGGTTTTATTGATAGACCGATCGATATTGGCGAGGAACCAGGAAAAGTGTCTTCGATAATCCGGTCATTTTGATGAATCGATTGGAATATCAATGCCGTGTATGCCCACCTTTAGACTTTATTTTTCATGTAGAACTACTTATAAAAAATAAACTTTTTGACCGTTATGGTGTCCTAGATATATGTGTTGGGTAATATTTTGTAGATGCTTTATGGCTATATTTGAGACACAGCCATCCAAAACTGGCCATGATTTTAGCTCTAGGTGACCTTACATATCTTGGACTTTATTGTGCCCTGCAAAAATGTCCCACTTGATTCAATAAGGATACAAAAAAGTTATCCAACAAACTGAATATTAAACATTTATGTTCTCTTTTGCAAATATATTGATACTGGATAGACATTATGTCTGTTATGCTGGAATGTCCATATGAATCTTTGGTTTACATTTTCTTCTTTTGGAAAACATGGCTGACTCAAATGTTGAGTGACTATGGTCTGAAATGGCAAAATTCCCCACCGTAGTCAAAAGATAAATAAGTCACACAAACAAACTTAACTTAAAGGACACTCCACCCCCATAAGAACATCTTTTAAAAGAACGCCTCTTTAAAATATGTTGATATATCATAGTTTTGTCCTATGATTCATTACTGTATGTCTGCTTGCTCCTGGAGCCCTCATGGAAACTGAGCAATTTAGAAACCTGTACTGAGCCTGTACTGAGCCTGGGCATGCTCAGAAGAGGCAACAGGGGATTAACATTCAGTCATTGGCTGTGATGTCAATTGTCAAATCCATAACTGACAGTTACTAACTGGAAGAACCAGGAAGCAGAAACAGGGGAAACAGGACATTGTGCAGATTTCAGGTTGACTTATATATTTCAGATTTCAAACCATCACCATTTAGGGTTTTGTAGGGTGATTTACCTCTATGTAAGTTTTTATTTTGGGGCTGGACTTGCCCTTTAAATATAATAGATGAAAAATAAATGTTATAGTACATCCATTTCTTTGGTTTGCATTTTCCTCCTCTGGCAAAACATAGCCGACTTAACCAATGACTACAGCCTGAAAATGATTTTAGTTGCATGCTTGAGCCAAGTATCAAATGTTTTCCAATGTTAGAATAGGAATGGATTATCAGTGACTACTCTTGTCAGCAAAAGTTCCCAAAGTGCCAATGAATTGGATGAGACACTGGGAAACATTAACACCTATTTATTATTTTTGTTCTAATGCATAGACATCGTGGCTGAGGACTTCACGCCTTGATCCACACATTGTTTTCTCTCATTGTTTCATGACAACTTTGCATTATAAGTGTTTAGTAGAAGGGGGTTTGGTAACTAAAATACCAGACAGTCGGGCATATCCTGACATAGAGGATTGCTAGCTACAAATAAGCTCAGGAATGTCAATGTGTGGGACACCTGCTTCCATTACCCTACTTCGGGAGTACTTGGTATAAAATGTATAAAGACACAATATGTTGACAACTTTTTTTTGTGCTGCAAAGACAACAACAAAAATGTGTAGCAGATAAGGATCTCATTTCATGGGGAGTCTCCTAAATTTAATTTATTATTAACTTTTCTTGTTTCCCATATACAGTATTTCACATGAGTGAGTACACATCACATTTTAAAGGAATGTTCACCCCTCAGAAAAAAATGTATATTGTTAGGGCAGGACCCCCAAAACCTAGAGTCCTTTTTGTTAAACGTAGTTAAATTGCCCGCAGCAAGAGATATCATAGTTACAAGTTCAAGATCCACTGCTGCTTCCTCCCCCGCTTCCTCTCTTCTCCACTGCTGCTGTTCTTTTCTTTTTCCATTCCCAAGCTGCAGCAGCGGAGGCTTGTTCCTAGAATTGCAGTTAACCATTGGCCATGACGTCACTGTCACGGCCAAGGCTGACTGATTTACCCGAAAGCACCAAGAGAGCTGCGTGGTGGATCGAAGAGCTGGTAGTAGATTATCTCTTGCTGGGAGCATATTTATTAACTTTTACCAAAACAGAACCTAGGTTTTGGGGGCTCCTGCCTAACATATAAATTAATATTTATATTATTTTTTCATGGAACAATACTGAAGTATTGGCACTTTCATACAATATAAGTAGTCAGTGTACAGCTTGTATAACAGTTTAGATTTGCTGTCCCCTTAAAGGGACACTAAACATATTTCATGTGCTTCGCAAGGTACCTGAAATCTGTATCTCTTATTCACAGGGAGGTGACAACACCTATTCCCACTCCACACCTGTGAATATTTGTAATTACCAACACTCCTTACTGGCGCTCCACTTGCAGCTCCTTTTCAGCTGTCAGGAGTGCTGTCCCGATTGAGCACCTATCTTTGGCGCGTGCCAAACAAAAATAGTGCGCTATTGGGACTGCACTCCTGACAGCTGAGAAGAAAGTTGTGAGTGCGTTCTGTTATTCACAGAGGGGTGGGAATAAGTGTTGTCACCTCCCTGTGATAATAGAAACAGATTTCATTTAGTTAAAAATTACAGTGTTAGTGTTCCTTCTAAATAACTCAACACACAGCCATTAATTGTATAACCGCAGGCAACAAAGTGATACACACCCTTAGTGAAAAATGCCCAAATTGTGCCCAGTTTGCCATTTTACCATACTGGTGTTATGTGACTCATTAGCCATATAACAGATGTGGAGCATGCTGATATAGAAGGTGGAGGAGCACAATGTCTCTAATGTCCCCCAGCTCTGTGATGTCATATAAGGGTGGAGTGGAAGCTCTAGTGAACTCCATGCCCAAGAGAGTAAACAGTGCTGGAATAATGGCAGCCACACAAAATATTGACATTTTGGGCACAATCTGGCCATTTTTCACTTAGGTTGTCACTTTCGTTGCCAGAGGTTTAGACATTATGGCCATGTGTTTGCGTTTTTTGAGATGACAGCAAATTGACACTGTTGTACAAGCTGTACACTGACTACTTACATTGTATCTTCCGTATTGTCCCATTTAAAAATGGGAGGGGTTTACTCACTGTCATTTCATAAAAAAGTAACTTAAAATAAAGTGTATGACAAGTGTGCCCTTTTGTCCTTGTTTGGTGATAAGCTTTACTTTCTTTCTCAATCAAACAGCCCCAGTTATGGACCAGGACAGAATTACAACAGAGGTGACATTGTAGCTTAAGACTGTCTACATGTTGCTGTTAAATCACCCGTTTTCTCCATAAGTCTTGCTTTAAACACGTTGTGCTTGTGGAAACGTTGGAAGAGCTTGTCTTCTATAAATATTTCCACGTGTCTGCTTATAAGCACCCATGAGCACTGTATTTCTAAATATCAGGAATGCTGTACCTCTGTTTGAACCTGGAATCCCAGCATGCATAACATTTCATCTAATACAATATTTTTTTTAGTTGCATCTTGTATATTTTTGAAATATGATTGCTGCTAAGAAATGACTGCCTGAAAGACCACATTAAAGCTAAACAGCATGGCTTTCTTTTATAACAGGTGCATGTATACCAACATTTGTTTTTCTTGTATTTTATATTCATTTTTGGATTGTTTCTCCCAGCCTATCACTGGGACACCTCAGACTGGATGCCTAATGAGCGGTTTGTCGGACATTGAAGAAGCGCCCAACTATGAAACCACTGATGGACTTCTTCACCATGGAAGTACAGAGACTAGAGCAGATTATTCCTGGGTGGATATGATATGACAGTGATTACCCCCCACCTCAACATGAAGACTATTTGAGCCAGATCAGCTTCCCCCCCACTTCCAGAAGACTTCCAAGAACATTATACACCCTTCCCAGTCCCAGCCCAATTCCGTGCCAAGCACACCAGTCCTAACTGTGGAGGAGGCCAAGTTTCAATCCCAGTCAGTATCTACCGCCCCATCATCTGTCTAATGAAATCGAGACATCGGTTTCACAATCTAGTCACACTTTTAGTACTTTTATCCCAAGTTCGAACCAAACGTTGGAAAAGACAAGCACAGATATGTTTCGTTAGTCTTGCACAATTCAGTGGTGCTTCTTCATCAGATGTCTCAGCGAGCTGCGGGTTTGAAGACACCGAATTAGCCATAGTGACTATGAAAGTTTGGATGACTTTAATATGGATCATTCTAACATCCTTACATGAAACCCAACATCAAACACAAGTCTGAAGAACGTCTGTTTTGGATATCTCATAGAAAAATGCAGTGCAAAAAGGTTTGAATGAACATAAACATAAATGGACACTACCAACTTGCCCTTTGGATGGTGGTAAAAATTAATTAGTTGCTTTTGACATGTGCACCCTTTGTCATGTGTGTTGCACAGTGTTTTGGTAATGAATTATGTTCACCTAAGACTGTTCTACTTTTAGATTGTAAAATCTCACTTATAGGTTAACCAATGAATGCAACTTGTTTAGCCAAATACTTGGATTCCAAATGATGCATCACCTCAAAATTGATGGAAAAAAAACTGGAATAAATATTGTTAATATCACAAGTGAAATGTTTTCATGACAATTATCAGGGGGTTTTAATGTCCCTCTTTAAAATGTTTACTGGAATAGCACAAAATGCTTTAAGAAGTGTTGCAAAGAAACATTTTGAAGCATTGCAATTACAATTGCATCACATTCCAACTAAAGCGTTGAACCCGACATGCTATCACATATTAATGACAGTTTTTTATAGATCAAGTAAACCCAAGTAAAAACTAGCCATACTTAAAAACTTACAGGGAGATTCAATAAAAGTTCTTATCATTAAAATGGTGCTAATTTGCCCCAACCAACATCAGATGTTAGCTTTCAAATGTTAAATAAGATCTGATTGGTTGGGACAAGTTAGCACCGTTTTTACAATAAGAACTTTTATTGAATCTCCCTGACAGTGTGAAGAATGCACGTGCCTTGTTCTTACTGGCTCAGTTTATTTAAAATAGCATTGCTTTTATCATTTGCACTACTTTCTGCTCTAAAAATAAGCATAGGTTTGTACATCTTTATTTATAAACCATAGTGAACCATGAGAAAATGCATAGCAAAACTGGACATCTTTAATGTAAGCATAAAAGTAATTGTATGGTTTATGGATGGTTCTAGTTGAAAGTATTGGGCATGGCCAATATAAACGAAACTGACCATTCCCCAGTATTTTTGTAAGCCTCTTTCTGTAAATGTAACAGACATGAGCCTAGTTCTTATGATAGGAGACTGGGTATTTTACTATGGGGAAAAATTACATGACTGAAAAAAATTGAGCCCCTGTGGAGCAAGTTTATGTATACCATAAATGGATTTATTCACATACATACCTAATTTTATATTGTGTTTAATTGACATCTTGATGTATGCTTGTGAAGGTTCTTATTCATCAAGGTAAATTTTCTCTCTATACATTATAGACTTATATCTGTTGTATTCATTTAGATAACTGGACTTAAGTTTAGTTCTTGAAGACGTTTCGCTAGTCATCCGACTGGCTTTCTCAATTCAGAATGACTTGTACAAGAATCTGTGGCAATTATGTACCCTGGAAAGTCCCAATTAGTATATCACCCCAGGTGTTAGGGACCTTCTGAATGCAAGGCATGATTGCATAGTGGCTAAGAGGTGCTATAGGAACGCCAGGGTAAGGTGTCAAAACAGCATTGTACATGGAAGACAATTGGTGTTGAATCTTTCAGGCTTGGTTCTTTATTTTCACATAAATGGACACCTCTCTTGAACCAGTCATGTTTCGTTGCCAAGATGTTGACATTACCATTCAAAGGATGTCCTTTTTCCTTAAGATGCAGATACACGGCTGAGTCCTGGCCCGAGGAATTGGCTGACCAACATATGGCCCAGCACAGAAGAGCTTCAATGCAATCACACCTTACATTCAGGTAGTCCCTACACCTGGCTGTCATATGCAATTGGGACTTTCCAGGGTACTTAATTGCCAACAGATCCTTCTACAAGTCATTCCTGAATTGAGAAAGCCAGTCGCATGACTAGCGAAACATCTTTTATAAACTAACTTTAAGTCCATTTGATCTAACTGAATACAACTGATATAAGTCAATGTATAGAGTAATATATTCACTATTCTAAAATTAGGAAATAATGTTACTTACTACCAATATCATGGATCTTAACTCTATATATTCTGTAGTTTTGGTATACAATGTTGTCTCTAATATGATGCCAAATATTAGAGTGTAAAATACAACAAAATATAATATTAGATGGCAATCAACTAATTGAATGGTTTGCACAAAAAATATTTACACTAATAACAGTCTTTACATAGTTTAACTGGCCAGCTCTAGGACCCAACGGCATACAAGCTCTTAAGTCATAAGTTAAGAAGTGTTCAAAGTTTATTTGTAACTTCGAAAACATGATTGGTTATGGAGGAAGGACACACAAGGATAATTGTGTTTTATTTTTGTTCCATTTTTCTTTAAAATCAATGGTCAATTCTTCAATGAATGATATCTAATATTTTTTGACATTTCTGACTAGCAGGCTAAGTCTATGTTGCTCAGCTAATTCTGTGCAGATTTTTTTGTTTCATTTTAAACATAAGCTGGGGGAGGGTGCTTTAACATTTGTAGCACCAATAGGGTTTTGATCAAGCTACTACCATCCAATTAGTAACTGCAAGTGATCACAGGCAAATGTATGCACCTCATATTACAACTTACATATTCACCGTCTCCTATGAAGAATTATACTAAGGGAAGACAATTAAATTGATTGTAGATTGGTTATACGTAGAGTCTTGTTTAGACTCTGTTGCCTGCAATCTGAATATAGAGACTAAGTAATGGCCTAGAGGTACGTTCCATCGACTTGACTTCCTATGTACAGTGTTCACCTTGCTTCTTGAAGGTCATATGCATAAAATGATTATCTTTTTTTATAATTTACAAGACAATACATGTAAATACATTCCAAGATCATGTTATGCCTTGTAGTGTCATTATCAGTGTATGCTGGTATTTTGCATGATGAAAAAAACCTTCCCAGAGACTGACAATTAGTTTCTCAGTGAGTATATTAGGCCTAACAGATATTGGCAAATTACAACTCCCAACTTTCCTGGGTGCTACTGGGCCGTTTTGAAAGTTGTCCAGGTTGTTCCTGATATACTCACTGAGAACATTGGTAATAAATGTAGTAGGTAAGATGATTAGCTAATGGCTTTTGTGTTAGGATAGAAGTTAAATTCAATAGGTTAGTTGAACGGAAGACCATCTACAGACTATTTCTATTAATAGGAATTATTAACAGCACCCGGAGTTTGTGAAAGTCATTCACCATGGTAGTGCATCTCAACGGTTTTCCATTGAACAAAGTCTTGAATCCATGTAATTTTTAAAGTGTATTTTAGTGGAATTGTACATAACATTGAGATTAGAAACAGTGCACATTATTGTCGTATTGTGATTTTTATTAAAGGTGCCGTAGGCAATATTAATGTGAACTGCATAACCCAGGCAGTAAAATTATATATTAATTATTCAGTGTTGGGATTTTAAAGACAACTAAGCCCTTGTAACAGTAAAAGTCAACCAGGGCCTAAACCAATAGGTCCTCACACTAGGGGTTTCATAGATTGATAGAAAAACTTACCTGAACTTCTGGTCTGTCCCACCCCCTAACTGGGTCTAGAACTCACAATTAAAAGACACTTCCCTCTTCCAGGATTTTTTTAAAGTGAGGGGTGTAAAATGGGTTAATTGTCCTTTAACAGCTTCCATTTTTAAGTTCCAAGAAATTCTCTCACAGTTATTCAGTATTTTTTTTTTATTAAGGATATCTAGAGATATATTATTAAAAATATTTTTGTGACATGCAGACCATAAAGTTTTGGACATTATGTCAAAAAAATAACATTTTAAACCGTTCCAAAAATTGTATGATCAGAGAATGGACTTCGGTAGCTGTTTAGCGCAGCAGTGACTAAATAACATCTTTCCTATTGCATTTGTTCAAATATCTGCAGTATCACAGGGATCTTTACAAATTAAAAGTACCTTAGGCTGGGAGGTAGATTGATTATTCCTATTACCCAATATCATTTTGTTGAGTACCATCTGCCAGGTTAGTGTCCTGGACTTTACTGTATAAAAGATAGTGCTGAAGCTCTGAGGAAGCTGGCAGAAGCAGATTCTTCTTGCTGGTGCTTCTCTGATATTTGGAGGCTGTTTTTAATGTTTTTTTTTTAAAACTTAAATTCAATAAAGTTCTTATCGTTTAAAATGGTGTAATTTTGCCCCAACCAATCGATGTTATTTAACATTTGAAAGCTAATTTTTGGTCGGAGCAAATTTAGCACCATTTTTAACGATAAGAACTTTTATTAAATAACCCTGTTATAAACACTATACTTCGCCTCTAAATTATTACCGTGTATACTCGAGTATAAGTCGATCCGAGTATAAGTCGAGGTACCTTTTTTAACCTGAAAAATTTGTAAAAACTGATGGACTCCAGTATAAGTCGAGGGTAGAAATTATCACTACTACTCGCCTTCTGATTCTGTGTTGTTTTTATGCTTTAGTGGCTCTTTAAATGGACAGCAGGATTCCATACATGAATCCCATACAGTAATAGCCAAATCCATACCAGTACCTCCAATTCCTTGGTACTCCAGATTTTGGAACATACAACTCCCAGCATGCTTGTTGCTGGGAGTTTCAGTTTCTAAACATGTGGAGTGGCAAGGTTCAGTAAACTTTTAATTAACATACCATATTTACAATTCTCCTGACCCCATATAGTAAAGGCCCTCTACCCCCATATAGTAAAGGGAACTCTGACCCCCATATAGTAAAGGGCCCTCTGACCCCATATAGTAAAGGGCCCTCTGACCCCATATAGTAAGGACTCTTTGACCCCTATAGTTAAAAAAGTCACCTGAGAGTTGTAGTTGCAAGCTGTCATTTGCACTGTACTAGCAGCTGTTTTTTGCCCCAAACTGAAGAAACCCATCAGATTTACAGCATACAGATAGCAGTGACAGTGCTGAGTGAGTCCAGCAGCCAGACTAACAGGAAGCGAAGTGTAAAGGCAGATCAGCTCCTGTTACTTACTTCTATGCAGTTAACACACCCCGCCACTACTGGTTACTATCTGCAATTGCAGATTTGGATCTAAATTTCGACTTGACCCGAGTATAAGTCGAGGTTGGTTTTCAGGCTAATTTTAAAGCCTGGAAAATTCGACTTATACTCGAGTGTATACGGTATCTAGTTTCAAAAGAAGAAATGCCTAAAATTTTTAAATTCTGAAACCGATACATAGCAACATACTGGATCATTGCTTTCAATAGCTTTTTACATCTATGCTAACACTACATTTAACAGGAGCGAGGAGACTTTTATTTCTGCCTCCAGGAGTACGCTCCCCATTGTCCTTAAAAAAAAATAGTTAAAGAAGAAGTACCTGGGGTAGAGAAGTAAATAGTATTCCCTACCTCCCAATATTTTTTCTGCGTGGAGAACCATCAAGAAGAAAACTGCTTCTGCCAGGCTTCAGGCTATCTTTAATACAGGAAAGTCCAGGACCAATCTGGCAAAACTGAACATGCTGAACAAAATTTATTGATATCAATCCTACCCAGATACTTTTTATTTTTAATTTTTACAGTTCAGTTGTCCTTAGATTACAACAAATATATATGAAAGGGTAAGTTTTGCCGTGAATCAAAAGTTCAAGACCTAACATTCCACTTCATACCCAGTTTCATAATAAGAATTGTCCATTCACATTACCTGGTTCATGTCTAAGCCTTATGTTACTGCAATCCTTGCCCACCCTTGTGTTTTAGAAACATATTTAAGCACTGTATCAGTAATCGTAATCTCTTGTAAATTTTTTTTTCCTGTTGTAACAGTGTGTGGTTTTTATTTTTTTTAAGGATTTTTTTTTGCGCTCACCATATTTGTAAAATACAATGTAAAATGTATATAAGGTTTTAGCTGAGTACTTCTTTTAGGATTTCTTAATGCCAATGAAATTTCAGCATTTACATACCTAATTCTAAATATCCCAGGCCGTACATCGCAAATAAAATAAGGAAAAAAAATAATCTGGTTTATATGTCTCTTAATTTGGTATAAAATATTGGTACGATATATTTTAATTATTATTTGGTTTAATGGTTTCATTAACAATTTTTAATTTAGTTTTTTTAAACTGTTTGCACAATTCCTTAAGAGGCACTAACCATGTATAACTTGAACTCTCTGGCTCTCGCTCCTACCATTTTCTGGCAACTATGTTAATAAAGGGGAGGGCATTCAGTGGGAGGGGTTTCTGACAGTTATTACACTAGTATAATTATTCTTTGAAACAATTTAAATATTACCAATGTTGCCAACGTAATTTCATTTGAAATTATTATGAAATTAGTTAGGCAAGTCAGAAGATGACTCCATTGTCTCGGGGGGGACATTCTCGTATGTATTATGCATTGAAAGTATTGCATTTTTGTTTTTCTTTCATAGAAAGTGTACAGATTTGTAACTGCCATAATTTGATAAAACTTGATGGTTAAAATTTACAATAAAAGAGAAAATGTGTTTTTTTTCCTTTCTATTTTATATTGTGAATACCCCATTGTATAGCATGCCATAATATGTTGGTTCTTAATAATCCTGTTTGTAATACTAATTAGAGTGAATGTATCGGTTTCTATTCAGCAGATCATTGACTTTCCATTCACCCTTTGGATCTATAATTTATACAGTTTCTATGTACTGGAACTGCTATATGTAACAATGGTTTAAGACTGGTGAAATTAAAGAAGAATTATACTCCTGCCAGACTGACCTTTGTTTTGACACCTCCTCCGTTCATTGTCACTGACAATTCTCCCTTTGGATAACATATGTTAATGAAGAAGGGGAGGAGCGTAACACAACTGTCAGTGACTGCCATGTAAACATTCCATCAATAATTTTGTCGTTAAGGAGTGCATAATAAGCATGTAAAGAAGAAAATAATCCGTTATCCTTTTGTGTGCATTATAATGAGCCCTTTATTGCACACAGTTTTTGTGTTTCGGACCCTCTCAGTCCTTAATCATAAGGCGGCCATGGTGCCTATATTAAGGACTGAAAGGTCCGAAACGCGTCAGGCTGATTGCCAATAAAGATTATATTGGCAGTAAAGCAGTTGTATTCAATGCTCCTTCTGGTGTCAGCTTGTGCAGATTTGCTCTTCTATGATTGTGGATTGCCTAAACGGTGCCTTGCGACACTACGACAACCCGGGAATGAGGGCTAAACGTTGCAATCAACGAACCACGGTGTGTTGTGGTTATAAGCAAAAGGTGTACGGGGCAATGGGCACCTGGACCACTTAAATTCTAAGTAAGATACTGTTTGCATATAGCCAGTGCCTCAACTACTTTTCAAGATAGGGTTGGTCACGTTATGCTGGTGCTCCGAAGGTAGCCTACAGAGCCATAGGCAAACAGCACATTGGGACAGATTATGGCCATAGGCGTATGTGAGTCAAGGAGGCATCGAATGTTTGAGATTAATGTAGGTTGGACAAGTACATTTCACTATCTCTGCATTTAATGAAACTAAAGTGAGACTATTTAACTTTACTGTACAAATTGACTTTGCCTCAATCTTAATCTATAAATAAATAAATGTAGTAGCCCTTACTCGAGGTGTGTGTGTGTTGCTGCACTCCTTTCATCCCAGTATTTGTTTAAAACCTATGAAGTATATAGATGTTTCTAAAGATATGGGCAGCACGGTTGCTCAGTGGTTAGCACTGATACCTTGCAGCACTGAGGTCCTGATTCGATTCCACCCTTGTACACATCTGGCAAGGGTTTTGTATGTTTCCTCCGGGCAATCCGTCTCCCCCACAATCATAAGAACATACTGAAGGTTGTATGGTACATAAAGGTGATTAGATTGTAAGCTCTTCGGGGCAGGCCTGATGTGAATTGAGTATAATTGTTAAGCGCTGCGAATTTGTAGCACTATATAAAGAAATAAAATACTACATACAATATGTAGAGAAATTGGTGACAGATCTACAGTACTGGATTATGGCAAGACAGGTGCCTAGGGCCCCGATTCCTGCTGTTAATACTGCACTCTTGGAACAAATTATATTTCAGTGTGTCCGGGTCGGCATTTACCTGCCCTTTAATAATTTGACTGGACACTGACACGCCACTCAGCATTGGTAAGTTTCAAAGCTACACCACACGCACCACCTGTGACAAGGGAGGTGTTTGTGGCTGGTGGTGTGACAAAGGGAAAGTGTGTGTGTGCTAGTGGTGTAACCAATGGTGAAAGGGTGTGTGCTGGTGGCGTGACAAGGGGATAGTGTGTGTGTGCTGATGGTGTAACGAGGGAGGGTTGTGCTGGTGGTGTTGACAAAGGGAAGGGTGTGTGTGCTGGTGTGACAAGGTGGAAGGCTGTGTGTGCTGGTAGTGACAAAGGGAAAGTGTGTGTGTGCTAGTGGTGTAACAATGGTGAAGGGTGTGTGCTGGTGGCGTGACAAGGGGATAGTGTGTGTGTGCTGATGGTGTAACGAGGGGATGGTGTGTGTGCTGGTGGTGTGACAAGGGGAGGGTGTTTGTGCTGGTGTTGGGACAAGGGGAGAGTGTGTGTGCTGGTGGGGTGACAATGGGGAGGGTTGTGGGCGTGATGTGACAAGGGGAAGGGTGTGGTGCTGGTGGTGTGACAATGGGAGGGTGTTTTGGTGCTGGTGGTGTAACAAAGGGTGTGTGCTGGTGGTGTGACAACGGGAGGGTGTGGTGTGCTGGTGTGACAAGGGGGAAGGGTGTGTGTGCTGGTGGTGTGACAAGGGGAGGGTGTTTGTGTTGGGACATGGGGAGAGTGTGTGTGCTGGTGGGGTGACATGGGGAGGGTGGTGTGTGCTAGGATGTGCAAAGGGGGAAGGGGGGTGTGCTGGTGGTGTGACAGGGGAGGGTGTTTGTGCTGGTGGTGTACAACAGGTGTGTGTGTTTTGGTGGTGGACAAAGGGAGGGGTGTTTTGCTGGTGGTGTGGCAAGGGAGGGTGTGTGTGCGGTAGTGTGACATGGGGAGGGTTGTGTGTGTGCTGATGGTGTGACTAGTGGAGGGGTGTGGTGCGGTGGTGTGACAGAGGAGCGGTGTGTGTGCTGGTGGTGTACATGGGGAAGTGTGTGTGCTGGTGGTGTGATGAGGGGAGGGTGTGTGCTGGGGTGTGACAAGGGGAAGGGGTGTGTACTGGTGGTGTGACAGGGGAAGAGGTGTTGCTGGTGTTATAAGTGGACAGTGGAAGGATTTACCAGCCTTTCCTGTGCTGTGGGGAGGTTGCTGGTGTGCCAAGGGGGAAAGGGTTTGTCTGTGGTGTGGGGGCCCCCAAATCTGACTTGTGTCTATGGCCCCATTTAGTCTTTATCTGGGTCTTTCTACAAATAATAGTACAGTGATAGTTTGGAAGAATGATCATTTCAAGTTATTGGCATATTTGCCCTTTGACGTCTAATCATCTGATGATGTCTCAGGGGCAAGCGCAGGATTTTTAAGGTGGCAATTCCTCATAGGGTACCTTACCATGTGTTCTTGGGCTTGAAACGTTCTGGTATGGACGAGCCTTACTGTATTTTACAATACCCTCCAGCCCAGTTCACCACAGTATTGTTTATGCTCGAGCAACTCTGTGTAGAATGACAGCGCATGCGGTGTCTTTTGTGTTGTGATTTTTTTGTAATATTGTGCTAATATTATGCATACAATTACGCAATAGCTTTGTATTGAATGTGGAGAAATTGGGGAAATAAGATATATAGGGCCCATTTAAAAACCCACAGTAACGCAAATTTGTGATACCACGATTATCCCAAAAGTACGACCGCAGCTGTAAACGGTAAATTAACCATAGAAAGTTTTGTAACTGTATTAAATGTATTGTAGTGCATGTATTGTATGGGCATTCGTAATTTATGAATCGCGGTCGTAAATTTATTACTGCATTTTAGATTTATGACCGCTATCGTAGATTTGTGACCATAATCGTAAATTTACAATAGGGGCTATGCTTGTTAAGGTACGGTATCGCAAAAATATTTATACCGTGCCTTGATAAATATGGCCCAGACTGTACGCTATAAACATAAATATTGCATTAGCTTTGAGAACAGCAGGTCTTAGAACAGCTAGAAGAAATGGGAACATTAGGATATGAAAGCTTTTAAGTGTTTTGTAATTTAGAGATGGGATCTGGGTTTGACACGACCCTGGATCCGACAGCAGAACCCCCTCGATTCCTGAAATCCGAAGATGCGTCCGAATCCGTACAGATCTTCCGGATTTCGGGACCCTCGTGAAGGTATTATCAAAATTAGCCTTGAATGTTCACAAATTCGAAATACGATTGGAGACTCGAAAATGGTCTCCGATCGTTTTTCGATAATTTTCGAACGTTCAGGCCTATTTTTGATAAGTATCGAAAATAGCCCCGTACTTTCGATAATTATCAAAAAATTCTTTCAGGTTTTGCGGATTTTCGGATCTTCTGGATTTTCCCGAGATCTGGAAATCCGAAAACGAGCGAACTACTAAGTTTCGGCCATCTGTGCCCATGAGATACCATGTCCACCTAAATTACTAACAACGATCAGTATTTTATGTCCGCTTCCTTACCTCACACCACAAGGTATAATAATGCTGCCCCCCAGTAAAAGAACCATTATCAGTCTTTACCGCTATGGATCCTATATAAACAGGCCCAATGAGATTTTAATGGTATTTCGTTTAAGCATTCCATAGGTCCTCTCCATTAGCTTGCCAAGTCGCGTTCCTCTATTACAGCAGGATGAATTGAGACCAAATTTCCCCTTTTGAAATAACGGTAGAAAAAGCCATTTCGCAGCGGGGAGAAATAATTTCTATTTTGGTTATTCACTAACCTGATTAGAAAAGTGGTTCATTCACTACTTAACTCTATAGGATCACTCTTGAAATATTTAAATCTGAATGAAACCTGAGAGATTATTACAGAAATGAAGTTGATGTATTATGGCTCATGGTGGAAAAGCCTGTATGGTCCACCGTTAGAACTCTCCGATACGGCTGGAGGGAAATTTAATTAATTCTGAATCTTTATTAAAATAGATCTCGACACTACAACCAAGACTATCTCACAATTCCAGCAACTGAAACTCTTCCATTTAGATTTAATTGAAAGTTGGTTTCTGGTTATCTCAAGCCAACCTACCCCAAAATCTTGGAATGCAACTCCCGGGAATGACTTGAGAGACAAACACTTGTATAGACGGAGATATTACTGCTGTCTTCTTTATTCTTCTCTTCTTTTATTCTGTCTATGTTCCCTAAGGAGTTATAATCGGATGACATTTATCAAATATACAAACTCCAATTGTTTTGTACTAAGTAGCACATTACATCTACTGTTATTCTGTGTGAGTGTCTGGCTCCCTTGCGCACGGGGTAGTGGGAATAATGCTTCTATTCTTTTTTAAATTCTCATGCTTTTTGTCCTTACGTCTCCCTTTCCTTTCCGTGCGACTTGGAACACAAACATTCCCATGATTTCCCATGCACATGTGCATCCACTTGTGTCAACCTTTTTACGCAATCATGCGCATTTTCTCATTGAAAATAGCCAAATCGCCTGCGCAAACGCCAACAACACACACACAATCACACATGCAAAAAGCTGCGTGCGTAATTCTGGGTGCATTGTAGTGTGGCCTGAGCCTTTATGAACTGAAATCAGATCTCGTTAGTCGTCGTAATTGCAATAGTGATCCGCACCTTTACTAATTACAGCCACTATTATATGGGAGATACTTTGCGAGAAACAACAATAAGATTCTAGTGGGCAACAATTCTCTAATTGCATATTGGCACTATGAAAACATTATTGGCTGTCGTTCAAGATCCTGCGTGAACCATGATTAATGAAATCAAATTAGTTTTTAATAAGTTGGACTAAATTAATTTTAGCCCATCACCACTCACGGTTGTTTCAATAGCTGGGGGTCCTAACCTAACTCTGGTACTTGCCTTATTGCCTGTATTAGCCAACGCTTCCTTCTATGTACCATGCTTGTAAAGATAACTAACCTTGTTTAAAAGTACTATTTGCTTACATGACCAAACTTTGGAATGAGTACAAAATTCCCAAAGCTCAGTCAAACTCCAATTTACACCACTAGATTTAAATATCTAGTCGCGTAAAATTCAACTTATTGAACAAATTGAGCTTTCATTTATCCATGGTTCACTGGGCAGGTTCTTTGACAAGGCTTTATGGAGGTAGATATACATAGGGAGGCTGTATATCATATATACATAGGGAGGCTGTATGTCATATATACATAGGGAGGCTGTATGTCATATATACATAGGGAGGCTGTATATCATATATACATAGGGAGGCTGTATGTCATATATACATAGGGAGGCTGTATCTCTATTACATAGGGAGGCTGTTATGTCATAAACATAGGGAGGCTGCATATCATAATATATAGGGAGGCTGCATATCATATATATAGGGAGGCTGCATATATATATCATAGGGAGCTGTATATCATATATACATAGGGAGGCTGATATCATATATACATAGGGAGGCTGTATATCATATACATTGGAGGCTGTAGTCTATATACATAGGGAGGCGTATATCATATATACATAGGGGGCTGTATTCATATACATAGGAGGTGTATATCATATTACATAGGGAGGAGTGTATATCATAAACATAGGGGGGATGTATATCATATACATAAGGGGACTCTTATTTATATAATAGGAGGCTGTATTTCATATATACATAGGGAGGCTGTATATCATATATACATAGGGAGGCTGATATCTTATATACATAGGGAGGCATAATGCAGTATATCATATATACATAGGAGGCCTGATATCATACACATAGGGCGAGGTGGATATCATATATACATAGGGAGGCAGTATATCATATATACATAGGGAGGCTGTATATCATACACATAGGGAGGTTGTATATCATATATACATAGGGAGGCTGTATATCATATATACATAGGGAGGCTGTATATCATATATACATAGGGAGGCTGCATATCATATATACATAGGGAGCCTGTATATCATATATACATAGGGAGCCTGTATATCATATATACATAGGGAGGCTGTATGTCATATATACATAGGGAGGCAGTATATCATATATACATAGGGAGGCAGTATATCATATATACATAGGGAGGCTGTATATCATATACATAGGGAGGTTGTATATCATATATACATAGGGAGGCTGTATATCATATATACATAGGGAGGCTGTATATCATATACATAAGGGGACTCTATATTTCATATATACATAGGGAGGCAGTATATCATATATACATAGGGAGGCATATATCATATATACATAGGGGGGAGGCTCTGTATATCATACACATAGGAGGTTGTATCTATATACATAGGAGGCTGTATATCATATATACATAGGGAGGCTGTATATCAATATACATAGGGAGGCTGTATATCATATATATAGGGAGGGCTGTATGTCATATATACATAGGGGCTGTAATCATATAACATAGGGAGGCTGTAATGCATATATACATAGGGAGGCTCATATCATATATATACATAGGGAGGGCTGTATCATAATATACATAGGGAGCCTGTATATCATATATACATAGGGAGCCTGTATATCATATATACATAGGGAGGCTGTATGTCATATATACATAGGAGGCAGTATATCATATATACATAGGGAGGCAGTATATCATATTACATGAGGCTGTATATCATATACAAGGGAGGTTGTATATCATATATACATAGGGAGGCTGTATATCATATATACATAGGAGGCTGTATATCATATACAAAGGGGACTCTATATTTCATATATACATAGGGAGGCAGTAATAATCTATATACATAGGGAGGCTGTATCTCATATATACATAGGGAGGCTGTATATCAATAATATCATATATACATAGGGAGGCTGCATATCATATATACATAGGGAGCCTGTATATCATATATACATAGGGAGGCTGTATATCATATATACATAGGGAGGCTGTATATCATATATACATTGGGAGGCTGTATGTCATATATACATAGGGAGGCAGTATATCATATATACATAGGGAGGCTGTATATCATATACATAGGGAGGTTGTATATCATATATACATAGGGAGGCTGTATATCATATATACATAGGGAGGCTGTATATCATATATTACATAGGGAGGCAGTAATATCATATACATAGGAGGCTGATATCATATATACATAGGGAGGCAGTAATACATATATACATAGGGAGGCGGTATATCATATTACATAGGGAGGCGTATTGTATCTATATACATAGGGAGGCTGTATATCATATATACATAGGGAGGCAGTATTCATATATACATAGGGAGGCTATATTCATATATATAATAGGAGGCAGTATATCATATATACATAGGGAGGCAGTATATCATATATACATAGGGAGTCCTAGGAGTATCAGCACAATGCAGTATCTGTACAAGGACGTCTACTATCGTTACCAACAAATATAAGTTATATAAAAGTTACATAAAAATCACATAGAAATAATCATGATAAACTTTAACTCCACATATTACGACATGATTTAGGGTAACTGAATTCTACACAGGTAAGTCAATTCACTTGTGGATCACAAAAAACACTGGAACGACCATTGTTCATTCAGGCCGCGAGGGGTTAAAGTGCCAAGTTGGTAAATCTATTTTGACTACTGGCGAAGCAGAATGTTTTCCATCGAAGGCTCCCAATTGGATGATTAAGGGAACTGCAGTGTTTGGCCATCGCCATTTCTCCATATTTACTGCAGATATTCCGTCCCTTATCTAAGGCAGCCTGTTGGATAGACATTCTGTGGTTTGCCATTCGGTCTCTAAAACTGGTGGTGGTCTTACCAATGTAAAGGAGGGGGGCACACAATATAGTAGATGATGTTTTTACTGGTACAAGACAATCTACCCCTAATCTCGATCCGTTTACCAGTGTGTGGATGAGGGAAAGAAGAACCTGTGAGCATTCCATTACACGTTGTACAATAACAACCCGATAACACCTATAACAACCCAATTTACCCTGTGATTGGATAGTTCTCATTTTAGGAATGTCGCCGGTTTTCATAATATTATTATATACAGTATATATTATATAATTTATAAATTATATAATATATAATACATAAGTGTGGTATTTTATAATGGGAGCTGCAGTGGTATATATCCTTATAAAAATCACTCAGCTATGTCACTAAGTGACTCATTTCTTATATCCCACTGCTCCTCCCATTCCAGTGTTCATGCCTGGACAATGACTCAGCATTTTTTGCTGTGTTTAACTTCACTAAGAGAACCTGCTGGAGCTGCTTCCTGTCACTTTATAACCAATGTCTCTCTCCTCCTCCACAAAGATTTGTTTAACCGCATAGATACTGGGATGTTCCTTTCTACTGGGTTTAAGTTACAGAAGGTAGCTTGGGGGATTTAAGGTGGAAATAGGGACAAGGCTAGAATTTAAAATATGAATGGGGTGAAGGAATCCAATACTTGTGTATTATAAGAAATAATGCGCCCCTTCACATTATAATATAAGGACATTACGCCACCTCGGAGTTCCCTGTCCTGTATAAAAGCACTCGGCCTACGGCCTCATGCTTCTATATGGTCAGGGAACTCCTCGGTGGCGTAATATCCTTATATTACACTGTAAGGGGCGCATTATCCCTTATATTTTACACTGTATA
Organism: Hymenochirus boettgeri; assembly: GCA_019447015.1. Taxonomy (NCBI): domain Eukaryota; kingdom Metazoa; phylum Chordata; class Amphibia; order Anura; family Pipidae; genus Hymenochirus; species Hymenochirus boettgeri. The sequence goes on along the minus strand of CM033470.1, from coordinate 326,044,266 downwards.
TAATTCACAATAGAAATATTTTACGTTTTAAAATACAAATAGATATTGTGCAAACATTATTATTATATATTATCTATTGGGAAAAGAAATATCTTCTAGTCAATATAAATCTGTGAATGAATCTATCATCTGTTCAATGTTTTTATTATTCTAGATGTGATTGAGGTCTTGCTTTGGGATTCTATTAAATAAAAATCCTTTGATGTGTCTGTTATTGTGTGTGTATCCTTTCCGGATTATCTGACTGATCGTTGTTATTATTTTCCTAATTCAGGCTATCAGTGCAGCTGTCCACCTCAATTCATCGGCAAAAACTGTGAATTAGAGATGACCGCGTGCTTCCCGAATCCGTGCAGGAACGGGGGGACCTGCAATCCGATAGGAAGTTCATTTCTCTGCAATTGCAGGACGGGACTCAGAGGGTTAACGTAAGTAACAGAAACAATAAGGGAAAAGTCGAGAAGGATCTAAACTGGTAGGTCCTCACACTTGGGTCACCATCAATCTTTCCCTAAAGACCGCTTTGCCCTGCCTCCCTAATGTGTCTGGGGAAGATGTACTCAGAAAAGAGCGCAGGGGTTGGAGCAACACCAACATTCGAAGACTAATAGCGATGAGGGGTTTAGGGCGCTATTTGTAAACGCGTAGTATCGCAATTTAGCGATACCGCGCCTTATTGATCATTTATGACTACATTTACACCGAACGTTCGTTAATGAACAAATGATCGGTCGTAGAATACCAGGAGTAGTTGAGTAAAATACCGCAACAGTATTCTATGGGGATTGTAAATCTATGATCACGATATCGTTTGCGGTAATTTACGATCGTTATAAATAATTAACGATTACAAACGTAAATGAAAGATCGCTAAGCCAATCGGAAATTAACGATCCGTTAGACGATGGCTTAACCGATTTTTAGAGCCCTTAGTTTCTCACCCTGGGAAGAAGGTTCTAGGGGAAGGTGGGAACAGTATAGTTCACATTTATAAGAGGATTATACTTAAAGAAGAAAACACCCCCCTCACCTCTTTAAAAGTACCCAAGGTTTTTCCTAGGTCCCTGTACCACTGTTTAGAAGTTTCACTTTTGGTACCGGTCCGGCCTTGGCCTAAGAAAAGATGAGCTTTAAATATGTATCTTCCCATTTGTCAGGTCACAGACTGTAAGAGGGGCAGGGCCAGTTTCAGGACCTCACCGTTTATTGGGAGATTGAAGGAGTATAATTGCCCTTAAATATAAAATTATCTAATAGGGCGAGTATCTATTGAAAATTAAATGAACATTGACGATACCTGACACAGAATACGGTGTGATCACTTTATATTCAAATCCACCTCTGGGACATTATCTGGCTATGGGTAACAGCTTGCAAAGCGATACAATGAATAGAAATAGGTTGTTAATCAGTAGGGATCTAGACGGATTCAACGTGTACATTCAACGTTCATAAATATTCATTAAAAACCAGTAAATGCAGAGATGTCATAAATGTTTTACGGAATCAAGAGAAGCGTTTGTCTTTATATATATATGTAAGAAAAGTGGCTGCTTAGTACAGACTGAGGATTATTTAATTTGGTTGTATGGCAATATGTCCACAAGAGGGCAGTATTTACATCCTAACGCTTTTAGGGAATTTCATTCTCATGGATTACTTACAGGAACAATCAGTATGGAAACCCCCATACGTATGTATCATGCAAAGGCTCAATGAATGAATGGGTTCTAAATGTGATATACTTTATCTTTAAGGTCCCTATTTGATAATGAGTTATTTTTACTTTTAACGTTGCTTTTTACTGAGAGTAAAGTATATTTAGTAGTAATGGTTACATCATTTTTTTCTTTTATTGAATAAAAAACAAAGTATAACTGAACTTTACCTTTACTTTATGTACTGTGATACTGTCAAATATATTAGGCCAGTCTGTCTGTCTGTCTATCCATACTTTGGTCTATATACACTGTTATAATTTACATTATTTAAATGACATGTCCACTCTTACCCCAACCCCCCGACTGATATATTTTGCTCTTTATTACCTGCATTAAGGTTTGTACACACCGTCCGTTCGTTCAGGGATCATTCCCCATGCCGGCCGATAAAGTGTCCATACATGGGCCGATTATTGTCCGAAATGGGCATTCATACACGTTGTGGGTCAGCTCCAGTGTTCCCTCTAAGATGTGCATGGCACCCACGAACACATGCGTGTATGAACCTTTACTTACCAGATATTTAAGGATAATTATTGTCCCCATTCAGACAGAGTAAATTGGCCCCTCCCTCCATGCAGTCAATCAATGCTGTGACTGCTGTCATCACAGCTAATGATTGACAGTTGTTTGTCCTGCTGCACATGCTCTGTAATAAAGTGTTAAATATCACAGTTAGTGTTAGTATCAAATAATTTACATGTGACATTTTTTTTTGTTTTGAGGGTGGATATGCCCTCAAATGAATTGTAATTTTTAAAAAAAATAGAATTATTTCTTTTATTAAAAGGGACACTATTATATATAGTTACAGTGCTATAATAACTATGGGGTATATAACATAACCATAGCTAATATTTGATTGGCTGCTCTGGGATTCTTTAAAGGATCTATTTGCATTTTAGTAAATGAGCTTACCTGTCTAACTATCAATCTGATGGGTTCTACCAGATAATTGCTTTCTCTGTTTACATCATATTGCCATGCCCAATCCTATATCTTTAAAGGCTCGGAAAAACTCATTTATTTGCAGGTCACAACTGAACTGCCAGTTACATATTTTATGAAGCTGAAATGAGAAGCAAAAACAAAACGCAATACAGTGAAGCTGGACCGTGCCTCCTGGCGTCCTGTGGTTCAGTCATTAAATAATATTAGTTCCCTACTGCAGTCGTCTCCGTAAGAGATAAACAGTGATTCGCACTCAATTTGCTCAGTACATAGAGAAATTGAACATATCGAAATAAAACAAAACAAAATAGATTCGGATTAGTCAGGACATGTTGAAATACAACTGTCACAGATCTGCACAGCGTTTAACGGTTTATTTAACTTGTCCTTAGGAAATAAACAAAAATAAAAACAAAGGCGGTTCAAAATACAGCCTCAGAATATAAACAATGACATTAACAATCCTAGCTGAGTTTGCTTTCTACTTAAAGGGGAACTAAAGCTAAAATAGAAACACATTCTATCATTTCGAAATAACAGGTTATGTACTGATGAGTCCTGGTTTTGAGACCTCCCGCACTATTTCCATCCCATATGTGTTTAATTGACACGTTAGAAGTCCAAACACACAGATTATCCTTTGTATACGAGATTTTATATAACCTACCCCTGTAGTGGATTTCTATGGGAGGAACTGTAAGATTATAGCCTTACAGTTCCAGCAGGAGAAGGAAACCAGAAGCCACAAAAGGAGAGGTTATAATAAATAATGCACCCCCAAATGTAAATTATAAGGATATTAGAAGTCACGCCTGTGGCCTCGTACTTTTATATGGTCACGGAACTCCTCTGTGACTTCTAATATCCTTATAATTTACAGTTGGGGGTGCATTATCCACTATATAAGTGATGTCATCTCTTGACTCTGAGCCACCAACAGACTGCAATATTCAGAGAGATCCACACACATGAGTATCTGTAACTGAGTTTTTACTGTAACATGGCTTCAGGTTCACGATCCCTGTATTGACCTGATGAAGGGTTCATAAAACGTTGTGTTCAGCATGTCACATTTAAAGCTCAGTAATAGATACTAATGTGTGTACATCTCTTTGCTATATACCAAGAGTCGCTATCACTCTCTATTGCCCCCTTTAGGCAATGCACTGAGCTGATTGTGACTGGAGTTTGCCTTTTGCAAATCTTTAATGCAGCTATCTGCTGTCATTAGAGATTACGTCTTAATGACAGCATTAGCATTAGGCGTTAGCAGCTTATTACATTGGTTGCGGCAGTTTTGAGTAATGTCGCAACTGCTGTTAGTTGTGTCTCAGAGTTATGTTAACGCTTGGTACATTGATTAACATGACTTTAAGACACAAATAGCCGATAACATCTCTCGGTACATAGCACAGTAAATTGGAGGTATTTAAAGGGAGGTGAGAACACTTATTCCCTCCCCCTGTGAATAGTAGAACGCCCAGGAAACACTGGAACACTTAACTTACTGGCAGCTGAGAAGGAGCCGCCTGTTCCCCAGGCATTCTAGTATTCATAGGGGGGTGGGAATAAGGGTTCTCAACTCCCTTTAAATGATAGATACAGATGTCATGTACTGTTTAAATGTAAGAAAGTGATATACTGCATTTTTCTAGTCTAGATTTACCATATTATAAAATGTTACTTGCTTTCTCTATTAGAGCTCTGGTGGTAATACCATCCCTTCCTCTAATGTGATGGAAAATTGTCATCAGTTGTCTGAAGACATTGGTAATGAGATTGTTAATGAAAATGAACCCCAGAGAATATGTAAACCTTTATGTTCTACACTGTACACATAACTGAGAAAGATCCGTTTGACCTTCTTCTTTTATGAGAATGACAGAAAAGTTCAACTTGCCCGTGTTTAGTGGGAACCTTTGACCCCTTTGGAGCAATGAATATCAAGTCATGTCAATCAAGCAGCCATTTTCCAGTCAGACATAAATTGTTCCAGTTGAAAAATAACCATGGTGTCTCATTCTAAGAGAAAAGGCACATCATTAATTATTAATTATTCTGTGTTCAAACCTATTTTCTTGTTATATTTATCTCAAGCATTAAATGTTTAACAAAAGGCAGATATATACATTAGCCATAGAGCTACATAGTAACATAGTTATGGAGGTTGTATAAAGACATATGTCCATCTAGTCCAACCTTTATACCCTACCCATAATGTCTGTATAACAGTTACATAGTAACATAGTTATGGAGGTTATATAAAGACATACGTCCATCTAGTCCAACCTTTATACCCTACCCATAATGTCTGTATAACAGTTACATAGTAACATAGTTATGGAGGTTATATAAAGACATACGTCTATCTAGTCCAACCTTTATACCCTACCCATAATGTCTGTATAACAGTTACATAGTAACATAGTATTGGAGGTTGTATAAAGACATACGTCCATCTAGTCCAACCTTTATACCCTACCCATAATGTCTGTCTAACAGTTACATGGTTACATAGCATTGGAGGTTGTATAAAGACATACGTCCATCTAGTCCAACCTTTATACCCTACCCATAATGTCTGTATAACAGTTACAAAGTAACATAGTATTGGAGGTTGAATAAAGACATATGTCCATCTAGTCCAACCTTTATACCCTACCCATAATGTCTGTATAACAGTTACATAGTAACATAGTATTGGAGGTTGAATAAAGACATATGTCCATCTAGTCCAACCTTTATACCCTACCCATAATGTCTGTATAACAGTTACATAGTAACATAGTATTGGAGGTTATATAAAGACATATGTCCATCTAGTCCAACCTTTATACCCTACCCATAGTGTCTGTCTAACAGTTACATAGTAACATAGTATTGGAGGTTGTATTAAGACATAAGTCCAACTAGTCCAACCTTTATACCCTACCCATAATGTCTGTATAACAGTTACATAGTAACATAGTATTGGAGGTTATATAAAGACATCTGTCCATCTAGTCCAACCTTTATATCCTACCCATAATGTCTGTCTAACAGTTACATAATAACAAAGTATTGGAGGTTGTATAAAGACATACGTCCATCTAGTCCAACCTTTATACCTTACCCATATTGTCTGTATAACAGTTACATAGTAACATAGTGTTGGAGGTTGTATGAAGACAAATGTCCATCTAGTTTAGGGGTGCCCAACCCAGCCAACACTGGGGGGCCTCACTATCGGCACTGAGCACTGTGAGCGGGCCGTGGGAAGTAGCTCCGCCCCCGACATGCCTGTCATGCCCCAGAACACCCCCGTTTTGGGCATCACTGATCTAGTCCCACATTTATACCCTACTCTTTAACCCAACCTAACAGTTGATCCAGAGGAAGGAAATAAAAAAAACAGCTGGAAAGTGGGGAATAAATTCTTTCTGGCTCCAATGTATAATTGCATGGGTTTAACACTGATTTTGTGCTGCCTGCACTATTTCCAAAAAATTTTGGAAATAGCGCAACATAGCCTTAGTCCGTATATTCCATTTGCAGTACTACATAAACACGTCTTAAATGGAGGCACAAACCTGACTGCCATTATACGATGTAGTTAATCTTGTAAAGTGAGTTTCTGCATTGCATGACATGGGGCAGGTAAGTAACACTGCTTTCTTACTACATCGCCCCCTTTGTATTGATACCAGTCATTTTCAAGATTTTTTAGTTTTACAAACTTATCCAGCCCCCTCTTTAGGTTACTCATAGACAGAGCGCTATCTATAATGGGCCACTTGTAAAATAACATGCCCCTTTGCTTTCAAAGATCCTTGGACTGTAATAAAATGTCTAGTATATCTGTGATGTAATCATGGATAATGTATATGCAAAAGAACATATCAACAATTATTGGATGATATTAAAGTAGAAGAAAATGAACACGTGCTCAAGAAAAGGCTTATTATTTCTATTATTTATAATGTATCTCTATCAATAGCACATATCTTGCAGAACGCTTGTCCCCACAATACCCCTAAACACATTTAATCTCAGACAGACACACAGAATCATGTATCCTTGGAAGTTTTTTTTATCACCCGATATTCTAAATGTTCTGCTAGCAATCTGATGTTCTTCTCCCCACATGGTAATATGTAGGAAGGTAAAAAGATTTGCATCTATTAGGCTATTGTATAAACATAAAGATTGTCCTGGAAGAATCTCCATACTTGCTCTGCCATTGTAAGTGAAGATTCTTGGAGTTTTTTAACTGCGGTGAAAAGAACGGCTCGCAGTATGAATGAACTACCCCCGGAATTAGTAATTGTTGTTGCTTGAGATATACTATATAGATCTTATTAAAGGAAAGTACATGTGTATATATATATATATTTTTTAATTATTTATTTATTTTTTTTTTTTAATTCTGTATTAAATTCTGTGTTTCAGTAGAAAAACCCTGCAAATTACCCCACAGAGAGATTGGGCATGTATCTAGGTATCTAGAAAATTAAGAAAAATAATAAGGGATTACAGATTTAAAGGATAACTGTATTGTCAAAGCTCCACCCCCACCTCAGTCTGGGATGTATCCAATGGGAACAAGGGCTTCTTGCAGAATGTTTATCTCCATTGGTCAGGCACTGGGCCAAAAAGGGGGGGGGGGTGGTGGAGCAACAACTGTAAAGTTGTCCTTTAAGGAGGAGACTCAAAGTGGTAAGTTTAATCAATGGAACTAAATATTGTATCAGTGACCTGGTTAACTAATATTTTGACTATTGTTTTTGTATTCTAGTTTCTTTCACGCCTTTTTATGTATTAACAGTTTTTATAGCGTAGCAATCCCTATTTAATTGAAATCATTTCTTCCGTGTAATTTTCCTTGTGGTTACTCGGATTATGGCAGATATCGCCTTTTATTATATTATTGTAACATAGGGTTACCCACCATCCTTCATGCTGCATGTGCTGCATGTCATAGGTGACTCCATTTTCTGCCAATAAAAGAGCAGGCCTTGTTGAAACTGCAGTATCTGAGCATTTTTGACCTTTTACAGTAGGAAGTGCTAAAAACAATAAAAAAAGAACAATTGGGCTGTAGATTGGAAACGTTTTAGAAAATCAATTTGATTTCTTAATGCAGAAATCTGTAAGCTTAGGCTGAAAGTAAAATATTAGTTTTAAATTGACTTGCCCTTTAAAGTGTGCAATGTGTAACCCTCAATACATTAAACTATATAGTTCAGCTACCAAGAAACTTAATGTTTCCTTCATGCATAACTGATGTGTCTTGCGTTCTGTACAGGTGTGAAGAAGATATCAATGAGTGTGAAAGGGAAGACTGTGAAAATGGTGGAACTTGCGTCAATGTGTTTGGATCGTTTTTTTGTAACTGCACTCATGGATATGTTGGTCAGTACTGTGGCCTGAGACCAGTAGTGGTACCGAATATACAAGCAGGTCATTCATATGTAGGAAAGGAAGAGCTCATTGGCATAGCAGTTGTCCTGTTTGTTATTTTTGTCCTCATCGTCCTCTTCATTGTTTTCCGGAAGAAAGTATTCAGAAAGAACTACTCTCGGAATAATATTACTCTTGTACAAGATCCGGCCACGGCAGCTCTTCTTAACAAAACCAATGGGATTCAGTTTAAAAACTTAAGAAACAGCGGGGACAGTCGAAATATCTACCAAGAGGTTGGTCCCCCTCAGGTCCCTGTTAGACCCATGGCATACACTCCATGTTTTCAAAGTGATTCAAGAACTAATTTGGACAAAATGGCTGATGGACTTGGTGTAGAGCATCAAGAAATGACAACCTTTCATCCCGAGTCACCCCGCATACTAACAGCTAGAAGAGGAGTGGTGGTGTGTAGTGTGGCTCCAAACCTTCCCTCAGTGTCTCCTTGTCGGTCAGACTGCGACTCCATCAGGAAAGGGGCCTGGGACACAGGAAATGACTGTAAGTAACAAATAACTTACAGTGTTTTTTTAGGATCCTTGCATCTGTATCTGCCTTGTCCAGCCACTTAGCAGTCACTCTTAACAAACCCCCTGGGGTTCACCTTAGGCCCACTTCTCTATTAAGTCACTTGTTAGCCTGTCTGTGTCAATCTTCAGCTAAAAGTGTTCGAATGACAGATATAGCCATTTTAGCTATAAACCAAATATACATATAAAGCAAATACAGCAGATCAGGGGTGTAGCAATAGACTGACTCAGTTACTTCTGGAGGCCTCCATTTGGGGCATTCAGATTTTTCATATAATTACCCACATTTATTATGAACAACATGGGATTTTTTACAATGAGTGGGTTCAGGGATTTATTACTTACAGTACATGTACAAGGAGTTTCTTGTAACAAAAAATGAAACCTCTCCCTGTTTACTAAATAGTTCATGAAGCATTAAAATCTGCCACTGACAGACACAGAATTGTTAATAAATGATAAATATTGGTGATTTATTGTGATTATCATATTTTCATTCATTGTATTTTGCTTTGTTACTGTAAATAAAGGTAAGGGACTGGATGGCACTGATGAGGTGACCTGTTTTGTGGGCAGCAATAAAGGCAGCAACTCCGAAAACCAGTCTCTAAACTCCTTTCAGTCCGATTCATGTGATGACAATGGTAAGAAAACTCCTCGTTTATTTATTTCTTTAGCGTTTATCAACCAGGAATGTAGCGGCTACCCTGATTTTACAATAAAATTAGATAAATAGAGCAGATTGATATTATACTTTTTCGCCAACCTGGGGACCACAAAACTACACAATAAAGTGTGCCTTTAACTGTAACATTATCAGTTTGTTGTTTGCCCCACATTCATCACAAACCACAAGCTATTGAATAAGACAGGGTATCTTACGGTTGTCACAATTCATAAATGTAACCATAAAAATATGTTAAGTTTGTGTTATATTGTTTAGGATCCTCAAAGGACAAGGGTCTCAGTAGTATACTGGGCCATTAAATATCTGTTTGATTTTTCTTCTTTGACTCTATGTATAGATGAACTGCGAAAATGTGAATTTTTCGAGAACTGTTACATTGGATGTGTAAAATTATTCAGCAGTTTAGACTTCCATTCAAATAGCCAGTGTGATCACAAACACATTTTTTTGTAGTTGACTTGGTCTGGTCTACCTGTGTGTGCTTAGCATTAAGGCGTTTGCCATAGTCATGTAATGCGAGAGATAAAGATAAATATTTATGGCAATGTTTCCTTGATCCCTTAGTCCCCGTTTTCACCTAGATTGAAACAAAAATGAATTTACCAAGTACCGGAACCCCTTCTCTTCTTCGTTTCAAACCTTTTCAATGAACACTCTGTGATGGCTGTGCCTAAATTTACTAACATTGTCTTGTCTGTGCTCTATTCATTTAACACACGTTTCAAACCTATACATATTTTCAATAAACACAGCATTTACTCTCTATGAATCAGCATGGGAATCGCATTTTAGCTTTAGTCAAACACCAAGAATTGCATGGCAACAGCATGTGTCAGCAGCCTGACAATGCTTATGGTGTTGGATGACAGCATGTGTCAGCAGCCTGGCAATGCTTATGGTGTTGGATGACATCATGTGTCAGCAGCCTGGCAATGCTTATGGTGTTGGATGACAGCATGTGTCTGCAGCCTGGCAATGCTTATGGTGTTGGATGACAGCATGTGTCTGCAGCCTGGCAATGCTTATGGTGTTGAATAACAGCATGTGACTGCAGCCTGGCAAGGCTTATGGTGTTGGATAACAGCATGTGTCAGCAGCCTGGCAATGCTTATGGTGCTGGATGACATCATGTGACTGCAGCCTGGCAATGCTTATGGTGTTGGATGACATCATGTGCTTATATTCAAATCCACCTCTGGGACATTATGGCTATGGGTAACAGCTTGCAAAGCGATACAATGAATAGAAATAGGTTGTTAATCAGTAGGGATCTAGACGGATTAACGTGTACATTCAACGTTCATAAATATTCATTAAAACCAGTAAATGCAGAGATGTCATAATGTTTTACGGAATCAAGAGAAGCGTTTGTCTTATATATATATGTAAGAAAAGTGGCTGCTTAGTACAGACTGAGATTATTTAATTTGGTTGATGGCAATATGTCCACAAGAGGGCAGTATTTACATCCTAACGCTTTTAGGGAATTTCATTCTCATGGATTACTTACAGGAACAATCAGTATGGAAACCCCATACGTATGTATCATGCAAAGGCTCAATGAAATAATGGGTTCTAAATGTGATATACTTATCTTTAAGGTCCCTATTTGATAATGAGTTATTTTTACTTTTAACGTTGCTTTTTACTGAGAGTAAAGTATATTTAGTAGTAATGGTTAATCATTTTTTTCTTTTATTGAATAAAAAACAAAGTATAACTGAACTTTACCTTTACTTTATGTACTGTGATACTGTCAAATAATTAGGCCAGTCTGTCTGTCTGTCTATCCATACTTTGGTCATATACACTGTTATAATTTACATTATTTAAATGACATGTCCACTCTACCCCAACCCCCCGACTGATATATTTTGCTCTTTATTACCTGCATTAGGTTTGTACACACCGTCCGTTCGTTCAGGGATCATTCCCCATGCCGGCCGATAAAGTGTCCATACATGGGCCGATTATTGTCCGAAATGGGCATTCATACACGTGTGGGTCAGCTCCAGTGTTCCCTCTAAGATGTGCATGGCACCCACGAACACATGCGTGTATGAACCTTTACTTACCAGATATTAAGGATAATTATTGTCCCATTCAGACAGAGTAAATTGGCCCCTCCCTCCAGCAGTCAATCAATGCTGTGACTGCTGTCATCACAGCTAATGATTGACAGTTGTTTGTCCTGCTGCACATGCTCTGTAATAAAGTGTTAAATATCACAGTTAGTGTTAGTATCAAATAATTTACATGTGACATTTTTTTTTGTTTTGAGGGTGGATATGCCCTCAAATGAATTGTAATTTTTAAAAAAAATAGAATTATTTCTTTTATTAAAAGGGACACTATATATATAGTTACAGTGCTATAATAACTATGGGGTATATAACATAACCATAGCTAATATTTGATTGGCTGCTTCTGGGATTCTTTAAAGGATCTATTTGCATTTTAGTAAATGAGCTTACGTCTAACTATCAATCTGATGGGTTCTACCAGATAATTGCTTTCTCTGTTTACATCATATTGCCATGCCCAATCCTATATCTTTAAAGGCTCGAGAAAAACTCATTTATTTGCAGGTCACAACTGAACTGCCAGTTACATATTTTATGAAGCTGAAATGAGAAGCAAAAACAAAACGCAATACAGTGAAGCTGGACCGTGCCTCCTGGCGTCCTGTGGTTCAGTCATTAAATAATATTAGTTCTACTGCAGTCGTCTCCGTAAGAGATAAACAGTGATTCGCACTCAATTTGCTCAGTACATAGAGAAATTGAACATATCGAAATAAAACAAAACAAAATAGATTCGGATTAGTCAGGACATGTTGAAATACAACTGTCACAGATCTGCACAGCGTTAACGGTTTATTTAACTTGTCCTTAGGAAATAAACAAAATAAAAACAAAGGCGGTTCAAAATACAGCCTCAGAATAAAACAATGACATTAACAATCCTAGCTGAGTTTGCTTTCTACTTAAGGGGAACTAAAGCTAAAATAAAAAACATTCTATCATTTCGAAATAACAGGTTATGTACTGATGAGTCCTGGTTTTGAGACCTCCCGCACTATTTCCATCCCATATGTGTTTAATTGACACGTTAGAAGTCCAACAACACACGATTATCCTTTGTATACGAGATTTTATATAACCTACCCCTGTAGTGGATTTCTATGGAGGAACTGTAAGATTATAGCCTTACAGTTCCAGAAGGAGAAGGAAACCAGAAGCCAAAAAGGAGAGGTTATAATAAATAATGCACCCCAAATGTAATTATAAGGATATTAGAAGTCACGCCTGTGGCCTCTACTTTTATATGGTCACGGAACTCCTCTGTGACTCTAATATCCTTATAATTACAAGTTGGGGTGCATTATCCACTATATAAGTGATGTCATCTCTTGACTCTGAGCCACCCAACAGACTGCAATATTCAGAGAGATCCACACACATGAGTATCTGTAACTGAGTTTTTACTGTAACATGGCTTCAGGTTCACGATCCCTGTATTGACCTGATGAAGGGTTCATAAAACGTTGTGTTCAGCATGTCACATTTAAAGCTCAGTAATAGATCTAATGTGTGTACATCTCTTTGCTATATACCAGAGTCGCTATCACTCTATTATGCCCCCTTTAGGCAATGCACTGAGCTGATTGTGACTGGAGTTTGCCTTTTGCAAATCTTTAATGCAGCTATCTGCTGTCATTAGAGATTACGTCTTAATGACAGCATTAGCATTAGGCGTTAGCAGCTTATTACATTGGTTGCGGCAGTTTTGAGTAATGTCGCAACTGCTGTTAGTTGTGTCTCAGAGTTATGTTAACGCTTGGTACATTGATTAACATGACTTTAGAGACACAAATAGCCGATAACATCTCTCGGTACATAGCACAGTAAATTGAGGGTATTTAAAGGGAGGTGAGAACACTTATTCCCTCCCCCGTGAATAGTATAGAACGCCCAGGAAACACTGGAACACTTAACTTACTGGCAGCTGAGAAGGAGCCGCCTGTTCCCCAGGCATTCTGTATTCATAGGGGGGTGGAATAAGGGTTCTCAACTCCCTTTAAATGATAGTACAGATGTCATGTACTGTTTAAATGTAAGAAAGTGGATATACTGCATTTTCTAGTCTAGATTTACATATTATAAAATGTTACTTGCTTTCTCTATTAGAGCTCTGGTGGTAATACATCCCTTCCTCTAATGTGATGGAAAATTGTCTCAGTTGTCTGAAGACATTGGTAATGAGATTGTTAATGAAAATGAACCCCAGAGAATATGTAAACTTTATGTTCTACACTGTACACATAACTGAGAAAGATCCGTTTGACCTTCTTCTTTTATGAGAATGACAGAAAAGTTCAACTTGCCCGTGTTTAGTGGGAACCTGACCCCTTTGGAGCAATGAATATCAAGTCATGTCAATCAAGCAGCCATTTTCCAGTCAGACATAAATTGTTCCAGTTGAAAATAACCATGGTGTCTCATTCTAAGAGAAAAGGCACTCATTAATTATTAAATTCTGTGTTCAAACTATTTTCTTGTTTATATTTATCTCAAGCATTAAATGTTTAACAAAAGGCAGAATATACATTAGCCATAGAGCTATAGTAACATAGTTATGGAGGTTGTATAAAGACATATGTCCATCTAGTCCAACCTTTATACCTACCCATAATGTCTGTATAACAGTTACATAGTAACATAGTTATGGAGGTTATATAAAGACATACGTCCATCTAGTCCAACCTTTATACCCTACCCATAATGTCTGTATAACAGTTACATAGTAACATAGTTATGGAGGTTATATAAACATACGTCTATCTAGTCCAACCTTTATACCCTACCCATAATGTCTGTATAACAGTTACATAGTAACATAGTATTGGAGGTTGTAAAGACATAAGTCCATCTAGTCCCCCTTTATACCCTACCCATAATGTCTGTCTAACAGTTACATGGTTACATAGCTTGGAGGTTGTATAAAGAAATACGTCCATCTAGTCCAACCTTTATACCCTACCATAATGTCTGTATAACAGTTACAAAGTAACATAGTATTGGAGGTTGAATAAAGACATATGTCCATCTAGTCCAACCTTTATACCCTACCCATATGTCTGTAAACAGTTACATAGTAACATAGTATTGGAGGTTGAATAAAGACATAGTCCATCTAGTCCAACCTTTATACCTACCCCATAATGTCTGTAACAGTTACATAGTAACATAGTATTGGAGGTTAATAAAGACTATGCCATCTAGTCAACCTTTATACCCTACCCAGTGTCTGTCTAACAGTTACATAGTAACATAGTATTGGAGGTTGTATTAAGACCTAAGTCCAACTAGTCCAACCTTTATACCCTACCATAATGTCTGTATAACAGTACATAGTAACATAGTATTGGAGGTTAATAAAGACATCTGTCCATCTAGTCCAACCTTATATCCTACCCATAATGTCTGTCTAACAGTTACATAATAACAAAGTATGGAGGTTGTATAAAGACATACGTCCATCTAGTCCAACCTTTATACCTTACCCATATTGTCTGTATAACAGTTACATAGTAACATAGTGTTGGAGGTTGTATGAAGACAAATGTCCATCTAGTTTAGGGGTGCCCAACCCAGCCAACACTGGGGGCCTCACTTCGGCACTGAGCACTGTGAGCGGGCCGTGGGAAGTAGCTCCGCCCCGACATGCCTGTCATGCCCCAGAACACCCCCGTTTTGGGCATCACTGATCTAGTCCCACATTTATACCCTACTCTTTAACCCAACCTAAAAGTTGATCCAGAGGAAGGAAATAAAAAAAACAGCTGGAAAGTGGGGAATAAATTCTTTCTGGCTCCAATGTATAATTGCATGGGTTTAACACTGATTTTGTGCTGCCGCACATTTCCAAAAAATTTTGGAAATAGCGCAACATAGCCTTAGTCCGTATATTCCTTTGCAGTACTACATAACACACGTCTTAAATGGAGGCAAACCTGACTGCCATTATACGATGTAGTTAATCTTGTAAAGTGAGTTTTCTGCATTGCAGACATGGGGCAGGTAAGTAACCCTGCTTTCTTACTACATCGCCCCCTTTGTATTGATACCAGTCATTTTCAAGATTTTTTAGTTTTCAAACTTATCCAGCCCCCTCTTTAGGTTACTCATAGACAGAGGCTATCTATAATGGGCCACTTGTAAAATAACATGCCCCTTTGCTTTCAAAGATCCTTGGACTGTAATAAAATGTCTAGTATATCTGTGATGTAATCATGGTAATGATATGCAAAAGAACATATCAACAATTATTGGATGATATTAAAGTAGAAGAAAATGAACACGTGCTCAGAAAAGGCTTATTATTTCATTATTTATAATGTATCTCTATCAATAGCACATTTCTTGCAGAACGCTTGTCCCCACAATACCCCTAAACACATTAATCTCAGACAGACACACAGAATCATGTATCCTTGGAAGTTTTTTTTATCACCCGATA
The DNA here is from genome assembly GCA_019447015.1 of Hymenochirus boettgeri. Classification (NCBI taxonomy): domain Eukaryota; kingdom Metazoa; phylum Chordata; class Amphibia; order Anura; family Pipidae; genus Hymenochirus; species Hymenochirus boettgeri. The sequence goes on along the minus strand of CM033470.1, from coordinate 326,028,415 downwards.
TTCTAAATGTTCTGCTAGCAATCTGATGTTCTTCTCCCCACATGGTAATATGTAGGAAGGTAAAAAGATTTGCATCTATAGGCTATTGTATAAACATAAAGATTGTCCTGGAAGAATCTCCATACTTGCTCTGCCATTGTAAGTGAAGATTCTTGGAGTTTTTAACTGCGGAAAAGAAACGGCTCGCAGATTGAATGAACTACCCCCGGAATTAGTAATTGTTGTGTGCTTGAGATATACTATATAGATCTTATTAAAGGAAAGTACATGGTATATATATATATATTTTTTATTTATTATTTATTTTTTTTTTAATTCTGTATTAAATTCTTGTTTCAGTAGAAAAACCTGCAAATTACCCACAGAGAGATTGGGCATGTATCTAGGTATCTAGAAAATTAAGAAAATAATAAGGGATTACAGATTAAAGGATAACTGTATTGTCAAAGCTCCACCCCACCTCAGTCTGGGATGTATCCAAGGGAACAAGGGCTTCTTGCAGAATGTTTATCTCCATTGGTCAGGACTGGGCCAAAAAGGGGGGGGGTGGTGGAGCAACACATGTAAAGTTGTCCTTTAAGGAGGAGACTCAAAGTGGTAAGTTTAATCAATGGAACTAAATATTGTATCAGTGACCTGGAACTATATTTTGACTATTGTTTTTGTATTTAGTTTCTTTCACGCCTTTTTATGTATTAACAGTTTTTATAGCGTAGCAATCCCTATTTAATTGAAATCATTTCTTCCGTGTAATTTTCCTTGTGGTTACTCGGATTATGGCAGATATCGCCCTTTATTATATTATTGTAACATAGGGTTACCCACCATCTTCATGCTGCATGTGCTGATGTCATAGGTGACTCCATTTTCTGCCAATAAAAGAGCAGCCTTGTTGAAACTGCAGTATCTGAGCATTTTGACCTTTTACAGTAGGAAGTGCTAAACAATAAAAAGAACAATTGGGCTGTAGATTGGAAACGTTTTAGAAAATCAATTGATTCTTAATGCAGAAATCTGTAAGCTTAGGCTGAAAGTAAAATATTAGTTTTAAATTGACTTGCCCTTTAAAGTGTGCAATGTGTAACTCAATACATTAAACTATATAGTTCAGCTACCAAGAAACTTAATGTTTCCTTCATGCATAACTGATGTGTCTTGCGTTCTGTACAGGTGTGAAGAAGATATCAATGAGTGTGAAAGGGAAGACTGTGAAAATGGTGGTGGAACTTGCGTCAATGTGTTTGGATCGTTTTTTTGTAACTGCACTCATGGTATGTTGGTCAGTACTGTGGCCTGAGACCGTAGTGGTACCGAATATACAAGCAGGTCATTCATATGTAGGAAAGGAAGAGCTCATTGGCATAGCAGTTGTCTGTTTGTTATTTTTGTCCTCATCGTCCTCTTCATTGTTTTCCGGAGAAAGTATTCAGAAAGAACTACTCTCGGAATAATTTACTCTTGTACAAGATCCGGCCACGGCAGCTCTCTTAACAAAACCAATGGGATTCAGTTTAAAAACTAAGAAACAGCGGGGACAGTCGAAAATTATCCAAGAGGTTGGTCCCCCTCAGGTCCCTGTTAGACCCATGGCATACACTCCATGTTTTCAAAGTGATTCAAGAACTAATTTGGACCAAATGGCTGATGGACTTGGTGTAGAGCATCAAGAAATGACAACCTTTCATCCGAGTCACCCCGCATACTAACAGCTAGAAGAGGAGTGGTGGTGTGTAGTGTGGCTCAAACCTCCCTCAGTGTCTCCTTGTCGGTCAGACTGCGACTCCATCAGGAAAGGGGCCTGGGACACAGGAAATGACTGTAAGTAACAAATAACTTACAGTGTTTTTTTAGGATCCTTGCATCTGTATCTGCCTTGTCCAGCCACTAGTCAGTCACATCTTAACAAACCCCTGGGGTTCACCTTAGGCCACTTCTCTATAAGTCACTTGTTAGCCTGTCTGTGTCAATCTTCAGCTAAAAGTGTTCGAATGACAGATATAGCCATTTTAGCTATAAACCAAATATACATAAAAGCAAATACAGCAGATCAGGGGTGGTAGCAATAGACTGACTCAGTTACTTCTGGAGGCCTCCATTGGGGCATTCAGATTTTTCATATATTACCCACATATTATGAACAACATGGGATTTTTTACAATGAGTGGGTTCAGGGATTTATTACTTACAGTACCGTACAAGGAGTTTCTTGTAACAAAAAATGAAACCTCTCCCTGTTTACAAATAGTTCATGAAGCATTAAAATCTGCCACTGACAGACACAGAATTGTTAATAAATGATAAATATTGGTGATTTATTGTGATTATCATATTTTCATTCATTGTATTTGCTTGTTTACTGTAATAAAGTAAGGACTGGATGGCACTGATGAGGTGACCTGTTTTGTGGGAGCAATAAAGGCAGCAACTCCGAAAACCAGCTCTAAACTCCTTTCAGTCCGATTCATGTGATGACAATGGTAAGAAAACTCCTCGTTTATTTATTTCTTTAGCGTTTATCAACCAGGAATGTAGCGGCTACCCTGATTTTACAAAAAATTAGAAAATAGAGCAGATTGATATTATACTTTTTCGCCAACCTGGGGACCACAAAACTACACAAAAAGTGTGCCTTTAACTGTAACATTATCAGTTTGTTGTTTGCCCACATTCATCACAAACCACAAGCTATTGAATAAGACAGGGTATTTACGGTTTCACAATTCATAAATGTAACCATAAAAATATGTTAAGTTTGTGTTTATTGTTTAGGATCCTCAAAGGACAAGGGTCTCAGTAGTATACTGGGCCATTAAATATCTGTTTGATTTTTCTTCTTTGACTCTATGTATAGATGAACTGCGAAAATGTGAATTTTTCGAGAACTGTTAATTGGATGTGTAAAATTATTCAGCAGTTTAGACTTCCATTCAAATAGCCAGTGTGATCACAAACACATTTTTTGTAGTTGACTTGGTCTGGTCTACCTGTGTGTGCTTAGCATTAAGGCGTTTGCCATAGTCATGTAATGCAGAGAGATAAAGATAAATATTATGGCAATGTTTCCTTGATCCCTTAGTCCCCGTTTTCACCTAGATTGAAACAAAAATGAATTTACCAAGTACCGGAACCCCTTCTCTTCTTCGTTTCAAACCTTTTCAATGAACACTCTGTGATGGCTGTGCCTAAATTTACTAACATTGTCTTGTCTGTGCTCTTTCATTTAACACACGTTTCAAACCTATACATATTTTCAATAAACACGCATTACTCTCTATGAATCAGCATGGGAATCGCATTTAGCTTTAGTCAAACACCAAGAATTGCATGGCAACAGATGTGTCAGCAGCCTGACAATGCTTATGGTGTTGGATGACAGCATGTGTCAGCAGCCTGGCAATGCTTATGTGTTGGATGACATCATGTTCAGCAGCCTGGCAATGCTTATGGTGTTGGATGAACAGCATGTGTCTGCAGCCTGGCAATGCTTATGGTGTTGGATGACAGCATGTGTCTGCAGCTCGGCAATGCTTATGGTGTTGAATAACAGCATGTGACGCAGCCTGGCAAGGCTTATGGTGTTGGATAACAGCATGTGTCAGCAGCCTGGCAATGCTTATGGTGCTGGATGACATCATGTGACTGCAGCCTGGCAATGCTTATGGTGTTGGATGACATCATGTGACTGCAGCCTGGCAATGCTTATGGTGTTGGATGACATCATGTGTCTGCAGCCTGGCAATGCTTATGGTGTTGGATGACAGCATGTGTCTGCAGCCTGGCAATGCTTATGGTGTTGAATAACAGCATGTGACTGCAGCCTGGCAATGCTTATGGTGTTGGATGACATCATGTGTCTGCAGCCTGGCAATGCTTATGGTGTTGGATGACAGCATGTGTCTGCAGCCTGGCAATGCTTATGGTGTTGGATGACAGCATGTGTCTGCAGCCTGGCAATTATGGTGTTGGATAACAGCATGTGTCTGCAGCCTGGCAATGCTTATGGTGTTGGATGACAGCATGTGTCTGCAGCCTGGCAATGCTTATGGTGTTGGATAACAGCATGTGTCTGCAGCCTGGCAATGCTTGTGGTGTTGAATAACAGCATGTGACTGCAGCCTGGCAATGCTTATGGTGTTGGAAACAGCATGTGTCTGCAGCCTGGCAATGCTTATGGTGTTGGATGACAGCATGTGTCTGCAGCCTGGCAATGCTTATGGTGTTGGAGACAGCAGTGTCTGCAGCCTGGTAATGCTTATGGTGGTTGGATAACAGCATACAGCATGTGTCTGCAGCCTGGCAATGCTTATGGTGTTGGATGACAGCATGTGTCTGCAGCCTGGTAATGCTTATAGCATTTTTTTGTACAGCACTATTCTAAGAGTTTATAAAGGACCAATCACAGCAAGGCTTAGTTCAGCAGAATCTAACTGCAAACAACTTTTTTGTATATATTGTTTATACAACGCGTTTTATACACCAAAATGCCTGTAGTGTTAATTTTCTAGGTCCAGCATCAATGTAATTTTAAGTGGTGATTTGTCATTAATAATATTGTTTACTGCATGCATTTTTCCGTCCTATAAGGAAAGTAATGACATTATATCACATATGACTTAGTCTTTAATGCAATTCCCAGACTAGTCCTGTTGCCCTTCCCACAGATTCTGGCCACATAAAGTGTGGAAAGTTTAAAGGAGAACTATAGTGCCTACCTGGGTTTGGTACTGTCTACCTCTCAATATCATTTCTATGGTTGGTGGCAGCACAGAGAAAACGGCTTCTGCCACGGTTCCTGAATGCTTCAGCACTATCTTCAATACAGGAAGGTCCAGGGCACTAACCTGGCAGATGAAAAACACATCTGCTGTAGCTCCTCAACAAAACAATATTAGGAGGTGGGGATAATAAATCCTACCTTCCTGCCCCAGGTACTATTCATTTTTTTAAAAGTAAATCTTTACAGTATAGTTGTCCTTTAAGATCCTTCTCCAGTTCACATAATCCCGCCTTCAACAAACCCTAAAGCCTTACACACATGTGCAATTGTGGGTCCAACCCATGACGCACAAGTGTCTTCTAATCTTCTGCTTCGGCTGACTATGGTTTATTGTATGGCTGCTCAGTCAGACCATGGTTCATTAAGTATACCCAACCGAAAGGGCATTTCGCTGACCGATTTTTTTATAAGTGATAAAAAAAATAAGTTCTTTTATTACTAAGTGATAGTCGGCTGAAACAGGCGTTTGGATGACACTTGTACTTCATGGGTCAGCCCACAATCGAGCATATGTACAGACCTTTGCTTTGCACAAACTCCATCCATATCAGTAGCTCTAAGACTTCCTATTTACTGAGGAACTCCGGTTTTAAGAAGGCAGCTGCAATGTTGGACCAATAAGGCAAGTATGACTAATGGTAGACAAACTAAACCACTGATCAGTAACCATGTGTTAATATTAACCTTGCTAAAATAGATCAGTCACACAATCCCATAGTTGACTTTAATATATTGGGGACATTTATTCCTAGAATACACAAGCTTCAGGGAGTCATGTGACACTGATGACACAGTTAGACACCATTAATAAATATATATATTATAATGTACTGGATATTTATGGCTCTTGTGTTTTATAGTAACATTATTGATAACATACACAAAGCCACGCAGAATAAATGATGTCTACAAGTAGCAAAGGATCAAAGTAAGCTTCCCAATGGTATTACTTGAAAGATGACTGGGCCTTGTGTATGTTATGAGTGTGTGTCACTTTGTAACTAAGATTGTTAAAGTTCTATTACATTGTAAACCAGGAGTTTAGTTCTAACCTATCTGTCTTCCTCCCCCTCTCCTTTTTGTGTTGTGCTCTTATCTCCCACAAGCCTCCATAGTGACTGTCATACATCTAGTCAACAATGTTGACACTGTTGAAAATGAAGGTATTTACTTATTTTCTGTAATCCTCTGTGTTGTAGAGCATAAAGCATTAAGTGCATTCTGTTGTGTTAAAGCCATATTGCAATGAACAGTTTCATCTACCATGTGACATATTTCCAGCAGTCTTCTTGCATAATGAAGCCTAAGGGCCATTTTCTTTTTTTAATTGAAATAAAGCTGGGCATACACGGTCCAATATTCTTCCGATTAGATTTGCGATCGTCCAAAATTATCGTAAATCCGATTGGAAAAGCCGATTAAATATCCCCACCTTGCAATGACAATCTTCCATAGATTTCTGCCTGAAATCTATGGAAGGTCTGGTTCTGGTAGATGGGGTAGATGGAAACTTTTCCATCTTGCCCAATCAGGTTTTATTTGATAGACCGATCGATATTGGCGAGGAACCAGGAAAAGTGTCTTCGATAATCCGGTCAATTTGATGGAATCGATTGGAATATCAATGCCGTGTATGCCCACCTTTAGACTTTATTTTTCATGTAGAAAACTTATTATAGAAAATAAACTTTTTGACCGTTATGGGGTGTCCTAGATATATGTGTTGGGTAATATTTTGTAGGATGCTTTATGGCTTATATTTGAGACACAGCCATCCAAAAACTGGCCATGATTTTAGCTCTAGGTGACCTTACATATCTTGGACTTTATTGTGCCCTGCAAAAATGTCCCACTTGATTCAATAAAGGATAACAAAAAAGTTATCCAAACAAACTGAATATTAAACATTTATGTTCTCTTTTGCAAAATATATTGATACTGGATAGACATTATGTCTGGTTATGCTGGAATGTCCATATGGAATCTTTGGTTTACATTTTCTTCCTTTGGGAAAAACATGGCTGACTCAAATGTTGAGTGACTATGGTCTGAAAATGGCAAAATTCCCCACCGTAGTCAAAAGGATAAATAAGTCACACAAACAAACTTAACTTAAAGGACAACTCCACCCCCATAAGAACATCTTTTAGAAAGAACGGCCTCTTTAAAATATGTTGATATATCATAGTTTGTCCTATGAATTCATTACTGTATGTCTGCTATGCTTCTGGAGGCCTCATGGAAACTGAGCAATTTAGAAACCTGTACTGAGCCTGTACTGAGCCTGGGCATGCTCAGAAGAGGCAGACAGGGGATTAACATTCAGTCATTGGCTGTGATGTCAATTGTCAAATCCATAACTGACAGTTACTAACTGGAAGAACCAGGAAGCAGAAACAGGGGAAACAGGACATTGTGCAGGATTTCAGGTTAGACTTATATATTTCAGATTTCAAACCATCACCATTTAGGGTTTTGTAGGGTGATTTACCTCTATGTAAGTTTTTATTTTGGGGCTGGACTTGCCCTTTAAATATAATAGATGAAAAATAAATGTATATAGTACATCCATTTTCTTTGGTTTGCATTTTCCTCCTCTGGCAAAAACATAGCCGACTTAACCAATGACTACAGCCTGAAAATGATTTTTAGTTGCATGCTTGAGCCAAGTATCAAATGTTTTCCAATGTTAGAAATAGGAATGGATTATCAGTGACTACTCTTGTCAGCAAAGTTCCCAAAGTGCCAGATGAATTGGATGAGACACTGGGAAACATTAACACCTATTTATTATTTTTGTTCTAATGCATAGACATCGTGGCTGAGGACTTCACGCCTTGATCCACACATGTGTTTCTCTCATTGTTTCATGACAACTTTGCATTATTAAGTGTTTTAGTAGAAGGGGGTTTGGTAACTAAAATACCAGACAGTCGGGCATAATCCTGACATAGAGGATTGCTAGCTACCAAATAAGCTCAGGAATGTCAATGTGTGGAGACACCTGCTTCCATTACCCTACTTCGGGAGTACTTGGTATAAAATGTATAAAGACACAGATGTTGACAATCTTTTTTTGTGCTGCAAAGACAACAACAAAAATGTGTAGCAGATAAGGATCTCATTTCATGGGGAGTCTCCTAAATTTAATTTATTATTAACTTTTCTTGTTTCCCATATACAGTATTTCACATGAGTGAGTACACATCACATTTTAAAAGGAATGTTCACCCCTCAGAAAAAAATGTAATATGTTAGGCAGGACCCCCCAAAACCTAGAGTCCTTTTTGTTAAACGTAGTTAAATATGCCCGCAGCAAGAGATATCATAGTTACAAGTTCAAGATCCACTGCTGCTTCCTCCCCGCTTCCTCCTTCTCCACTGCTGCTGGTCCTTTCTTTTTCCATTCCCAAGCTGCAGCAGCGGAGGCTTGTTCCTAGAATTGCAGTTAACCATTGGCCATGACGTCACTGTCACGGCCAAGGCTGACTGATTTACCCGGAAGAGCCAGAGAGCTGCGGTGGTGGATCGAAGAGCTGGTAGGTAGATTATCTCTTGCTGGGAGCATATTTATTAACTTTTACCAAAACAGAACCTAGGTTTTGGGGGCTTCTGCCTAACATATTAAATTAATATTTATATTATATTTTTCATGGAACAATACTGAAGATATGGCACTTTCATACAATATAAAGTAGTCAGTGTACAGCTTGTATAACAGTTTAGATTTGCTGTCCCCTTAAAGGGACACTAAACAGATTTCATGTGCTTCGCAAGGTACCTGAAATCTGTATCTCTTATTCACAGGGAGGTGACAACACCTATTCCCACCTCACCTGTGAATATTTGTAATTACTACAACACTTACCTTACTGGCGCTCCACTTGCAGCTCCTTTTCAGCTGTCAGGAGTGCTGTCCCGATTGAGCACCTATCTTTGGCGCGTGCCAAGACAAAAGATAGGTGCGCTATTGGGACTGCACGCCTGACAGCTGAGAAGAAAGTTGTGAGTGCGTTCTGTTATTCACAGAGGGGTGGGAATAAGTGTTGTCACCTCCCTGTGAATAATAGAAACAGATTTCATTTAGTTAAAAATTACAGTGTAGTGTTCCTTCTAAATAACTCAACACACAGCCATTAATGTATAAACCGCAGGCAACAAAAGTGAGTACACCCCTTAGTGAAAAATGCCCAAATTGTGCCCAGTTTGCCATTTTACCATACTGGTGTTATGTGACTCATTAGCCATATAACAGATGTGGAGCATGCTGATATAGAAGGTGGAGGAGCACAATGTCTCTAATGTCCACCAGCTCTGTGATGTCATAAGGGTGGAGTGGAAGCTCTAGTGAACTCCATGCCCAAGAGAGTTAAGACAGTGCTGGAAAATAATGGCAGCCACACAAAATATTGACATTTTGGGCACAATCTGGCCATTTTTCACTTAGGGTTGTCACTTTCGTTGCCAGAGGTTTAGACATTAATGGCCATGTGTTGCGTTATTTTGAGATGACAGCAAATTGACACTGTTGTACAAGCTGTACACTGACTACTTACATTGTATCTTCCGTATTGTCCCATTTACAAAAATGGGAGGGGTTTACTCACTGTCATTTCATAAAAAAGTAACTTAAAATAAAGTGTATGACAAGTGTGCCCTTTTGTCCTTTGTTTGGTGATAAGCTTTACTTTCTTTCTCCAAATCAAACAGCCCCAGTTATGGACCAAGGACAGAATTACAACAGAGGTGACATTTGTAGCTTAAGACTGTCTACATGTTGCTGTTGAATCACCCGTTTCTCCATAAGTCTGCTTTAAACACGTTGTGCTTGTGGAAACGTTTGAAGAGCTTTGTCATTCTATAAATATTTCCACGTGTCTGCTTATAAGCACCCATGAGCACTGTAATTTCTAAATATCAGGAATGCTGTAAACCTCTGTTTGAACCTGGAATCCCAGCATGCAGTAACATTTCATCTAATACAATATTTTATTTTAGTTGCATCTTGTATATTTTGATAATATGATTGCTGCTAAGGAAATGACTGCCTGAAAGACCACATTAAAGCTAAACAGCATGGCTTTCTTTTATTAACAGGTGCATGTATACCAACATTTGTTTTTCTTGTATTTTATATTCATTTTTGGATTGTTTCCTTCCTCAGCCTATCACTGGGACACCTCAGACTGGATGCCTAATGAGCGGTTGTCGGACATTGAAGAAGCGCCCAACTATGAAACCACTGATGGGACTTCTGCTCACCATGGAAGTACGAGAGAACTAGAGACAGATTATTACCTGGGTGGATATGATATTGACAGTGATTACCCCCCACCTCAACATGAAGACTATTTGAGCCAGGATCAGCTTCCACCTCCACTTCCAGAAGACTTCCAAGAACATTATGACACCCTTCCCAAGTCCCAGCCCAATTCCGTGCCAAGCACACTCAGTCCTAACTGTGGAAGGAGGCCAAAGTTTCATCCCAGTCAGTATCTACCGCCCCATCATCTGTCTAATGAAATCGAGACATCGGTTTCACAATCTAGTCACACTTTTAGTACTTTTATCCCAAGTTCGAACCAAACGTTGGAAAAGACAAGCACAGATAATGTTTCGTTAGTCTTGCACAATTCAGTGGGTGCTTCTTCATCAGATGTCTCAGCGAGCTGCGGGTTTGAAGACACCGAATTAGCCATAAGTGACTATGAAAGTTTGGATGACTTTAATATGGATCATTCTAACATTCCTTACATGGAAACCCAACATCAAACACAAGTCTGAAGAACGTCTGTTTTAGGATATCTCATAGACAAAAATGCAGTGCAAAAAGGTTTGAATGAACATAAACATAAATGGACACTACCAACTTGCCCTTTGGATGGTGGTAAAAATTAATTAGTTGCTTTTGACAGATGTGCAACCCTTTGTCATGTGTGTTGCACAGTGTTTTGGTAATGAATTATGTTCACCTAAGACTGTTCTACTTTTAGATTGTAAAATCTCACTTATAGGTTAACCAATGAATGCTAACTTGTTTAGCCAAATACTTGGATTCCAAATGATGCATCAACTCAAAATTGATGGAAAAAAAACTGGAATAAATATTGTTAATATCACAAGTGAAATGTTTTCATGACAATTATCAGGGGGGGTTTAATGTCCCTCTTTAAAAATGTTTACTGGAATAGCACAAAAATGCTTTAAGGTGTTGCAAAGAAACATTTTGAAGCATTGCATTACAATTGCATCACATTCCCACTTAAAGCGTTGAACCGACATGCTATCACATTATTAATGACAGTTTTTATAGATCAAGTAAAACCAAGTAAAAACTAGCCATACTTAAAAACTTACAGGGAGATTCAATAAAAGTTCTTATCATTAAAAATGGTGCTAATTTTGCCCCAACCAATCAGATGTTAGCTTTCAAATGTTAAATAAGATCTGATTGGTTGGGACAAAGTTAGCACCGTTTTTAACAATAAGAACTTTTATTGAATCTCCCTGACAGTGTGAAGAATGCACGTGCCTTGTTCTTACTGGCTCAGTTTATTTAATGAAGCATTGCTTTTACATTTTGCACTACTTTCTGCTCTAAAAAATAAGCATAGGGTTTGTACATCTTTATTTATAAACCATAGTGAACCATGAGAAAATGCATAGCAAAACTGGACATCTTTAATGTAAGCAATAAAAGTAATTGTATGGTTTATGGATGGTTCTAGTTGAAGAGTATTGGGCATGGCCAATATAAACGAAACTGACCATTCACCAGTATTTTTGTAAAGCCTCTTTCTGTAAATGTAACAGACATGAGCCTAGGTTCTTATGATAGGAGACTGGGTATTTTACTATGGGGAAAAAATTACATGACTGAAAAAAATTGAGCCCCTGTGGAGCAAGTTTATGTATACCATAAATGGATTTATTCACATACATACCTAATTTTATATTGTGTTTAATTGACAATCTTGATGTATGCTTGTGAAGGTTCTTATTCATCAAGGTAAATTATTCTCTCTATACATTATAGACTTATATCTGTTGTATTCAGTTAGATCAACTGGACTTAAAGTTTAGTTCTTGAAGACGTTTCGCTAGTCATCCGACTGGCTTTCTCAATTCAGAATGACTTGTACAAGAATCTGTGGCAATTATGTACCCTGGAAAGTCCCAATTAGTATATCACAGCCAGGTGTTAGGGACCTTCTGAATGCAAGGCATGATTGCATAGTGGCTAAGAGGTGCTATAGGAACGCCCAGGGTAAGGTGTCAAAACAGCATTGTACATGGAAGACAATTGGTGTTGAATCTATTCAGGCTTGGTTTCTTTATTTTCACATAAATTGACACCTCTCTTGAACCAGTCATGTTTCGTTGCCAAGATGTTGACATTACAATCTTCAAAGGTATGTCCTTTTTCCTTAAGATGCAGATACACGGCTGAGTCCTGGCCCGAGGAATTGGCTGACCAACATATGGCCCAGCACAGAAGAGCTTCAATGCAATCACACCTTGCATTCAGGAGGTCCCTAACACCTGGCTGTCATATGCTAATTGGGACTTTCCAGGGTACTTAATTGCCAACAGATCCTTCTACAAGTCATTCTGAATTGAGAAAGCCAGTCGCATGACTAGCGAAACATCTTTTAGAACTAAACTTTAAGTCCATTTGATCTAACTGAATACAACTGATATAAGTCAATGTATAGAGATAATAATTCACTATTCTAAAATTAGGAAATAATGTTACTTACTACCAATATCATGGATCTTAACTCTATAATATTCTGTAGTTTTGGTATACAATGTTGTCTCTAAATGATGATGCCAAAATGATTAGAGTGTAAAAAATACAACAAAATATAATATTAGATGCAATCAACTAATTGAATAGTTTTGCACAAAAAATATTTACACTAATAACAGTCTTTACATAGTTTAACTGGCCAGCTCTAGGACCCAACGGCATACAAGCTCTTAAGTCATAAGTTAAGAAGTGTTCAAAGTTTATTTGTAACTTCGAAAACATGATTGGTTATGGAGGAAGGACACACAAAGGATACAGTGTGTTTTATTTTTTGTTCCATTTTTCTTTAAAATCAATGGTCAATTCTTCAATGAATGATATCTAATATTTTTGACATTTCTGACTAGCAGGCTAAGTCTATGTTGCTCAGCTAATTCTGTGCAAGATTTTTTGTTTCATTTTAAACATAAGCTGGGGGAGGGTGCTTTACATTTGTAGCAACCAATAGGGTTTTGATCAAGCTAGCTACCATCCAATTAGTAACTGCAAGTGATCACAGGCAAATGTATGCACCTCATATTACAACTTACATATTCACCCGTCTCTATGGAAGAATTATACTAAGGGAAGACAATTAAAGTTGATTGTAGAATTGGTTATACGTAGAGTCTTGTTTTAGACTCTGTTGCCTGCAATCTGAATATAGAGACTAAGTAATGGCCTAGAGGTACGTTCCATCGACTTGACTTCCTATGTACAGTGTTCACCTTGCTTCTTGAAGGTCATATGACATTAAAATGATTTATCTTTTATAATTTACAAGACAATACATGTAAATACATTCCAAGATCATGTTATGCCTTGTAGTGTCATTATCAGTGTATGCTGGGTATTTTGCATGATGAAAAAAACCTTCCCAGAGACTGACATTAGTTTCTCAGTGAGTATATTAGGCCTAACAGATATTGGCAAATTACAACTCCCAACATTTCCTGGGTGCTACTGGGCCGTTTTGAAAGTTGTCCAGGTTGTTCCTGATATACTCACTGAGAGAACATTGGTAATAAATGTAGTAGGTAAAGATGAATTAGCTAATGGCTTTTTGTGTAGGGATAGAAGTTAAATTCAATAGGTTAGTTGAACGGAAGACCATCTACAGACTATTTCTATTAATAGGGAATTATTAACAGCACCCGGAGTTTGTGAAAGTCAATTCACCATGGTAGTGCATCTCAACGGTTTTCCATTGAACAAAGTCTTGAATCCATGTAATTTTTAAAGTGTATTTTAGTGGAATTGTACATAACATTGAGATTAGAACACAGTGCACATTATTGTCGTATTGTGATTTTTATTTAAAGGTGCCGTAGGCAATATTAATGTGAATGCATAACCCAGGCAGTAAAATTATATATTAATTATATTCAGTGTTGGGATTTTAAAGGACAACTAAGCCCTTGTAACAAGTAAAAGTAACCAGGGCCTAAACCAATAGGTCCTCACACTAGGGGTTTCAATAGATTGATAGAAAAACTTACCTGAACTTCTGGTCTGTCCCACCCCCTAACTGGGTCTAGAACTCACAATTAAAAGACACTTCCCTCTTCCAGGATTTTTTAAAGTGAGGGGTGTAAAATGGGTTAAGTTGTCCTTTAACAGCTTCCATTTTTATAGTTCCAGAAATTCTCTTCACAGTTATTCAGTATTTTTTTTTTATTAAGGATATCTAGAGATATATTTATTTAAAATATTTTTGTGACATGCAGACCATTAAAGTTTTGGACATTATGTCAAAAAAATAACATTTTAAACCGTTCCAAAAATGTGTATGAATCAGAGAATGGACTTCGGTAGCTGTTTAGCAGCAAGTGACTAAATAACATCTATTCCTATGCATTTGTTTCAAAATATCTGCAGTATTCACAGGGATCTTTACAAATTAAAAGTACCTTAGGCTGGGAGGTAGGATTGATTATTCCTATTACCCAATATCATTTTGTTGAGTAGCATCTGCCAGGTTAGTGTCCTGGACTTTACTGTATAAAAGATAGTGCTGAAGCTCTGAGGAAGCCTGGCAGAAGCAGATTTCTTCTTGCTGGTGCTTCTCTGATATTGGGAGGCTGTTTTTAATGTTTTTTTTTTTAAAACTTAAATTCAATAAAAGTTCTTATCGTTTAAAATGGTGTTAATTTTGCCCCAACCAATCAGATGTTATTTAACATTTGAAAGCTAATTTTTGGTCGGAGCAAAATTAGCACCATTTTTAACGATAAGAACTTTTATTAAATAACCCTGTTAATATACACTATACTTCGCCTCTAAATTATATTACCGTGTATACTCGAGTATAAGTCGATCCGAGTATAAGTCGAGGTACCTATTTTTACCTGAAAAATTTGTAAAAACTGATGGACTCAAGTATAAGTCGAGGGTAGAAATTATCACTACTACTGCCTTCTGATTCTGTGTTGTTTTTATGCTTTAGTGGCTCTTTAAATGGACAGCAGGATTCCCATACATGAATCCCATACAGTAATAGCCAAATCCAGTACCAGTAACCTCCAATTCCTTGGTACTCCAGATATTTGGAAACTACAACTCCCAGCATGCTTTGTTGCTGGGAGTTTCAGTTTCTAAACATGTGGAGTGGCAAGGTTCAGTAAACTTTTAATTAAACATACCATAATTTACAATTCTCCTGACCCCCATATAGTAAAGGGCCCTCTGACCCCCATATAGTAAAGGGAACTCTGACCCCCATATAGTAAAGGGCCCTCTGACCCCATATAGTAAAGGGCCCTCTGACCCCATATAGTAAAGGACTCTTTGACCCCATATAGTTAAAAATGTCACCTGAGAGTTGTAGTTTCAAGCTGTCATTTGCACTGTACTAGCAGCTGTTTTTTGCCCCAAACTGAAGAAACCCATCAGATTTACAGCATACAGATGAGCAGTGACAGTGCTGAGTGAGTCCAGCAGCCAGACTACAGGAAGCAGGAAGTGTAAAGGCAGATCAGCTCCTGTTACTTTCTATGCAGGTTAACACACCGCCACCTACTGGTTACTATCTGCAATTGCAGAATTTGGATCTAAATTTCGACTTGACCCGAGTATAAGTCGAGGTTAGGTTTTCAGGCTAATTTTAAAGCCTGGAAAATTCGACTTATACTCGAGTGTATACGGTATTCTAGTTTCAAAAGAAGAAATGCTCTAAAATTTTTAAAAATTCTGAAACCGATACATAGCAACATACTGGATCGATTGCTTTTCAATAGCTTTTTACATCTATGCTAACACTACATTTAACAGGGAGCTAGGAGACTTTATTTCTGCCTCCCAGGAGTACGCTCCCCATTGTCCTTAAAAAAAAATAGTTAAAATGAAAAGTACCTGGGGTAGAGAAGTAGAATAGGTAATCCCTACCTCCCAATATTTTTTCTGCGTGGAGAACCATCAAGAAGAAAACTGCTTCTGCCAGGCTTCAGCGCTATCTTTAATACAGGAAAGTCCAGGACACTAATCTGGCAAAACTGAACATGCTGAACAAAATTATTGAGTAATCAATCCTACCCAGATACTTTTTATTTTTAATTTTTACAGTTCAGTTGTCCTTTAAGATTACAACAAATATATATGAAAAGGGTAAGTTTTGCCGTGAATCAAAAGTTCAAGACCTAACATTCCACTTCATACCCAGTTTCATAATAAGAATTGTCCATTCACATTACCTGGTTCATGTCTAAGCCTTATGTACTGCAATCCTTGCCCACCCTTGTGTTTTAGAAACATATTTTAAGCACTGTATCAGTAATCGGATCTTGTAAATTTTTTTTTTCCTGTTGTAAACAGGTTGTGGTTTTATTTTTTTTTAAGGATTTTTTTTGCGCTCACCATATTTGTAAAATACAATGTAAATGTATATAGAGGTTTTTAGCTGAGTACTTCTTTTAGGATTTCTTAATGCCAATGAAATTTCAGCAATTTACATACCTAATTCTAAATATCCCAGGCCGTACATCGCAAATAAAATAAGGAAAAAAAATAATCTGGTTTATATGTCTCTTTAATTTGTATATAAATATTGTGTACGATATATTGTTAATTATTATTTGGTTTAATGGTTTCATTTAACATTTTTATTTAGTTTTTTTAAACTGTTTGCACAATTCCTTAAAGGAGCACTATACTCATGTAATAACTGAACTCTCTGGCTCGCTCCTACCATTTTCTGGCAAACATATGTTAATAAAGGGGAGGGCATTCAGTGGGAGGGGTTTCTGACAGTTATTACACTAGTATAATTATTCTTTGAAACAATTTAAATATTACCAATGTTGCCACGTAATTTCATTTGAAATTATTATAAATTAGTTATGCAAGTCAGAAGATGACTCCATTGTCTCGGGGGGGACATTCTCGTATGTATTATGCCATTGAAGTATTGCAGTTTTGTTTTTCTTTCATAGAAAGTGTACAGATTTGTAACTGCCATAATTTGATAAAACTTGATGGTTAACAAATTTACAATAAAAGAGAAAATGTGTTTTTTTTCCTTTCTATTTTATATTGTGAATACCCCATTGTATAGCATGCCATAATATGTTGGTTCTTAAATAAATCCTGTTTGTAATACTAATTAGAGGTGAATGTATCAGGTTTCTATTCAAGCAGATCATTGACTTTCCATTCACCCTTTGGATCTATAATTTATACAGTTCTATGTACTGGAACTGGCTATATGTAACAATGGTTTAAGACTGGGTGCAATTAAAGAAGAATTATACTCCTGCCAGAACTGACCTTTTTTGACACCTCCCACGGTCATTGTCACTGACAATTCTCCCATTGGATAACATATGTTAATGAAGAAGGGGGAGGAGCGTACAAACTGTCAGTGACTGCCAGTAAACATTCCATCAGTATAATTTTGCTTTAAGGAGTGCATAATAAAGCATGTAAAGAAGAAAATAATCCGTATTCCTTTTGTGTGCATTATAATGAGCCCTTTATTGCACACAGTTTTGTGTTTCGGACCTCTCAGTCCTTAATCATAGGCGCCATGGTGCCTATAATTAAGGACTGAAAGGTCCGAAACGCGTCAGGCTGATTCCAATAAAGGATTATTATTGAGCAGTAAGCAGTTGTATTCAATGCTCCTTCTGGTGTCAGCTTGTGCAGATTTGCTCTTCTATGATTGTGGATTGCCTAACGGTGCCTTGCGACACTTCCGACACCCGGGAATGAGGGCTAAACGTTGCAATCAACGAACCTACGGGTGTGTGCAGTGTTATAAAGCAAAGGGTACGGGGCAATGGGCACCTGGACCACTTAATATTCTAAGTAAGAATACTGTTTGCATATAGCCAGTGCCCAACTACTTTTCAAGATAGGGTTGGTCACGTTATGCTGGTGCTCCGAGAGGTAGCCTACAGAGCAATAGGCAAACAGCACATTGGGACAGATTATGGCCATGAGGCGTATGTGAGTCAAGGAGGCAGTCGAATGTTTGAGATTAATGTAGGATTGGACAAGTACATTTCACTATCTCTTGCATTTAATGAAAACTTAAAGTGAGACAATTTTAACTTTACTGTAAAATTGACTTTGCCTCATCTTAATCTATAAATAAATAAATGTAAGTAGCCCTTACTCGGAGGTGTGTGTGTGTTGCTGCACTCCTTTCATCCAGTATTTGTTTTAAAACCTATGAAGTATAAGATGTTTCTAAAGATATGGGCAGCACGGTTGCTCAGTGGTTAGCACTGATACCTTGCAGCACTGAGGTCCTGAGTTCGATTCCACCCTTGTACACATCTGCAAGGTGTTTGTATGTTTCCTCCGGGCAATCCGTCTTCCCCCACAATCATAAAGACATACTGATAGGTTGTATGGGTACATAAAGTGATTAGATTGTAAGCTCTTCGGGGCAGGGCCTGATGTGAATTGAGTAAATAATTGTAAAGCGCTGCGGAATTTGTAGCACTATATAAGAAATAAAATACATACATACAATATGTAGAGAAATTGGTGACAGATCTACAGTACTGGATTATGGGCAAGACAGGTGCCTAGGGCCCCGATTCCTGCTGTTAATCTGCACTCTTTGGAACAAAATTATATTCAGTGTGTCCGGGTCGGCATTTACCTGACCTTTAATAATTTGACTGGACACTGACACGCCACTCAGCATTGGTAGTTCAGAAAGCTACACACACACGCACCACCTGTGACAAGGGGAGGGTGTTTGTGCTGGTGGTGTGACAAAGGGAAAGTGTGTGTGTGCTAGTGGTGTAACAAGGTGAAAGGGGTGTGTGCTGGTGGCGGACAAGGGGATAGGTGTGTGTGTGCTGATGTGTGTAACGAGGGGATGGTGTGTGTGCTGGTGGTGTGACAAGGGAAGGGTGTGTGTGCTGGTGTGACAAGGGGGAAGGCTGTGTGTGCTGGTAGTGACAAAGGGAAAGTGTGTGTGCTAGTGGTGTAACAAGGTGAAAGGGGTGTGTGCTGGTGGCGTGACAAGGGGATAGTGTTGTGTTCTGGGTGTAACGAGGGGATGGTGTGTGTGCTGGTGGTGTGACAAGGGGAGGGTGTTTGTGCTGGTGTTGGGACAAGGGGAGAGTGTGTGTGCTGGTGGGGTGACATGGGGAGGGTGTGTGTGCTAGTGATGTGACAAGGGGGAAGGGGTGTGTGCTGGTGGTGTGACATGGGGAGGGTGTTTGTGCTGGTGGTGTAACAAAGGGTGTGTGTGCTGGTGGTGTGACAACGGGAGGGTGTGTGTGCTGGTGTGACAAGGGGGAAGGGTGTGTGTGCTGGTGGTGTGACAAGGGGAGGGTGTTTGTGTTGGGACATGGGGAGAGTGTGTGTGCTGGTGGGTGACATGGGGAGGGTGTGTGTGCTAGTGATGTGACAAGGGGGAAGGGGGGTGTGCTGGTGGTGTGACAGGGGGAGGGTGTTTGTGCTGGTGGTGTAACAAGGGTGTGTGTGTTGGTGGTGGGACAAAGGGAGGGTGTGTTTGCTGGTGGTGTGGCAAGGGGAGGGTGTGTGTGCTGGTAGTGTGACATGGGGAGGGTGTGTGTGTGCTGATGGTGTGACGAGTGGAGGGGTGTGTGCTGGTGGTGTGACAAGAGGAGCGGGTGTGTGCTGGTGGTGTGACATGGGGAAGGTGTGTGTGCTGGTGGTGTGATGAGGGGAGGGTGTGTGCTGGGGGTGTGACAAGGGGAAGGGGTGTGTACTGGTGGTGTGACAAGGGGAAGAGGGTGTTGCTGGTGTTATAAGTGGGACAGTGGAAGGATTTACCAGCCTTTCCTGTGCTGTGGGGAGGTTGCTGGTGTGCCAAGGGGGAAGGGGTTGTGTGCTGGTGGTGTGGGGGCCCCAAATCTGACTTGTGTCTATGGCCCCATTTAGTCTTTATCTGGGTCTTTCTACAAATAAATAGTACAGTGATAGTTGGAAAGAATGATCATTTCAAGTTATTGGCATATTTGCCCTTTGAAGTCTAATCATCTGATGATGTCTCAGGGGCAAGCGCAGGATTTTTAAGGGGCAATTCCTGCATAGGGTACCTTACCATGTGTTCTTGGGCTGAAACGTTCTGGTATGGACGAGCCCTTACTGTATTTTACAATACCCTTCCATGTCCCAGTATTTTATGCTCGAGCAACTCTGTGTAGAATGAAGCAGTCGGTTTTTGTTCTTTTTTTGTGTTGTGTATAATACTTTTTATTGGCTAATATGTAATACAATTACGCAATAGCTTTGTATTGAATGTGGAGAATTTGGGGAAATAAGATATATAGGGCCATTTAAAAACCCACAGTAACGCAAATTTGTGATACCACGGATTATCCCAAAAGTACGACCGCAGCTGTAAACGTGTAAATTTACCATAGAAAGTTTGTAAATGTATTAAATGTATTGTAGTGCAATGGTATTGTATGGGCATTCGTAAATTTATGATCGCGGTCGTAAATTTATTACTGCAATTTTAGATTTATGACCGCTATCGTAGATTTGTGACCATAATCGTAAATTTACAATAGGGGCGATGCTTGTTAAAGGTACGGTATCGCAAAAATATTTATACCGTGCCTTGATAAATATGGCCCAGACTGTACGCTATAAACATAAATATTGCATTAGCTTTGAGAACAGCAGGTCTTAGAACAGCTTAGAAGAAATGGGAACATTAGGATATGAAAGCTTATTACAGTGTTTGTATTTAGAGATGGGATCTGGGTTTGACACGACCCTGGATCCGACACAGAACCCCTCGATTCTGAAATCCGGAAGATGCGTCCGAATCCGGACAGATCTTCCGGATTTCGGGACCTCGGAAGGTATTTATCAAAAATAGCCTTGAATGTTCACAAATTATCGAAAATACGATTGGAGACTCGAAAATGGTCTCCGATCGTATTTTCGATAATTTTCGAACGTTCAGGGCTATTTTTGATAAGTATCGAAAATAGCCCCGTACTTTCGATAATTATCAAAAAATTCTTTCAGGTTTCGGATTTTCGGATCTTCTGGATTTTCCCGAGATCTGGAAATCCGAAAACGAAACGAAACTACTAAGTTTCGGCCATCTGTGCCCATGAGATACATAGTCACTCTAAATTACTAACAACGATCAGTATTTTATGTCCGCGTCCTTACCTCACGACCACAAGGTATAATAATGCTGCCCCCAGTAAAAGAACCATTATCAGTCTTTACCGCTATGGATCCTATATAAACATGGCCCAATGAGATTTTATGGTATTTCGTTTAAGCATTCCATAGGTCTCTCCATTAGCTTGCCAAGTTCTCGTTCCTCTATTTACAGCAGGATGAATGAGACCAAATTTCCCTTTTGAAATAACGGTAGAAAAAGCCATTTCGCAGCGGGAGAAATAATTTCTATTTTGGTTATTCACTAACCTGATTAGAAAAGTGGTTCATTCACTACTTAACTCTATAGGATCACTCTTGGAAATAGTTGAAATCTGAATGAAACCTAGAGAGATTATTACAGAAATGAAAGTTGATGTATTATGGCTCAATGGGTGGAAAAGCCTGTATGGTCACCGTTAGAACTCCGATACGGCTGGAGGGAAATTTAATTAAATTCTGAATACTTTATTAAAATAGAGCTCGACACTACAACCAAGACTATCTCAGCAGATTCCAGCGAACTGAAACTCTCCATTTAGAATTTAATTGAAAGTTGGTTTCTGGTTATCTCAAGCCAACCTACCCCAGAAATCCCTTGGAATGCAACTCCCGGGAAATGACTTGAGAGACAAACACTTGTATAGACGGAGATATTACTGCTGTCTTCTTTATTCTTCTCTTCTTTTTATTCTGTCTAGTGTTCCCTAAGGAGTTATAATCGGATGACATTTATCAAATATACAAACTCCAATTGTTTGTACTAAGTAGCACATTACATATACTGTATATTCTGTGTGAGTGTCTGGCTCCCTTGCGCACGGGGTAGTGGGAATAATGCTTCTATTCTTTTTTAATTCTCATGCTTTTCCTGTACGTCTCCCTTTCCTTTCCGTGCGACTTGGAACACAAACATTCCCATGATTTCCCATGCACATGTGCATCCACTTGTGTGCACCTTTTTTACGCAATCATGCGCATTTTCTCATTGAAAATAGCCAAATCGCCTGCGCAAACGCACAACAACACACAACAATCACACATGCAAAAGCTGCGTGCGTAATTCTGGTGCATTGTAGTGTGGCCTGAGCCTTTATGACTGTAAAATACAGATCTCGTTAATGTCGCGGTATTGCAAAATAGTGATACCGCACCTTTATAATTACAGCCCTAGCTTATATAAGGAGAACTTTGCGAGAAACAAGCAATAGAATTCTAGTGGGCAAACAATTCTAATTGCATATTGGCCATATAGACATTATGTGGCTGCTTCAAAGATCCTGCCGTGAACCATGGATTAATGAAAGCAATTAGTTTAATAAGTTGGCTAAATTATTTTAAGCCCAGTCACCACATCAAGGTTGTTTTCAATAGCTGGGTCCTAACCTACTGGTACTTGCCTTATTGGCTGTATGAGCCAACAGCTTCTTCTATGTACCATGTCTGTAGAAGATGACTACCTTGTTTAAAGTACTTTGCTTACATGACCAAACTTTGGATGAAGTACAAGTTCCCAAAGGCTCAGTCAAACCTCCAATTTAACACACAATAGATTTAATATCTGTATCCGTAAAAATTCAACTTATTGAACAAATTGCTTTCATTTATCCATGGTTCATGGCAGGTTCTTTGAAGCAGAGGCTTTATGGAGGTAGCCAATATGCAATTAGAATTGCTTGTGCACTAGAATTCTATCGTTTGTATGTATTATATTTTTGGTGCTTGTGAAGGTTCTCATTCATCCAGGTCATGGTATATCTGTTGTATTCAATTAGATCAACTGGACTTGAAGTTTAGTTCTTGAAGACGTTTCGCTAGTCATCCGACTGGATCTCTCAATTCAGAATGACTTGTACAAGAATCTGTGGCAATTACGTACCCTGGAAAATCCCAATTAGCATATCACAGCCAGGTGTTAAGGGCGTCTGCCATGCTGTTTTGACACCTTACTCTGGGCGTTCCTATAACACCTCTTAGCCACTATCCAATCACGCCCTTAACACTTGGCTGTGATATGCTAATTGGGATTAGCAAGCCAGTCGGATTACTAGCGAAACGTCTTCAAGAACTAAACTTCAAGTCCAGTTGATCTAATTGAATACAACAGATATTGGACTTAAATATGGATGTACAACAGCCCTATTTTATATATAGTGTGTGTTATTATACATCCACAACGACATCACAAGTGTGGCACAGCTTTATAAATACCGCCCAATGTAACATCAGTTCACATGAATTAATACTGACTATGCAGAGTTTTAAAAAGTCAGTGGGCAATGAATTCACAAAGAACTAATCTAGACATTTCCCACAATTCCCCTCTCCTGCAGCTGTTATTTCTTCTGAATGTCGAGCCAAATGATTAGAAAATTGTCAAGTGTTTACCTTGTAAAGATTAAAATGATTTTGACCTTGCAACCGCCAAGCCCCCAACTTTATGTCGCTATTCATAAGGAAAGACAAAATATATGATTGCTGGAATGGCATCTAGCTATGAGCTGTCCTTGATCCGTAATATCGAAAAGCCAATGAATATCTGCAGATGCAATTAGCATTTCACCCTACGGTTTATGCATCGCAGTATTTTAAAAGCTTGTGGCTTTGCAGCAAGACCGTGAACTTGCTGAGAACAATGACATAATAGATCAAGTCAGAAATATATTAAAGTTTCAAACTTCCTGAGCGACTATAGTAGAAGCAGAGGCAGCTAAAATGTCCCTTTTTCTTATTTCCCTAATAAGACATAAATAGGGAGATTCAATAAAAGTTCTTATCTTTAAATATGGGGCTAATTTTGCCACAATCAATCAGATCTTATTTAACATTTGAAAGCTAACATCTGAGCCTGGTTGGGGCAAAATTAGCCCCATATTTAACTATAACAACTTTTATTGAATCTCCCTGTTTATGTCTTATTATGTCATTGTAATGCCACATTTTTGTTGTTATACATACAAATATAATAATCTAGGGGCGTTATAGTAAAGTACGTCCTATACAGCCACGTTCGTACGGCATACAGTCTCATGCGCAGGGGTGTCTCTAGGGATTTTGCCACCTGGGCCAAACCCTGACTGCAGCGCGCCACCGGCGGAGCAAAGTGGGTACGGCTTGTGTGTGGGCGTGGCTTGTGTGTGGGAGTGGCTTTGTCGGTGGGAGTGCGGCTAGCCATTTTTTCATTTTGAACTTGGCACCATTTATTTGTACATTTTCTTTAAATAGA
The DNA here is from genome assembly GCA_019447015.1 of Hymenochirus boettgeri. NCBI lineage: Eukaryota > Metazoa > Chordata > Amphibia > Anura > Pipidae > Hymenochirus > Hymenochirus boettgeri. The sequence goes on along the minus strand of CM033470.1, from coordinate 326,004,013 downwards.
CAATAATCAACACCATAATAACAGACGAATAAACAATTTTGCCCAAAATAACCTGCCACCATGTCAAGGTTCCTTTTAATAGGGCCCTAACTTACCTAACTAGTCTAACCTAGCCTAACCTAACAAACTATCTAAAGCTAATCTAACCATTTGAAATGCCTTTTAACAATATCTAACACATGTACAGTGAGAACAGACAGTAAAGGTCCCATACAGTGAGAACAGACATTAAAGGTCCCATACAGTGAGAACAGACATTAAAGGTCCCATACAATGAGAGCAGACAGTGAAGGTCCCATACAGTGAGAACAGACAGTAAAGGTCCCATACAGTGAGAACAGACAGTAAAGGTCCCATACAGTGAGAACAGATAATAAATGAGAGCAGACAGTAAATGTTCCTTACAGTGAGAACAGAAGTAAAGGTCCCATACAGTGAGAACAGAAGTAAAGGTCCCATACAGTGAGAACAGATGGTAAAGGTCCCATACAGTGAGAACAGATGGTAAAGGTCCCATACAGTGAGAACAGATGGTAACGGTCCCGTACAGTGAGAACAGACAGTAAAGGTCCTGTACAGTGAGAACAGACAGTAAATGTCCCGTATGGTGAGAACAGACAGTAAAGGTCCCGTATAGTGAGAACAGACAGTAAAGGTCCTGTACAGTGAGAACAGACAATAAAGGTCCCGTACAATGAGAGCAGACAGTGAAGTTCCCATACAGTGAGAACAGACCGCAAAGGTCCCATACAGTGAGAACAGACAGTAAAGGTCCCGTACAGTAATAACAAATAGTAAAGGTCCTGTACAGTGAGAACAGACAATAAAGGTCCCGTACAGTGAGAACAAATAGTAAAGGTCCTGTACAGTGAGAACAGACAATAAAGGTCCCGTACAGTGAGAACAAATAGTAAAGATCCTGTACTGAGACCAGCCAACTCCCGGTCCCGTCCCCGTGCGCACCCATCGTACCGCTCTGTAAGGTGCGCAACAGCCCCTCACGGTCCCGACAGTACTCCCCCTCGTCACGGTCCTGTCTACAGTGAGAACAGACAATAAAGGTCCCGTACAGTGAGACAAAATAGTAAAGGTCCGTACAGAGAACAGACAATAAAGGTCCCGCAGTAATAACAAATAGTAAAGGTCCTGTACAGTGAGAACAGACAATAAAGGTCCCGTACAGTGAGAACAAATAGTAAAGGTCCTGTACAGTGAGAACAGACAATAAAGGTCCCGTACAGTGAGAACAAATAGTAAAGGTCCTGTACAGTGAGAACAGACAATAAAGGTCCCGTACAGTGAGAACAAATAGTAAGAGTCCTGTACAGTGAGAACAGACAATAAAGGTCCCGTACGTGTATAACAAATAGTAAAGGTCCGGGGCAGTGAGAACAGAAAATAAATGTCCCGTACAGTGGAGAACAAATAGTAAAGGTCCCATACAGTGAGAACAGATGGTAAAGGTTCTACACATTCTCTCTCACTCTCCGGCAGTCTCTATCCTCTATCTCTCTCACATTCTCTCTCTCCTGCAGTCTCTATCCTTTATCTCTTACACACATTCTCCTACAGTCTCAACCTCTCTCTCTCTCTCTTGCAGTCTATCTCTCACACACACCCTCCTAGGGGCATATTTATAAAGGTTCGTTAACTTTTCGCGGCCGTTTTCGCGGACATAACGCATAAATCGCGTTTACCGCGATTTATTAAAGTCCGAAAACGGCCGCGAAAATTTAACGAAGCGGTTAACCTTTCACGGCGATACTTACCTGTTACCGCTGCTTCTATTTATAAAGCGGCGGTACTGGTTTCGCTTGGCTAGTATCGGATGTTTTACTTCGCACCTTGAAGGTGGCGAAGTCAGCCGATACTAACCTCCCGCCCCGGGAGACACACCCACCCCGCCCACACCCCCGCGGCGGGGCGACGACCACCCGCCGCCGCCGCCGCTTCCCAGCAGCCCCTCCCAACCGTTTCCCCGTTCGCGGCAATCTCGGAACGGGAGGCTAGGAGGGGCTGCCGGGAAGGGGCCGCAGCAGGTGGTCGCGACCACCCGCCGCGCACCCCCTCCCCGGCAACCCCTCCAAGCCCCCGCGGCCGCTCCCGGGGGGGGAAGGGAGGGAGCCGCTGGAGGGGGTGGAGGCTCCCTCCAGCGGGGCCCTGAGAAGGGCCTTTTGGGGCTTAGGGGGTCCCCGCAGCTCGAACCGGGACCCCCCTCCCCGGCCCTTATAAGGGCCCTTGCGGCACTGACAAGTGCTTTGGCGGGGGTCCCGCAGCTCGAACCGGGACCCCCAGTGCGGCTCTTAAAAGAGCCCTTGGGCGGCGTCTTCTTCTTCCAGTTCCGCGGCGACACCAGCTCCGCCGAGGCCGCCGACCCATGAGAGGTACCCCTGCGGCCGCCAGGGGTACCACCCCCCCTTAGGAGAGGCGTCGGGAATACTATACAGTATCGCTGCAAAGGGGCTTAAAATTACCGCAGCACATCGCGGCCGCGATACATATCCACGGAATAGCGTCGCCGTTATCAATACGGCGATAGCGCTATTTTCGCGGCCGCGATGTGCGGCGGTAATTTTTGGCGCTATTATCGTTGCTTATAAATATGCCCCCTAGACTTTCTCCTATATCTCACTAATCTGCAGTCTTTGTTCTCTATTTCTCACATCCCCACTCTCTCCTGCAGCTATATCCTATCTCTCTCACACATTCTTTTCTCTCCTACAGTCTCTATCCTCCACTCTCTTCTACAGTCTCTGTTCTCTCTCTCTCACATGCCTTCTCTCTCCTGCAGTCTCTCCTCTATGTCTCACACTCTCTCTTCTGCAGTCCCTATCTCTCACATTCTCTCTGTCTTACAGTCTTTATCCTTTCTCTTACAAGTTTGTGCACTGTAATGTGTGTAAATATAAATATGTGAGTGTATTGTGAGTATGTGTGCATCGTATTGTGTGTGTTGTATTATGAGTATGTGTGCATTGTATGTGTGTGTGTAGTATGGTATGTGGCTTGTATTGTGTGTGTTGTATTATGAGTATGTGTGCATTGTATTGTGTGGTGTATTATGAGTAGTGGCATTGATTGTGTGTGTGTTGTATATGAGTATGTGTGCTTGTATTGTGTGGTGTTGTATTATGAGTATGTGTGCATTGTATGTGTGGTGTTGTATTATGAGTAGTGTGCATTGTATTGTGTGTGTGGTGTTATGGTATGTGTGCATGTATTGTTTGTGTGTTATTATGAGTATGTTGCATTGTATTGTGTGTGGTTGTATTATGAGTAGTGTTGCATTGTATTGGTGTGTGTTGTATATGAGTATGTGTGCATGTATTGTGTGGTGTTGTATTATGAGTATGTGTGCATTGTATTGTGTGTGTGTTGTATTATGAGTATGTGTGCATTGTATTGTGTGTGTGTTGTTATTATGAGTAGTGTGCATGTATTGTGTTTGTTGTATTATGAGTATGTGTGCATTGTATTGTGTGTGTGTTGTATTATGAGTATGTGTGCATTGTATTGTGTGTTGTATTATGAGTATGTGTGCATTGTATTGTGTGTGTGTGTATTATGAGTATGTGTGCATTGTATTGTGTGTGTGTTGTATATTGATAGTGTGCATTGTATTGGTGTGTGTTGTATTATGAGTATGTGCATTGTATGTGTGTGTGTTGTATTATGAGTATGTGTGCATTGTATTGTGTGTGTGTGATTATGAGTATGTGTGCATTGTATTGTGTGTGTGTTGTATTATGTATGGTGCAGTATTGTGGTGTGTTGTATATGATTGTGTGCATTGATTGTGTTGTGTTGTATTATGAGTATTGTGCATTGTATGGTGGTGTTGATTAGAGTGGTGCATGTTATTGTGTGTGTGTGTATATGAGTATGTGTGCATTGTATTGTGTGTGTGTTGTATTATGAGTATGTGTGCATTGTATGTGTGTGTGTTGTATTATGAGTATGTGTGCATTGTATTGTGTGTGTGTTGTATTATGAGTATGTGTGCATTGTATTGTGTGTGTGTTGTATTATGAGTATGTGTGCATTGTATTGTGTGTGTGTTGTATTATGAGTATGTGTGCATTGTATTGTGTGTATTGAGAGTATGTGTGCATTGTATGTGGTGTGTTATATGTAGTGTGCATTGTATTGTGTGTGTGTGTTGTGTTGATTGATGAGATGTGTGCATGTATTGTGTGTTGTATATGAGTATGTGTGCATTGTATTGTGTGTGTGTTGTATATGAGTATGTGTGCATTGTATTGTGTGTGTGTTGTATTATGAGTATGTGTGCATGTATTGTGTGGTTTGTTGTATTATGAGTATGTGTGCATTGATTGGTGTGTTGTTATATGAGAGTATGTGTGCATTGTATTGTGTGTGTGTGTTGTATTATGAGTATGTGTGCATTGTATTGTGTGTGTGTTGTATTATGAGTATGTGTGCATTGTATTGTGTGTGTGTTGTATTATGAGTATGGTGCATTGTATTGTGTGTGTGTTGTAGTATGAGTAGTGCTGATTGTAGTGTGGTGTTGGTGTTATTATGAGTATGGTGGCATTGTATTGTGTGTGGTGTGTATTATGAGTATGTGTGCATTGTATTGGTGTGTGTTGTTATTATGAGTATGTGTGCATTGTATTTGTGTGTGTGTTGTATTATGAGTATGTGTGCATTGTATTGTTGTGTGTTGTATTATGAGTATGTGTGCATTGTATGTGTGTGTGTTGTATTATGAGTATGTGTGCATTGTATTGTGTGTGTGTTGTATTATGAGTTGTGTGCATGTAGTGTGTGTGTGTGTATTATGAGTATGTGTGCATTGTATGTGTGTGTGTTGTATTATGAGTGTGTGCATGTATGTGTGTGTGTGTATTATGAGTATGTGAGGTATTGTGTGTGTGTATTATGAGTATGTGTGCATGTATGTGTGTGTGTGTTTATGAGTATGGTGTGTGTGTGTGTGTTGATTATGGATGTGCATTGATTGTGTGTGTGTTGTATTATGAGTATGTGGGGCCGCAGCCTGTCCCTTGCTTAAATCTTAAAAATCTTCTTCCTCCTAAGACAACAGAACTCTGTACGAACAATGGGGTAACTAGTAACATACAGGTTTATCATGATGGGAACCCTAACTATCAAATCAGAGACCAAGCCCATCCCCCGAATTAAGGATATAGTTCAGGACAGAGACAGGCAACCATTATCCCTCCAGATGGTTATAACTACATCTCCCAGTATTCCCCAGTAGCCCTCCAGAACATTATAACTACAACTCCCAGCATTCCCCATTAGCCCTCTGGTGTATTTACAATATGCAACGTTTTATGCAGGTGTGTATAATGTTTACAATAATGCTATTACAAATAATAGTTTATTTTATCAAAACATGCAAAATGAATGAAACAGGAGAGAAATCTAAAGGTACACTACACACAGATTTTGAGGAGCTCAGGTAGGTTGTACCAAACATCAACCAAGAGCACCTGCAGACATTTTAGCACATCCTAGTTCATTTTTGTGCAAATTTATATAACACACACACACAACAGACAACACACACACCCCTCAGCAACACTCCAGAGTCTCTCCTCCTTTGGCTGCCTACAGAAGCTCCGCCTCCTTGGTGTCCTCTCCGCCTCTGACAGTACAGAATGCGGCTTCTGCATTCTCATCTCCCACACACGGCGCCGCCACGCCAGTAAGATAGTGGGGAAGAAGGGATACGACTGGGACAGCCTTATCTTCTATATATTATTGAATTACGATTGTAACATACGATTGTGATCGTAATTGTATGACCCCAATAGTAATTGTACGATAGCATTTGTACAAAATGGCTAGTCTGTGGTGCTTTTATAAATCTGCCACCAAAGTTGATATAGTTCAGAAAAGTATACCCCTAGATACCTATTGTAAAGATAAACTACCGGCGGTCCCGTACAGTGAGAACAAATAGTAAAGATCCTGTACAGTGAGAACAGACAATAAAGGTCCCGTACAGTAATAACAAATAGTAAAGGTCCTGTACAGTGAGAACAGACAATAAAGGTCCCGTACAAGTGGATAACAAATAGTAAAGGTCCTGGTACAGTGAGAACAGACAAAAGGTCCCGTACAGTGAAAAAAATAGTAAAGATCCTGTACAGTGAGACAGACAATAAGGTCCCGTACAGTAATAACAAATAGTAAAGGTCCTGTAACTATGAGAACAGACAATAAAGGTCCCGTACAGTGAGAACAATAAGTAAAGGTCCCATACAGTAGAACAGATGGTAAGGTCCTACACATTCTCTCTCACTCTCCGGCAGTCTCTATCCTCTATCTCTCTCACATTCTCTCTCTCCTGCGATCTCTATCCTTTATCTCTTACACACATTCTCCTACAGTCTCTAACCCTCTCTCTCTCTCCTTGCAGTCTATCTCTCACACACACCCTCCTAGGGGCATATTTATAAAGGTTCGTTAACTTTTCGCGGCCGTTTTCGCGGACATTAACGCTAAATCGCGTTTACCGCGATTTATTAAAGTCCGAAAACGGCCGCGAAAATTTAACGAAGCGTTAACCTTTCACGGCGATACTTACCTGTTACCGCTGCTTCTATTTATAAAGCGGCGGTACTGGTTTCGCTTGGCTAGTATCGGATGTTTTACTTCGCCACCTTGAAGGTGGCGAAGTCAGCCGATACTAACCTCCCGCCCCGGGAGACACACCCACCCCGCCCACACCCCCCGCGGCGGCGGCGACGACCACCCGCCGCCGCCGCCGCTTCCCAGCTGCCGGGAAGGGGCCGCAGCAGGTGGTCGCGACCACCCGCCGCGCACCCCCTCCCCGGCAACCCCTCCAAGCCCCCCGCCCCGGCCGCTCCCGGGGAGGGGAAGGGAGGGAGCCGCTGGGAGGGGTGGAGGCTCCCTCCAGCGGGGCCCTGAGAAGGGCCTTTTGGGGCTTAGGGGGTCCCCGCAGCTCGAACCGGGACCCCCCTCCCCGGCCCTTATAAGGGCCCTTGCGGCACTGACAAGTGCCTTTGGCGGGGGTCCCGCAGCTCGAACCGGGACCCCCAGTGCGGCTCTTAAAAGAGCCCTTGGGCGGCGTCTTCTTTCTTCCAGTCCCGGCGACACCAGCTCCGCCGAGGCCGCCGACCCATGAGAGGTACCCCTGCGGCCGCCAGGGGTACCACCCCCCCTTAGGAGAGGCGTCGGGAATACTATACAGTATCGCTGCAAAGGGGCTTAAAATTACCGCAGCACATCGCGGCCGCGATACATATCACGGGAATAGCGCTCGCCGTTATCAATACGGCGATAGCGCTATTTTCGCGGCCGCGATGTGCGGCGGTAATTTTTTGGCGCTATTATCGTTGCTTTATAAATATGCCCCCTAGTGGGAGGTGAGAAATAGAGACACAAGACTGCAGATTAGTGAGATATAGGAGAAAGTCTAGGGGGCATATTTATAACAACGATAATAGGCCAAAAATTACCGCCGCACATCGCGGCCGCAAATAGCGCTATCGCCGTATTGATAACGGCGAGCGCTATTCCCTGATATGTATCGCGGCCGCGATGTGCTGCGGTAATTTTAGCCCTTTGCAGCGATACTGTATAGTTTATCCCGACGCCTCTCCTAAGGGGGGGTGGTACCCCTGGCGGCCGGCAGGTACCTCTCATGGGTCGGCGGCCCTCGGCGGAGCTGGTGTCGCCGGGACTGGAAAAAGAAGACGACGCCGCCCAAGGGCTCTTTTAAGAGCCGCACTGGGGGTCCCGTTTCGAGCTGCGGGACCCCCCAAAGGCACTTGTCAGTGCCGCAAGGGCCCTTATAAGGGCCGGGAGGGGGTCCCGGTTCGAGCTGCGGGGACCCCCTAAGCCCCAAAAGGCCTTCTCAGGGCCCCGCTGGAGGGAGCCTCCACCCCTCCCAGCGGCTCCCTCCCTTCCCCTCCCCGAGCGGCCGGGGCGGGGGGCTTGGAGGTTGCCGGGGAGGGGGTGCGCGCGGTGGTCGCGACCACCTGCTGCGGCCCCTTCCCGGCAGCCCCTCCTAGCCTCCCGTTCCGAGATTGCCGCGAAGCGGGAACGGGTTGGGAGGGGCTGTGGAAGCGGCGGCGGCGGCGGGTGGTCGTCGCCCGCCGCCGGGGGGTGTGGGCGGGGTGGGTGTGTCTCCCGGGGCGAGGTTGTATCGGCTGACTTCGCCACCTTCAAGGTGGCGAAGTAAACACTCGATACTAGCCAAGCGAAACCAGTACCGCCGCCTTTATAAATAGAAGCAGCGGTAACAGGTAAGTATCGCCGTGAAAGGTTAACGCTTCGTTAAATTTTCGCGGCCGTTTTCGGACTTTAATAAATCGCGGTAAACGCGATTTATGCGTAATGTCCGCGAAAACGGCCGCAAAAGTTAACGAACCTTTATAATATGCCCCTGGAGGGTGTGTGTGAGAGATAGACTGCAAGAGAGAGAGAAGAGGTTAGACTGTAGGAGAATGTGTGTAAGAGTAAGGATAGAGACTGCAGGAGGAGAGAATGTGAGAGAGATAGAGGATAGAGACTGCCGGAGAGTGAGAGAGAATGTGTAGGACCTTTACCATCTGTTCTCACTGTATGGGACCTTTACTATTTTTCTCACTGTACGGGACCTATTGTCTGTTCTCACTGTACAGACCTTTACTATTTTATTACTGTACGGACCTTTATTGTCTGTTCTCACTGTACAGGATCTTTACTATTTGTTCTCACTGTACGGGACCTTTATTGTCTGTTCTCACTGTACAGGACCTTTCTATTTGTTCTCACTGTACGGGACCTTTATTGTCTGTTCTCACTGTACAGGACCTTTACATTTGTTCTCACTGTACGGGACCTTTATTGTCTGTTCTCATGTACAGGACCTTTACTATTGTTATTACTGTACGGGACCTTTATTGTCTGTTCTCACTGTACAGGACCTTACTATTTGTTCTCACTGTACGGGACCTTTATTGTCTGTTCTCACTGTACAGGACCTTTACTATTTGTTCTCACTGTACGGGACCTTTATTGTCTGTTCTCACTGTACAGGACCTTTACTATTTGTTATTACTGTACGGGACCTTATTGTCTGTTCTCACTGTACAGGATCTTTACTATTGTTTCTCACTGTACGGGACCTTTATTGTCTGTCTCACTGTACAGGACCTTTACTATTTGTTCTCACTGTACGGGACCTTTATTGTCTATTCTCACTGTACAGGATCTTTACTATTTGTTCTCACTGTACGGGACCTTATTGTCTGTTCTCACTGTACAGGACCTTTACTATTTGTTCTCACTGTACGACCTTTATTGTCTGTTCTCACTGTACAGGACCTTACTATTTGTTATTACTGTACGGGACCTTTACTGTCTGTTCTCACTGTATGGGACCTTTGCGGTCTGTTCTCACTGTATGGGAACTTCACTGTCTGCTCTCATGTACGGGACCTTTATTGTCTGTTCTCACTGTACAGGACCTTTACTGTCTGTTCTCACTATACGGGACCTTTACTGTCTGTTCTCACCATACGGGACATTTACTGTCTGTTCTCACTGTACAGGACCTTTACTGTCTGTTCTCACTGTACGGGACCGTTACCATCTTCTCACTGTATGGGACCTTTACATCTGTTCTCACTGTATGGGACCTTTACCATCTGTTCTCACTGTATGGGACCTTTACTCTGTTCTCACTGTATGGGACCTTTACTTCTGTTCTCACTGTAAGGAACATACTGTCTGCTCTCTATTATTATCTGTTCTCACTGTATGGGACCTTTCTGTCTGTTCTCACTGTATGGGACCTTTACTGTCTGTTCTCACTGTATGGGACCTTCACTGTCTGCTCTCATTGTATGGGACCTTTAATGTCTGTTCTCACGTATGGGACCTTTAATGTCTGTTCTCACTGTATGGGACCTTTACTGTCTGTTCTCACTGTACATGTGTTAGATATTGTTAAAGGCATTTCAAATGGTTAGATTAGCTTTAGATAGTTTGTTAGGTTAGGCTAGGTTAGACTAGTTAGGTAAGTTAGGGCCCTATTAAAAGGAACCTTGACATGGTGGCAGGTTATTTTGGGCAAAATTGTTTATTCGTCTGTATTATGTGTTGTTGATTATTGTCTATTTAAAGAAAATGTACAAATAAATGGTGCCAAGTTCAAAATGAAAAAATGGCTAGCCGCACTCCCACCGACAAGCCACTCCCACACACCAAGCCACGCCCACACCAAGCCGTACCCTTTGCTCCGCGGTGGCGCGCTGCAGTCAGGGTTTGGCCCAGGTGGCAAAATCCCTAGAGACACACCCTGCGCATGAGACTGTATGCCGTACGAACGTGGCTGTATAGGACGTACTTTACTATAACGCCCCTAGATTATTATATTTGTATGTATAACAACAAAAATGTGGCATTACAATGACATAATAAGACAAAACAGGGAGATTCAATAAAAGTTGTTATAGTTAAATATGGGGCTAATTTTGCCCCAACCAGGCTCAGATGTTAGCTTTCAAATGTTAATAAGATCTGATTGATTGTGCAAAATTAGCCCCATATTTAAAGATAAGAACTTTTATTGAATCTCCCTATTTATGTCTTATTAGGGAAATAAGAAAAAGGGACATTTTGCTGCCTCTGCTTCTACTATAGTCGCTCAGGAAGTTTGAAACTTTAATATATTTCTGACTGATCTATTATGTCATTGTTCTCAGCAAGTCACGGTCTTGCTGCAAAGCCACAAGCTTTTAAAATACTGCGATGTATAACCGTAGGGTGAAATGTCAATTGCATCTGCAGATATTCATTGGCTTTTCGATATTACGGATCAAGGACAGCTCATAGCTAGATCCATTCCAGCAATCATATATTTTGTCTTTCCTTATGAATAGCGACATAAAGTTGGGGGCTTGGCGGTTGCAAGTCAAAATCATTTTAATCTTTACAAGGTAAACACTTGACAATTTTCTAATCATTTGGCTCGACATTCAGAAGAAATAACAGCTGCAGGAGAGGGGAATTGTGGAAATGTCTGATTAGTTCTTTGTGAATTCATTGCCCACTGACTTTTTAAACTCTGCATAGTCAGTATTAATTCATGTGAACTGATGTTACATTGGGCGGTATTTATAAAGCTGTGCCACACTTGTGATGTTCGTGTGGATGTATAAAACACACACTATATTAAAATAGGGCTGTTGTACATCCATATTTAAGTCCAATATCTGTTGTATTCAATTAGATCAACTGGACTTGAAGTTTAGTTCTTGAAGACGTTTCGCTAGTATCCGACTGGCTTGCTAATCCCAATTAGCATATCACAGCCAGTGTTAAGGGCGTGATTGGATAGTGGTAAGAGGTGTTATAGGAACGCCCAGAGTAAGGTGTCAAAACAGCATGGCAGACGCCCTTAACACCTGGCTGTGATATGCTATTGGGATTTTCCAGGGTACGTAATTGCCACAGATTCTTGTCGTCATTCTGAATTGAGAGATCCAGTCGGATGACTAGCGAAACGTCTTCAAGAACAACTTCAAGTCCAGTTGATCTAATTGAATACAACAGATATACCATGACCTGGATGAATGAGAACCTTCACACAGCACCAAAAATATAATACATACAAACGATAGAATTCTAGTGCACAAGCAATTCTAATTGCATTTGGCTACCTCCAAAGCCTCTGCTTCAAAGAACCTGCATGAACCTGGATAAATGAAAGCAATTTGTTCAATAAGTTGAATTTTACGGATACAGATATTAAATCTATTGTGTGTTAAATTGAGGTTTGACTGAGCCTTTGGGAACTTGTACTTCACCAAAGTTGGTCATGTAAGCAAAGTACTTTAAACAAGGTAGTCATCTTCTACAGACATGGTACATAGAAGAAGCTGTTGGCTCTACAGCCAATAAGGCAAGTACCAGTAGGTTAGGACCCAGCTATTGAAAACAACCTTGATGTGGTGACTGGCAAAATAATTTAGCCAACTATTAAACTAATTGCTTTCATTAATCCATGGTTCACGGCAGGATCTTTGAAGCAGCCACATAATGTCTTATGGCCAATATGCAATTAGAATTGTTTGCCCACTAGAATTCTATTCTTGTTTCTCGCAAAGTTCTCCTTATATAAGCTAGGGCTGTAATTATAAAGGTGCGGTATCACATTTTGCAATACCGCGACATTAACGAGATCTTTATTTACAGTCATAAAGGCTCAGGCCACACTACAATGCACCAGAATTACGCACGCAGCTTTGCATGTGTGATTGTTGTGTGTTGTTGTGCGTTTGCGCAGGCGATTTGGCTATTTTCAATGAGAAAATGCGCATGATTGCGTAAAAAAGGTGCACACAAGTGTGCACATGTGCATGGGAAATCATGGGAATGTTTGTGTTCCAAGTCGCACGGAAAGGAAAGGGAGACGTACAGGAAAGCATGAGAATTAAAAAAGAAGTAAGCATTATTCCCACTACCCCGTGCGCAAGGGAGCCAGACACTCACACAGAATATACAGTTATGTAATGTGCTACTTAGTACAAACAATTGGAGTTTGTATATTTGATAAATGTCATCCGATTATAACTCCTTAGGGAACACTAGACAGAATAAAAGAAGAGAAGAATAAAGAAGACAGCAGTAATATCTCCGTCTATACAAGTGTTTGTCTCTCAAGTCATTTCCCGGGAGTTGCATTCCAAGGATTTCTGGGGTAGGTTGGCTTGAGATAACCAGAAACCAACTTCAATTAAATTCTCAAATGGAGAGTTTCAGTTCGCTGGAATCTGCTGAGATAGTCTTGGTTGTAGTGTCGAGCTCTTTTTAATAAAGTATTCAGAATTTAATTAAATTTCCCTCCAGCTTATCGGAGTTCTAACGGTGACCATACAGGCTTTTCCACCCTATGAGCCATAATACATCAACTTTCATTTCTGTAATACTCTCTAGGTTTCATTCAGATTTCAACTATTTCCAAAGTGATCCTATAGAGTTAAGTAGTGAATGAACACCTTTTCTAATCAGGTTAGTGAATAACCAAAATAGAATTATTTCTCCCGCTGCGAAATGGCTTTTTCTACCCGTTATTTCAAAAGGGAAATTTGGTCTCATTCATCCGCTGTAAATAGAGGAACGGAACTTGGCAAGCTAATGGAGAGACCTATGGAATGCTTAAACGAAATACCATAAAATCTCATTGGGCATGTTATATAGGATCCTTAGCGGTAAAGACTGATAATGGTTCTTTTACTGGGGGCAGCATTATTATACCTTGTGTCGTGAGGTAAGACCGGACATAAAATACTGATCGTTGTTAGTAATTTGAGTGACTATGTATCTCATGGGCACAGATGGCCGAAACTTAGTAGTTTCGTTCGTTTTCGGATTTCCAGATCTCGGGAAAATCCAGAAGATCCGAAAATCCGAAACCTGAAAGAATTTTTTGATAATTATCGAAAGTACGGGGCTATTTTCGATACTTATCAAAAATAGCCCTGAACGTTCGAAAATTATCGAAAACGATCGGAGACCATTTTCGAGTTCTCCAATCGTATTTTCGATAATTTGTGAACTTCAAGGCTATTTTTGATAAATACCTTCCGAGGTCCCGAAATCCGAAGATCTGTCCGGATTCGGACGCATCTTCCGGATTTCAGAATCGAGGGGTTCTGTGTCGGATCCAGGGTCGTGTCAAACCCAGATCCCATCTCTAAATACAAACACTGTAATAAGCTTTCATTCCTAATTTTTCCATTTTTCTAAGCTGTTCTAAGACCTGCTGTTCTCAAAGCTAATGCAATATTATGTTTATGCGTACAGTCTGGGCCATATTTATCAAGGCACGGTATAAATATTTTTGCGATACCGTACCTTTAACAAGCATCGCCCCTATTGTAAATTTACGATTATGGTCACAAAATCTACGATAGCGGTCATAAATCTAAAATTGCAGTAATAATTTACGACCGCGATCATAAATTTACGAATGCCCATACAATACCATTGCACTACAATACTTTAATACATTTACAAACTTTCTATGGTAAATTTACACGTTTACAGCTGCGGTCGTACTTTTGGGATAATCCGTGGTATCACAAATTTGCGTTACTGTGGGTTTTAAATGGCCCTTATATCTTATTTCCCCAAATTCTCCACATTCAATACAAAGCTATTGCGTAATTGTATTACATATTAGCCAATAAAAGTATTATACACAACACAAAAAAGAACAAAAACCGACTGCTTCATTCTACACGTTCTCGACATAAATACTGGGACATGGAAGGGTATGTAAAATACAGTAAGGGCTCCCATACCAGAACGTTTCAGCCCAAGAACACATGGTAAGGTACCATGTCAGGAATTGCCCTTAAAAATCCTGCGCTTGCCCCTGAGACATCATCAGATGATTAGACTTCAAAGGGCAAATATGCCAATAACTTGAAATGATCATTCTTTCCAACTTCATGTACTATTTATTTGTAGAAAGACCCAGATAAAGACTAAATGGGGCCATAACACAAGTCAGATTTGGGGCCCCCACACCACCAGCACACAACCCCTTCCCCCTTGGCACACCAGCAACCTCCCCACAGCACAGGAAAGGCTGGTAAATCCTTCCACTGTCCCACTTATAACACCAGCAACACCCTCTTCCCCTTGTCACACCCACCAGTACACACCCCTTCCCCTGTCCACCCACCCCAGCAACACACCTCCCCTCATCACACCCCAGCACACACACCTTCCCCATGTCACACCACCAGCACACACCCGCTCCTCTTGTCACCCACCAGCACACACCCCTCCACTCGTCACACACATCAGCACACACACCCTCCCCATGTCACACTACCAGCACACACACCTCCCCTTGCCACACCACCAGCAAACAACCCCCTCCTTTTGTCCACCACCAACACACACACCTTGTTACACACCACCACACAAACCCCCTCCCCCTGTCACACCACCAGCCCAACCCCCTTCCCCCTTGTCACATCACTAGCACACACACCCTCCCCATGTCACCCCACCAGCACACACACTCTCCCCATGTCCCAACACAAACACCCTCCCCTTGTCACACCACCAGCACACACACCCACCTTCCCCTTGTCACACCAGCACACACACCCTCCCTCCCGTTTCACACCACCAGCACACACACCCTTTGTTACACCACCAGCACACAAACACCCTCCCCATGTCACCACCACCAGCACACACCCCTTCCCCCTTGTCACATCACTAGCACACACCCCTCCCCATGTCACCCCACCAGCACACACACTCTCCTCCTTGTCCCAACACCAGCACAAACACCCCTCCCTTGTCACAACCAGACACACACCATCCCCTCGTTACACCATCAGCACACACACACTATCCCCTTGTCACGCCACACACACACCCCTTTCACCTTGTTACACACACTAGCACACACACTTTCCCTTTGTCACTACCAGCACACACAGCCTTCCCCTTGTCACACCAGCACACACACCTTCCCTTGTCACACCACCAGCACACACACCACTCCCCTCGTTACACCATCAGCACACACACACTATCCCCTGTCACGCCCCAGCACACACCCTTTCACCTTGTTACACCACTAGCACACACACACTTTCCTTTGTCACACCACCAGCACAAAACCCCTCCCCTTGTCACAGGTGGTGCGTGTGTGTGTAGCTTTCTGAACTACCAATGCTGAGTGGCGTGTCAGTGTCCGTCAAATTTTAAGGTCAGGTAAATGCCGACCCGGACCACACTGAATATAATTTTGTTCCAAAGTGCAGATTAACAGCAGAACGGGGGCCCTAGGCACCTCTTGCCCATAATCCAGTACTGTAGATCTGTCACACATTTCTCTACAATTGTATGTATGTATTTTATTTCTTATATAGTGCTCAAATTCCGCAGCGCTTTACAATTATTTACTCAATTCACATCAGCAGCCTGCCCCGAAGAGCTTCAACTAATCACTTTATGTACCCATACAACCTATCAGTATGTCTTTATGATTGTGGGAAGACGGATTGCCCGGAGGAAACATACAAACACCTTGCAGATGTGTACAAGGGTGGAATCAACTCAGGACCTCAGTGCTGCAAGTTATCAGTGCTAACCACTGAGCAACCGTGCTGCCCATATCTTTAGAAACATCTTATACTTCATAGGTTTTAAAACAAATACTGGATGAAAGGAGTGCAGCAACACACACACACCTCCGAGTAAGGGCTACTTACATTTATTTATTTATAGATTAAGATGAGGCAAAGTCAATTTTACAGTAAAGTTAAAATTGTCTCACTTAAGTTTTCATTAAATGCAGAGAAGTGAAATGTACTTGTCCAATCCTACATTAATCTCAAACATTCGACTGCCTCCTTGACTCACATACGCCTCATGGCCATAATCTGTCCCAATGTGCTGTTTGCCTATTGCTCTGTAGGCTACCCTCTCGGAGCCACCACATAACGTGACCAACCCTATCTTGAAAAGTAGTTGGGCACTGGCTATATGCAAACAGTATTTCTTACTTAGAATATTAAGTGGTCCGGTGCCCTGCCCCGTACCCTTTGCTTTATAACACTGCACACACCCGTGTTTCGTTGATTGCAACGTTTAGCCCTCATTCCCGGGTGTCGGAAGTGTCCAAGGCACCGTTAGCAATCCACAATCATAGAAGAGCAAATCTGCACAAGCTGACACCAGAAGGAGCATGATACAACTGCTTACTGCTCAATAATAATCCTTTATTGGAATCAGCCTGACGCGTTTGGACCTTTCAGTCCTTAATTATAGGCACCATGGCGCCTATGATTAAGGACTGAGAGGTCCGAAACACAAACTGTGTGCAATAAAGGGCTCATTATAATGCACACAAAAAAATCGGATTATTTTTCTTCTTACATGCTTTATTATGCACTCCTTAAAGCAAAATTATACTGATGGAATGTTTACTGGCAGTCACTGACAGTTTGTACGCTCCTCCCCCTTCTTCATTAACATTGTTATCCAATGGAAGAATTGTCAGTGACAATGACCGTGGGAGGTGTCAAAAAAGGTCATTTCTGGCAGGAGTATAATTCTTCTTTAATTGCACCCAGTCTTAAACCATTGTTACATATAGCCAGTTCCAGTACATAGAACTGTATAAATTATAGATCCAAAGGGTGAATGGAAAGTCAATGATCTGCTTGAATAGAAACCTGATACATTCACCTCTAATTAGTATACAAACAGGATTTATTAAGAACCAACATATTATGGCATGCATCAACTGGGGTATCACAATATAAAAGAAAGGAAAAAAAACACATTTTCTCTTTATTGTAAATTTTTAACCATCAAGTTTTATCAAATTATGGCAGTTACAATCTGTACACTTTCTATGAAAGAAAAACAAAACTGCAATACTCAATGGCATATACATACGAGAATGTCCCCCCCGAGACAATGGAGTCATCTTCTGACTTGCATAACTAATTTATAATAATTTCAATGAAATTACGTGGCAACATTGGTAATATTTAAATGTTTCAAAGAAATATTATACTAGTGTAATAACTGTCAGAAACCCCTCCCACTGAATGCCCTCCCCTTTATAACTATGTTTGCCAGAAAATGGTAGGAGCGAGCCAGAGAGTTCAGTTATTACATGAGTATAGTCTCCTTTAAGGAATGTGCAAACAGTTTAAAAAAACCTAAATAAAAATGTTAATGAAACCATTAAACCAAATAATAATTAACAATATATCGTACACACATATTATATCAAATTAAGAGACATATAAACCAGATTATTTTTTTTCCTTATTTTATTTGCGATGTACGGCCTGGGATATTTAGAATTAGGTATGTAAATTGCTGAAATTTCATTGGCATTAAGAAATCCTAAAAGAAGTACTCAGCTAAAAACCCTATATACATTTACATTGTATTTTACAAATGGTGAGCGCAAAAAAAATCCTTAAAAAAAATAAAACCACAACCTGTTTACAAAGAAAAAAAAAATTTACAAGATCCGTACTGATACAGTGCTTAAAAATGTTTCTAAAACACAAGGGTGGGCAAGGATTGCAGTAACATAAGGCTTAGACATGAACCAGGTAATGTGAATGGACAATTCTTATTATGAAACTGGGTATGAAGTGGAATGTTAGGTCTTGAACTTTTGATTCACGGCAAAACTTACCCTTTTCATTATTTTTGTTGTAACTTAAAGGAACACTGAACTGTAAATTAAAAATAAAAAGTATCTGGGTAGGATTGATTACTCAATAATTTTGTTCAGCATGTTCAGTTTTGCCAGATTAGTGTCCTGGACTTTCCTGTATTAAAGATAGCGCTGAAGCCTGGCAGAAGCAGTTTCTTCTTGATGGTTCTCCACGCAGAAAAAATATTGGGAGGTAGGGATTACCTATTCTACTTCTCTACCCCAGGTACTTTTCATTTTAACTATTTTTTTTAGGACAATGGGAGCGTACTCCTGGGAGGCAGAAATAAAGTCTCCTAGCTCCCTGTTAAATGTAGTGTTAGCTAGATGTAAAAAGCTATTGAAAAGCAATCGATCCAGTATGGTTCTATGTACGGTTTCAGAATTTTTAAAAATTTTAGAGCATTTCTTCTTTTGAAACTAGAATACCGTATACACTCGAGTATAAGTCGAATTTTCCAGGCTTTAAAATTAGCCTGAAAACCTAACCTCGACTTATACTCGTTCAAGTCGAAATTTAGATCCAAATTCTGCAATTGCAGATAGTACCCAGTAGGTGGCGGTGTGTTAACCTCCATAGAAAGTAACAGGAGCTGATCTGCCTTTACACTTCCGCTTCCTGTAGTCTGGCTGCTGGACTCACTCAGCACTGTCACTGCTCATCTGTATGCTGTAAATCTGATGGGTTTCTTCAGTTTGGGGCAAAAAACAGCTGCTAGTACAGGGCAAATGACAGCTTGAAACTACAACTCTCAGGTGACATTTTTAACTATATGGGGTCAAAGAGTCCTTTACTATATGGGGTCAGAGGGCCCTTTACTATAGGGGTCAGAGGGCCCTTTACTATATGGGGGTCAGAGTTCCCTTTACTATATGGGGGTCAGAGGGCCCTTTACTATATGGGGTCAGGAGAATTGTAAATTATGGTATGTTTAATTAAAAGTTTACTGAACCTTGCCACTCCACATGTTTAGAAACTGAAACTCCAGCAACAAAGCATGCTGGGAGTTGTAGTTTCCAAATATCTGGAGTACCAGGAATTGGAGGTTACTGGTACTGGATTTGGCTATTACTGTATGGATTCATGTATGGGAATCCTGCTGTCCATTTAAAGAGCCACTAAGCTAAAACACACACGAATCAGAGGCAGTAGTAGTGATATTATTCCTCCCCGACTTATACTTGAGTCCATCAGTTTTTACAAATTTTTCAGGTAAAATAGGTACCTCGACTTATACTCGGATCGACTTATACTCGAGTATACACGGTAATATAATTTAGAGGCGAAGTATAGTGTATTTAACAGGGTTATTTAATAAAAGTTCTTATCGTTAAAAATGGTGCTAATTTTGCTCCGACCAAAATTAGCTTTCAAATTAATGTTAATAACATCTGATGGTTGGGCAAAATTAACACCATTTTAAACGATAGAACTTTTATTATTTAAGTTTTAAAAAAAAAAACATTAAAACAGCCTCCCAATATCAGAGAAGGCACCAGCAAAAGAAATCTGCTTCTGCCAGGCTTCCTCAGAGCTTCAGCACTACTTTTATACAGTAAAGTCCAGGACACTAACCTGGCAGATGCTACTCACAAAATGATATTGGGTAATAGGAATATCAATCCTACCTCCCAGCCTAAGGTACTTTTAATTTGTAAAGATCCCTGTGAATACTGCAGATATTTTGAAACAAATGCATAGGAATAGATGTTATTTGTCACTTGCTGCTAAACAGCTACCGAAGTCCCATTCTCTGATTCATACACATTTTGGAACGGTTTAAAATGTTATTTTTTTGACATAATGTCCAAAACTTTAATGGCTGCATGTCACAAAAATATTTTAAATAATATATCTCTGATATCCTTAATAAAAAAAATACTGAATAACTGTGAAGGAAATTTCTGGAACTATAAAAATGGAAGCTGTTAAAGGACAACTTAACCCATTTTACACCCTCACTTTAAAAAATCCTGGAAGGGGAAGTGTCTTTTAATTGTGAGTTCTAGACCCAGTTAGGGGGTGGGACAGACCAGAAGTTCAGGTAAGTTTTTCTATCAATCTATTGAAACCCCTAGTGTGAGGACCTATTGGTTTAGGCCCTGGTTACTTTTACTTGTTACAAGGGCTTAGTTGCCTTTAAATACCAACACTGAATATAATTAATATATAATTTACTGCCTGGGTTATGCATTCACATTAATATTGCCTACGGCACCTTTAAATAAAAATCACAATACGACAATAATGTGCACTGTGTTCTAATCTCAATGTTATGTAACATTCCACTAAAATACACTTTAAATTACATGGATTCAAGACTTTGTTCAATGGAAAACCGTTGAGATGACTACCATGGTGAATTGACTTTCACAAACTCCGGGTGCTGTTATATTCCCTATTAATAGAAATAGTCTGTAGATGGTCTTCCGTTCAACTAACCTATTGAATTTAACTTCTATCCCTACACAAAAAGCCATTAGCTAATTCTCTTTACCTACTACATTTATTACCAATGTTCTCTCAGTGAGTATATCAGGAACAACCTGGACAACTTCAAAACGGCCCAGTAGCACCCAGGAAATGTTGGGAGTTGTAATTTGCCAATATCTGTTAGGCCTAATATAACTCACTGAGAAACTAATGTCAGTCTCTGGGAAGGTTTTTTCATCATGCAAAATACCCAGCATACACTGATAAGACACTACAAGGCATAACATGATCTTGGAATATTTACATGTATGTCTTGTAAATTATAAAAGTAAATCATTTTAATGTCATATGACCTTCAGAACAAGGTGAACACTGTAACTAGGAAGTCAAGGTCATGGAACGTACCTCTAGGCCATTCTTAGTCTCTATATTCAGATTGCAGGCAACAGAGTCTAAAACAGACTCTACTATAACCAATTCTACAATCAACTTTAATTGTCTTCCCTTAGTATAATTCTTCCATAGAGACGGGTGAATATGTAAGTTGTAATATGAGGTGCATACATTTGCCTGTGATCACTTGCAGTTACTAATTGGATGGTAGCTAGCTTGATCAAAACCCTATTGGTTGCTACAAATGTAAAGCACCCTCCCCCAGCTTATGTTTAAAATGAAACAAAAAATCTTGCACAGAATTAGCTGAGCAACATAGACTTAGCCTGCTAGTCAGAAATGTCAAAAATATTAGATATCATTCATTGAAATTGGACCATTGATTTTAAAGAAAATGGAACAAAAAATAACACACTGTATCCTTTTGTGTCCTTCCTTCCTCCATAACCAATCATGTTTCGAAGTTACAAATAAACTTTGAACACTTCTTAACTTATGACTTAAGAGCTTGTATGCCGTTGGGTCCTAGAGCTGGCCAGTTAAACTATGTAAAGACTGTTATTAGTGTAAATATTTTTTGTGCAAAACTATTCAATTAGTTGATTGCATCTAATATTATATTTTGTTGTATTTTTTACACTCTAATCATTTGGCATCATCATTTAGAGACAACTTTTATACCAAAACTACAGAATATTATAAGTTAAGATCCATGATATTGGTAGTAATAACATTATTTCCTAATTTTAGAATAGTGAATTATTATCTCTATACTTGACTTATATCAGTTGTATTCAGTTAGATCAAATGGACTTAAAGTTTAGTTCTAAAAGATGTTTCGCTAGTCATGCGACTGGCTTTCTCAATTCAGAATGACTTGTAGAGGATCTGTTGGCAATTAAGTACCCTGGAAAGTCCCAATTAGCATATGACAGCCAGGTGTTAGGGACCTCCTGAATGCAAGGTGTTTGATTGCATTGAAGCTCTTCTGTGCTGGGCCATATGTTGGTCAGCCAATTCCTCGGGCCAGGACTCAGCCGTGTATCTGAATCTTAAGGAAAAAGGACATACCTTTGAAGATTGTAATGTCAACATCTTGGCAAACAAACATGACTGGTTCAAGAGAGGTGTCAATTTATGTGAAAATAAAGAAACCAAGCCTGAATAGATTCAACACCAATTGTCTTCCATGTACAATGCTTTTTTGACACCTACCCTGGGCGTTCCTAAGCACCTCTTAGCCACTATGCAATCATGCCTTGCATTCAGAAGGTCCCTAACACCTGGCTGTGATATACTAATTGGGACTTTCCAGGGTACATAATTGCCACAGATTCTTGTACAAGTCATTCTGATTGAGAAAGCCAGTCGGATGACTAGCGAAACGTCTTCAAGAACTAAACTTTAAGTCCAGTTATCTAACTGAATACAACAGATATATAAGTCTATATGTATAGAGAGAATAATTTACCTTGATGAATAAGAACCTTCACAAGCATACATCAAGATTGTCAATTAAACACAATAAAAATTAGTATGTATGTGAATAAATCCATTTATGGTATACATAAACTTGCTCCACAGGGGCTCAATTTTTTTCAGTCATGATATTTTTTTCCCCATAGTAAAATACCCAGTCTCCTATCTAAGAACCTAGGCTCATGTCTGTTACTTTACAGAGAGGCTTTACAAAAATACTGGTAATGGTCAGTTTCGTTTATATTGGCCATGCCCAATACTCTTCAACTAGAACCATCCATAAACCATACAATTACTTTATTGTCTACATTAAAGTGTCCAGTTTTGCTATGCATTTTCTCATGGTTCACTATGGTTTATAAATAAAGATGTACAACCCTATGCTTATTTTTTAGAGCAGAAAGTAGTGCAAAATGTAAAAGCAATGCTTCATTAAATAAACTGAGCCAGTAAGAACAAGGCACGTCATTCTTCACACTGTCAGGGAGATTCATAAAAGTTCTTATTGTTAAAACGGTGCTAACTTTGTCCCAACCAATCAGATCTTATTTAACATTTGAAAGCTAACATCTGATTGGTTGGGGCAAAATTAGCACCATTTTTAATATAAGAACTTTTATGATCTCCCTGTAAGTTTTTAAGTATGGCTAGTTTTTACTTGGTTTTACTTGATCTAAAAACTGTCATTAATAATGTGATAGCATGTCGGTTCCAACGCTTTAGTGGGAATGTGATGCAATTGTAATGCAATGCTTCAAAATGTTTCTTTGCAACACCTTAAAGCATTTTGTGCTATTCCAGTAAACATTTTTAAAGAGGGACATTAAACCCCCCCTGATAATTGTCATGAAAACATTTCACTTGTGATATTAACAATATTTTTCCAGTTTTTTTCCATCATTTTGAGTTGATGCATCATTTGGAATCCAAGTATTTGGCTAAACAATTAGCATTCATTGGTTAACCTATAAGTGAGATTTTACAATCTAAAGTAGAACAGTCTTAGGTGAACATAATTAATTACCAAAACACTGTGCAACACACATGACAAGGGTTGCACATCTGTCAAAAGCAACTAATTAATTTTACCACCATCCAAAGGGCAAGTTGTAGTGTCCATTTATGTTTATGTTCATTCAAACCTTTTGCACTGCATTTTTGTCTATAGATATCCTAAAACAAGACGTTCTTCAGACTGTGTTTGATGTTGGGTTTCCATGAGGAATGGTTAGAATGATCCATATTAAAGTCATCCAAACTTTCATAGTCACCTTATGGCTAATTCGGTGTCTTCAAACCCGCAGCTCGCTGAGACATCATGATAAGAAGCACCCACTGAATTGTGCAAGCAACGAAACATTATCTGTGCTTGTCTTTTCCAACGTTTGGTTCGAACTTGGGATAAAAGTACTAAAAGTGTGACTAGATTGTGAAAAACCGATGTCTCGATTTCATTACAGATGATGGGGCGGGTAGATACTGACTGGATGAAACTTTGGCCTCCTTCCACAGTTAGGACTGATGTGCTTGGCACGGAATTGGGCTGACTTGAAGGGTGTCATATGTTCTTGGAAGTCTTCTGGAAGTGGGTGGAAGCTGATCCTGGCTCAAATAGTCTTCATGTTGAGGTGGGGGGTAATCACTGTCAATATCATATCCACCCAGGTAATAATCTGTCTCTAGTTCTCTCGTACTTCCATGGTGAGCAGAAGTCCCATCAGTGGTTTCATAGTTGGCGCTTCTTCAATGTCCGACAACCGCTCATAGCATCCAGTCTGAGGTGTCCAGTGATAGGCTGAGGAAGGAAACAATCCAAAAATGAATATAAAATACAAGAAAAACAAATGTTGGTATACATGCCACCTGTTAATAAAGAAAGCCATGCTGTTTAGCTTTAATGTGGTCTTTCAGGCAGTCATTTCCTTAGCAGCATCATATTATCAAAATATACAAGATGCAACTAAAATAAATATTGTATTAGATGAAAGTTACTGCATGCTGGATTCAGGTTCAAACAGAGGTTACAGCACTTCCTGATATTTAGAAATTACAGTGCTCATGGGTGCTTATAAGCGACACGTGGAAATATTATAGAATGACAAAGCTCTTCAAACGTTTCCACAAGCACACGTTTTTAAAGCGACTTATGGAGAAACGGGTGATTCAACAGCAACATGTAGACAGTCTTAAGCTACAAATGTCACCTCTGTTGTAATTCTGTCCTTGGTCCATAAACTGGGGCTGTTTGATTGGGAGAAGAAAGTAAAGCTTATCACCAAACAAAGGACAAAAGGGCAACACTTGTCATACACTTTATTTTAAGTTACTTTTTTATGAAATGACAGTGAGTAAACCCCTCCCTTTTTGTAAATGGGACAATACGGAAGATATACAATGTAAGTAGTCAGTGTACAGCTTGTACAACAGTGTCAATTTGCTGTCATCTCAAAATAACGCAACACATGGCCATTAATGTCTAAACCTCTGGCACGAAAGTGACAACCTAAGTGAAAAATGGCCAGATTGTGCCCAAAATGTCAATATTTGTGTGGCTGCCATTATTTCCCGCACTGTCTTAACTCTCTTGGCATGGAGTTCACTAGAGCTTCCACTCCACCCTTAGACATCACAGAGCTGGTGGACATTAGAGACATTGTGCTCCTCCACCTTCTATATCAGCATGCTCCACATCTGTTATATGGCTAATGAGTCACATAACACCAGTATGGTAAAATGGCAAACTGGGCACAATTTGGGCATTTTTCACTAAGGGGTGTACTCACTTTTGTTGCCTGCGGTTTATACATTAATGGCTGTGTGTTGAGTTATTTAGAAGGAACACTACACTGTAATTTTTAACTAAATGAAATCTGTTTCTATTATTCACAGGGAGTGACAACACTTATTCCCACCCTCTGTGAATAACAGAAACGCACTCACAACTTTCTTCTCAGCTGTCAGGCTGCAGTCCCAATACGCACCTATCTTTTGTCTTGGCACGCGCCAAAGATAGGTGCTCAATCGGGACAGCACTCCTGACAGCTGAAAAGGAGCTGCAAGTGGAGCGCCAGTAAGGTAAGTGTTGTAGTAATTACAAATATTCACAGGTAGGTGGAATAAGGTGTTGTCACCTCCCTGTGAATAAGAGATACAGATTTCAGGTACCTTGCGAAGCACATGAAATCTGTTTAGTGTCCCTTTAAGGGGACAGCAAATCTAAACTTGTTACAAGCTGTACACTGACTACTTTATTGTATGAAAGTGCCATATCTTCAGTATTGTTCATGAAATATATTAATATTTTTATGTTGGCAGAAGCCCCCAAAACCTAGTTCTGTTTTGGTAGTTATTTGCTCCCGCAGAGTAATCTACCTACCAGCTCTTCGTCCACCACCGCAGCTCTCTGCCTTCCGGGTAATCAGTCACCTTGGCCGTGACAGTGACGTCATGCCAATGGTTCTGCAATTCTAGGAACAAGCCTCCGCTGCTGCAGCTTGGAATGGAAAAAGAAGGACACAGCAGTGGAGAAGGAGGAAGCGGGGAGGAAGCAGCAGTGGATCTTGAACTTGTAACTATGATATCTCTTGCTGCGGCATATTTACTACTTTAACAAAAGGACTCTAGTTTTGGGGGGTCCTGCCTAACATATTACATTTTTTCTGAGGGGTGAACATTCCTTTTAAAATGTGATGTGTACTCACTCATGTAAAATACTGTATTGGGAAACAAGAAAAGTTAATAATAAATTAAATTAGGAGACTCCCATGAAATGAGATCCTTATCTGCTACACATTTTTGTTGTTGTCTTTGCAGCACAAAAAAGATTGTCAACATCTGTGTCTTTATACATTTTATACCAAGTACTCCCGAGTAGGGTAATGGAAGCAGGTGTCTCCACACATTGACATTCCTGAGCTTATTTGGTAGCTAGCAATCCTCTATGTCAGGATTATGCCCGAACTGTCTGGTATTTTAGTTACCAAACCCCCTTCTACTAAACACTTAATAATGCAAGTTGTCATGAAACAATGAGAGAAACACTGTGTGGATCAAGGCGTGAAGTCCTCAGCCACATTCTATGCATTAGAACAAAATAATAAATAGGTGTTAATGTTTCCCAGTGTCTCATCCATTCACTCTGGCACTTTGGGAACTTTGCTGACAAGAGTAGTCACGAATATCCATTCCTATTTCTAACATTGAAAACATTTGATACTTGCTCAAGCATGCAACTAAAATCTTTTCAGGCTGAGTCATGGTTAAGTCGGCTATGTTTTTGCCAGAGGAGGAAAATGCAAACCAAAGAAAATGATGTACTATATACATTTATTTTTCATCTATTATTTTAAAGGGCAAGTCCACGCCCCAAAATAAAACTTACATAGAGGTAAATCACCCTACAAAACCCTAAATGGTGATGGTTTGAAATCTGAATATATAAGTCTAACCTGAAATCCTGCACAATGTCCTGTTTCCCCTGTTTCTGCTTCCGGGTTCTTCCAGTTAGTAACTGTCGTTATGGATTGACAATTGACATCACAGCCAATGACTGAATGTTAATCCCCTGTCTGCCTCTTCTGAGCATCCCAGGCTCAGTACAGGCTCAGTACAGGTTTCTAAATTGCTCAGTTTCCATGAGGCCTCCAGAAGCATAGCAACATACAGTAATGAATTCATAGGACAAACTATGATTATCACATATTTAAAGAGGCCGTTTCTTTCTAAAGATGTTTCTTATGGGGGTGGAGTTGTCCTTTAATTCGTTTTTTGTTTGTTGACTTATTTATCCTTTTGACTACGGTGGGGAATTTTGCCATTTTCGACCATAGTCACTCAACATTTGAGTCAGCCATGTTTTTCCCAAAGGAGAAAATGTAAACCAAAGATTCCTATGGACATTCCAGCATACCAGACATAATGTCTATCCAGTAATCAATATATTTTGCAAAAGAGAACATAATGTTTAATATTCAGTTTGTTTGTGATAACTTTTTTGTTATCCTTTATTGAATCAGTGGGACATTTTTGCAGGGCACAATAAAGTCCAAGATATGTAAGGTCACCTAAGAGCTAAAATCATGGCCAGTTTTGGATGGCGTGTCTCAATATAAGCCATAAAGCATCCTACCAAAATATTACCCCAACATATATCTAGGACACCCAATAACGGTCAAAAAGTTTATTTTCTATAATAAGTTTCTACATGAAAATAAAGTCTAAAGGTGGGCATACACGGCATTGATATTCCAATCGATTCCATCAAATTGACCGGTTATCGAAGACACTTTTCCTGGTTCCTCGCAATATCGATCGGTCTATCAATAAAACCTGATTGGGCAAGATGGAAAAGTTTCCATCTACCCCATCTACCAGAACCAGACCTTCCATGATTCAGGCAGAATCTATGGAAGATTGTCATTGCAAGGTGGGAATTTAATCGGCTTTTCAATCGGATTACGATAATTTTGGACGATCGCAAATCTAATCGAAGAATATTGGACCGTGTATGCCGCTCTATTTCAATAAAAAAAGAAAATGGCCCTTAGGCGTCATTATGCAAGAAGACTGCTGGAAAATGTCACATGGTAGATGAAACTGTTCATTGCAATATGGCTTTAACACACAGAATGCACTTAATGCTTTGTGCTCACAACACAGAGGATTACAGAAAATAAGTAAATACCTCATTTCAACAGTGTCAACATTGTGACTAGATGTAGACAGTCACTATGGAGGCTTTGGGAGATAAGAGCACAACACAAAAAGAGAGGGGGAGGAAGACAGATAGGTTAGAACTAAACTCCTGGTTTACATGTAATAGAACTTAACAATCTAGTTGACAAAGTGACACACAACTCATAACATAACACAAGGCCCAGTCATCTTTCAAGTAATACCATTGGGAAGCTTACTTTGATCCTTTGCTACTTGTAACATCATTATTCTGCGTGGCTTTGTGTATGTTATCAATAATGTTACTATAAAACACAAGAGCCATAAATATCCAGTACATATAATATATATATTTATTAATGGTGTCTAACTGTGTCATCAGTGTCACTGACTCCCTGAAGCTGTGTATTCTAGGAATAATGTCCCCAATATATTAAAGTCAACTTGTGGATTGTGTGACTGATCTATTTAGCAAGGTTAATATTAACACATGTTACTGATCAGTGTTTAGTTGTCTACATTAGTCATACTTGCCTTATTGGTCCAACATTGCAGCTGCCTTCTTAAAACGGAGTTCCTCAGTAAATAGGAAGTCTTAGAGCTACTGATATGGATGGAGTTTGTGCAAAGCAAAGGTCTGTACATATGCTCGATTGTGGGCTGACCCATGAAGTACAAGTGTCATCCAAACGCCTGTTTCAGCCGACTTCACTTAGTAATAAAGAACTTATTTTTTTTTTATCACTTATAAAAAAATGGTCAGCGAAATGCCCTTTCGGTTGGGTATACTTAATGAACCATGTCTGACTGAGCAGCCATACAATAACCATAGGTCAGCCGAAGCAGAAGATTAGAAGACACTTGTGCGTCATGGGTTGGACCCACAATTGCACATGTGTGTAAGGCTTAGGGTTTGTTGAAGCGGGATTATGTGAACTGGAGAAGGATCTTAAAGGACAACTATACTGTAAGATTTACTTTTAAAAAATGAATAGTACCTGGGGCGGAAGGTAGGATTATTATCCCCACCTCCTAATATTGTTTTGTTGAGGAGCTACAGCAGATGTGTTTTCATCTGCCAGGTTAGTGCCCTGGACCTCCTGTATTGAGATAGTGCTGAAGCATTCAGGAACCGTGGCAGAAGCCTTTTCTCTGTGCTGCACACCAACCATAGAAATGATATTGAGAGGTAAAGACAGTACCAAACCCAGGTGGCACTATAGTTCTCCTTTAAACTTTCCACACTTTATGTGGCCAGAATCTGTGGGAAGGGCAACAGGACTAGTCTGGGGAATTGCATTAAAGACTAAGTCATATGTATAATCATACTTTCCTTGATAGGACGGAAAAATGCATGCGTAAACAATATTATTAATGACAAATCACCACTTAATTACATTGATGCTGGACCTAGAAATTAACACTCACAGGCATTTTGGTGTATAAAACGCGTTGTATAAACAATACATCAAAAAGTGTTTGGCAGTTAGATTCTGCTGAACTAAGCCTTGCTGTGATTGGTCCTTTATAAAACTCTAGAATAGTCTGTACAAAAAAATGCTATAAGCATTACCAGGCTGCAGACACTGCTGTCATCCAACACCATAAGCATTGCCAGGCTGCAGACACATGCTGTTATCCAACACCATAAGCATTACCATGCTCGACACATTCTGTCATCCAACACCATAAGCATTGCCAGGCTGCAGACACATGCTGTCATGCCAACACCATAAGCATTGCCAGGCTGCAGACACATGCTGTATCCAACACCATAAGCATTGCCAGGCTGCAGTCACATGCTGTTATTCAACACCACACGCATTGCCAGGCTGCAGACACATGCTGTTATCCAACACCATAAGCATTGCCAGGCTGCAGACACAAGCTGTCATCCAACACCATAAGCATTGCCAGGCTGCAGACACATGCTGTATCCAACACCATAAGCATTGCCAGGCTGCAGACACATGCTGTCATCCAGCACCATAAGCATTGCCAGGCTGCAGACACATGCTGTCATCCAACACCATAAGCATTGCCAGGCTGCAGACACTGATGTCATCCAACACCATAAGCATGCCAGGCTGCAGTCACATGCTGTTATTCAACACCATAAGCATTGCCAGGCTGCAGACACATGCTGTCATCCAACACCTAAGCATGCCAGGCTGCAGACACATGATGTCATCCAACACCATAAGCATTGCAGGCTGCAGTCACATGATGTCATCCAACACCATAAGCATTGCCAGGCTGCAGTCACATGATGTCATCCAGCACCATAAGCATTGCCAGGCTGCTGACACTCTGTTATCCCCACCATAAGCCTTGCCAGGTGCAGTCACATGCTGTTATCAAACACCATAAGCATTGCCAGGCTGCAGACACATGCTGTCATCCAACACCATAAGACATTGCCAGGCTGCAGACACATGCTGTCATCCAACACCATAAGCATTGCCAGGCTGCTCACATGATGTCATCCAACACCATAAGCATGCCAGGCTGTGACACATGTCTGTCTCCAACACCATAAGCATTGTCAGGCTGCTGACACATGCTGTTGCCATGCAATTTTGGTGTTTGACTAAAGCTAAAATGCGATTCCCTTGCTGATTCATGAGAGTAAAGCTGTGTTTATTGAAAATATGTATAGGTTTGAAACGTGTGTTAATGAAATAGAGCACAGACAAGACAATGTTAGTAAATTTAGGCACGCCATCACAGAGTGTTCATTGAAAAGGTTTGAAACGAAGAAGAGAAGGGGTTCCGGTACTTGGTAAATTCATTTTGTTTCAATCTAGGTGAAACGGGGACTAAGGATCAAGGAACATTGCCATAAATATTTATCTTTATCTCTCGCATTACATACTATGGCAAACGCCTTAATGCTAAGCACACACAGGTAGACCAGACCAGTCAACTACAAAAAAATGTTTTGTGATCACACGGCTATTTGAATGGAAGTCTAAACTGCTGAATAATTTACACATCCAATGTAACAGTTTCTCGAAAAATTCACATTTCGCAGTTCATCTTACTAGAGTCAAAGAAGAAAAATCAAACAGATATTTAATGGCCCAGTATACTACTGAGACCCTTGTCCTTTGAGGATCCTAACAATATAACACAAACTTAACATATTTTATGGTTACATTTATGAATTGTGACAACCGTAAGTACCCTGTCTTATTCAATAGCTTTGTGGTTTGTGATGAATGTGGGCAAACAACAAACTGATAATGTTACAGTTAAAGGCACATTTATTGTGTAGTTTGTGGTCCCCAGGTTGGCGAAAAAGTATAATATCAATCTGCTCGCTATTTATCTAATTTTATTGTAAAATCAGGGTAGCCGCTACATTCCTGGTTGATAAACGCTAAAGAAATAAATAACGAGGAGTTTTCTTACCATTGTCATCACATGAATCGGACTGAAAGGAGTTTAGAGACTGGTTTTCGGAGTTGCTGCCTTTATGCTGCCCCAAAACAGGTCACCCATCAGTGCCATCCAGTCCTTACCTTTATTTACAGTAACAAAGCAAAATACAATGAATGAAATATGATAATCACAATAAATCACCAATATTATCATTTATTAACAATTCGTGTCTGTCGTGCAGATTTAATGCTTCATGAACTATTTAGTAAACAGGGAGAGGTTTCATTTTTTGTTACAAAGAAACTCCTTGTACATGTACTGTAAGTAATAAATCCCTGAACCCACTCATTGTAAAAAAACCCATGTTGTTCATAATAAATGTGGGTAATTATATGAAAAATCTGAATGCCCCAAATGGAGGCCTCCAAAAGTAACTGAGTCAGTCTATCTAGCTACACCCCTGATCTGCTGTATTTGCTTTATATGTATATTTGGTTTATAGCTAAAATGGCTATATCTGTCATTCGAACACTTTTAGCTGAAGATTGACACAGACAGGCTACAAGTGACTTAATAGAGAAGTGGGCCTAAGGTGAACCCCAGGGGGTTTTTAAGAGTGACTGCTAAGTGGCGGACAAGGCAGATACAGATGCAAGATCCTAAAAAAACACTGTAGTTATTGTTACTTACAGTCATTTCCTGTCGTGTCCCAGGCCCTTTCCTGATGGAGTCGCAGTCTGACCGACAGGAACACTGAGGAAGTTTGGAGCCACACTACCACACCACCACTCCTCTTCTAGCTGTTAGTATGCGGGGGACTCGGGATGAAAGGTTGTCATTTCTTGATGCTCTACACACAAGTCCATCAGCCATTTTGTCCACATTAGTTTCTGAATCACTTTGAAAACATGGGGAGTGTTGCCATGGTCTAACAGGGACCTGAGGGGGACCAACCTCTTGGTAGATATTTCGACTGTCCCCGCTGTTTCTTAAGTTTTTAAACTGAATCCCATTGGTTTTGTAAGAAGAGCTGCCGTGGCCGGATCTTGTACAGAGAATATTATTCGAGAGTATTCTTCTGAATACGTTCTTCGGAAAACAATGAAGAGGACGATGAGGACAAAATAACAACAGGACAACTGCTATGCAATGAGCTCTTCCTTTCCTACATAGAATGACCTGCTTGTATATTCGGTACCACTACTGGTCTCGAGCCACAGTACTGACCAACATATCCATGAGTGCAGTACAAAAAAACGATCCAAACACATTGACGCAAGTTCCACCATTTTCACAGTCTTCCTTTCACACTCATTGATATCTTCTCACACCTGTACAGAACGCAAGACACATCAGTTATGCATGAAGGAAACATTAAGTTTCTTGGTACTGAACTATATAGTTTAATGTATTGAGGGTTACACATGCACCTTTAAAGGGCAAGTCAATTTAAAACTAATATTTTAATTTCAGCCTAAGCTTACAGATTTCTGCATTAGAAATCAATTGATTTTCTAAAACGTTTCCAATCTACAGCCCAATGTTCTTTTTTTGTTTTTTTAGCACTTCTACTCTACTGTAAAAGGTCAAAAAGTGCCAGATACGCAGTTTCAACAAGGCCTGCTCTTTATTGCAGAAAATGGGAGCACCTATGACATGCAGCACATGCAGCATGAAGGATGGTGGGTAACCCTATGTTACAATAAATAATAAAAGCGATATCTGCCATAATCCGTAACCACAAGGAAAATTACACGGAAGAAATGATTTCAATTAATAGGGATTGCTACGCTATAAAAACTGTTAATACATAAAAAGGCTGTGAAAGAAAACTAGAATACAAAAACAATAGTCAAATATTAGTTAAACCAGGTCACTGATACAATATTTAGTTCCATTGATTAAACTTACCACTTTGAGTCTCCTCCTTAAAGGACAACTTTACAGTTGTTGTCTCCACCACCCCCCCCCCTTTTTTGGCCCAGTGCCGACCAATGGACGATAAACTTCTGCAAGAAGCCCTTGTTCCCATGGATACATCCCACTGAGGTGGGGGTGGAGCTTTGACAATACAGTTAGTCTTTAAATCTGTAATCCCTTATTATTTTTTCTTAATTTTCTAGATACCTAGATACATGCCCAATCTCTCTGTGGGGTAATTTGACAGGTTTTCTACTGAACACAGAATTTAATACAGATTAAAAAAAAAAAATAATAAATAATTGAAAAAAATTATAATATATACACATGTACTTCCTTTAATAAGATCTATATAGTATATCTCAAGCAACACACAATTACTAATCCGGGGTAGTTCATTCATACTGCGAGCCGTTCTTTTCACCGCAGTTAAAAAACTCCAAGAATCTTCCACTTACAATGGCCAGAGCAGTATGGAGATTCTTCCAGGACAATCTTTATGTTTATACAATAGCCTAATAGTGCAAATCTTTTTACCTTCCTACATATTACCATGTGGGGAGAAGAAATCAGATTGCTAGCAGAAACATTTAGAATATCGGGTGATAAAAAAACTTCCAAGGATACATGATCTGTTGTCGGGTCTGAGATTAAATGTGTTTTAGGGGTATTGTGGGGAAAGCGTTCTGCAAGATATGTGCTATTGATAGAGATTCATTATAAATAATAGAATAATAAGCCTTTTCTTGAGCACGTGTTCATTTTCTTCTACTTTAATATCATCCACCAATTGTTGATATGTCTTTTGCATATACATATCCATGATTACATCACAGATATACTAACATTTTATTACAGTCCAAGGATCTTTGAAAGCAGGCATGTTATTTATCACAGTGGCCCATTATAGATAGCGCTCTGTCTAGAGTAACCTAAAGAGGGGGCTGGCATAAGTTTGTAAAACTATAAAATCTGAATGACTGGTATCAAACAAAGGGGGCGATGTAGTAAGAAAGCAGTGTTACTTACCTGCCCCATGTCATGCATGCAGAAACTCACTTTACAAGATGTAACTACATCGTATAATGCAGTCAGTTTGTGCCTCCATTTAAGACGTGTTTATGTAGACTGCAAATGGAATATACGGACTAAGGCTATGTTGCGCTATTTCCAAAATTTTTTGGAAATATCAGGCCAGCACAAAATCAGTGTTAAACCCATGCAATTATACATTGGAGCCAGAAAGAATTTATTCCCCACTTTCAGCTGTTTTTTTTATTTCCTTCCTCTGGATCAACGTTGTTAGTTGGTTAAGAGTAGGGTATAATGTGGGACTAGATCAGTGATGCCCAAAACGGGTGTTTCTGGGGCATGACAGGCATGTCGGGGGCGGAGCTACTTCCCACGGCCCGCTCACAGTGCTCAGTGCCGATAGTGAGGCCCCCAGTGTGGCTGGGTTGGGCACCCCTAAACTAGATGGACATTTGTCTTCATACAACCTCCACACTATGTTACTATGTAACTGTTATACAGACAATATGGGTAAGGTATAAAGTTGGACTAGATGGACGTATGTCTTTATCCCTCCAATACTTTGTTATTATGTAACTGTTAGACAGACATAGGGTAGGATATAAAGGTGGACTAGATGGACAGATGTCTTTATATAACCTCCATACTATTTACTATTAACTGTTATACAGACATTATGGGTAGGGTATAAAGGTTGGACTAGTTGGACTTATGTCTTAATACAACCTCCAATACTATGTTACTATGTAACGTTAGACAGACACTATGGGTAGGGTTATAAAGGTTGGACTAGATGACATATGTCTTTATATAACCTCCAATACTATGTTACTATGTACTGTTTATACAGACATTATGGGTAGGGTATAAAGGTTGGACTAGAGTGACATATGTCTTTATTCAACCTCCAATACTATGTTACTATGTAACTGGTTATACAGACATTATGGGTAGGGTATAAAGGTTGGATAGATGGACATATGTCTTTTTCAACCTCCAATATATATGTTACTTTGTAACTGTTATACCAGACATTATGGGTAGGGTATATAAGGTTGGACTAGATGGAGCTAATGTCTTTATACAACCCTCCAATGCTATGTAACCATGTAACTGTTAGACAGACATTATGGGTAGGGTATAAAGGGGTTGGACTAGATGGACGTATGTCTTTATACAACCTCCAATACTATGTTACTATGTAACTGTTATACAGACATTATGGGTAGGGTATAAGGTTGGACTAGATAGACGTATTGTCTTTATATAACCCTCCATAACTATGTACTATGTAACGGTTTTACAGACATTATGGGTTAGGGTATAAAGGTTGGACTAGATGGACGTATGTCTTTATATAACCTCCATAACTATGTTACTATGTAACTGTTATACAGACATTATGGGTTAGGTGATAAAGTTGGACAGCTGGACATATGTCTTTATACAACCTCCATAACTATGTACTAGTAGCTCTATGCTAAGTGTATATACTGCCTTTTGTTAAACATTATGCTTGAGATAAATATAACAAGAAAATAGGTTTGAACACACAAATATTAATAATTATGATGTGCCTTTTCTCTTAGAATGAGACACCATGGTTATTTTTCAACTGGAACAATTTATGTTCTGACGGAAAATGGCTGCTTGATTGACATGACTTGATATTCATTGCTCCAAAGGGGTCAAAGGTTCCCACTAAACACGGGCAAGTTGAACTTTTCTGTCATTCTCATAAAAGAAGAAGGTCAAACGGGATCTTTCTCAGTATGTGTACGTGTAGAACAAAAGGTTTACATATTCTCGGGGTTCATTTCATTAACAATCTCATTACCAATGTCTTCAGAAAACTGATGACAATTTTCATCACATTAGAGGAAGGGATGGTATACCACCAGAGCTCTAATAGAGAAAGCAAGTAACATTTTATAATATGGTAAATCTAGACTAGAAAAAGTGCAGTATTCCTTTCTTACATTTAAACAGTAATGACATCTGTATCTATCATTTAAAGGGAGTTGAGACCCTTATCCCACCCCCCTATGGAATACTAGAATGCCTGGGGAACAGGCGGCTCCTTCTCAGCGTGCCAGTAAGTTAAGTGTTCAGTGTTCCTGGCGTTTTACTATTCACAGGGGGAGGGAATAAGTGTTCTCACCTCCTTTAAATACCTCCAATTTACTGTGCTATTACCGAGGATTGTTATCGGCTATTTGTGGGGGCGGGTTATTAGGGTTTTTATCTCTCCCTGTATCACACATTTACGATACACCAATAAAAAGCTTGGTCGAAAGTTGTTGCTTCACATTAAGGATTTTGGAATTACCGGGTCTTCCCAAGGACTGATCTCCCATAGGGTAATACGGTTGAGGAGTAGAGGTAGGATTGATCCACTGTATTTCAGTTCCACGCAAAAGTATATTTACCTGCATCTAGCAATCACGTTATCTGGTTTACGGGCTACTGTATTTAGATACATCTGATGTTGCTTCAGGTTTTGCACAAGCAAACCTAGAGCGGAGCTGGGTGAGTGGGGGGCAAGTTAATTCAGAGCAGCCCCAGTTCCTATCTAAATTTCCACTAGTGAGACATCCCTGACAAAAATGCAAATGGAATAGCCCCACTCGAACAGTGTAAAGTTCTTTAGTGGGAACACATAATTCAAAACATTAAGGGGGTAACATTGTCCTTCCTCAGGTCACTTTACAAAGAATTAAAGGACAATGATACTCACCTTCCCTCCGTCCTCTTCTTTGGTCAGTACTGTTTCAGGTCCTACCACTGGGTTCGCGTAACTTGAAGTACAGCCTTAGTTGCAACGCTGCTCTGGTAGGCTCGCCCCCCTCCTCTCCTTCGAGCGACGAGGCCAATAGGAAGGCACGCTTGTTGCAGAGCGTGCCTTCCTATTGGCCTCGTCGCGACAGGGGGAGGGGGCGGAGCCTACCAAAGCAGCGTTTCAGTAAGACTATGCTTCAAGTTACACGAACCCAGGGTGAGGACCTAGCGGTTCAGGTCCTCACCCTGGGTAAAAGGTACTGACAAAGAAGAGGAGCGGAGGGAAGGTGAGGTATAATTGCCTTTAAGTTACGTCAGGTAAAAACTATATGTTCATTAGTCTACTGGTGTTGTAATACCATGAAGGATCGTGATGGAATATAACAATGGATAACGGACAGAACTTCAGTTGTACCGACACTATGAATTACATTCATCGGAATAGTGCGTCTTTATAAACACAGACCTTTGGGACTTTACACTGTGGTAGAAACAAGGGGCACAAACAAACATCAACATATTTTGCCTTAAAGGGTAAACCAACACAATTTTTTTAGCCATCATGTAGTTGAGGAACTTATAAATTATTAATATAAGGTAACAATCACCCTAAATTGCTGCCTTATCTTCTTAAAGAAAAGCCAACCCATAATTTGGTTACCGTGCATGGGCAGCAGATGTGCACCACAGTCCCACAGCAATGCCTCATCCCACCTGAAAAAGAAGGCACAAGCTCTCTCTTGGGTGGTCTTTGTAAAGCACCATTACCAGTGAGTAACTGTCGTTAATTAATGACTGCAGGTGCTAGTTAATGTTATTACTTAAAATATTGCAATATTTTATTTTTTTTAATTTCCAAAATGTTTAATAAATAAATTGATACTGTTGGTAGGCATTTTATATTTAATGTATTGAGTTTTAAAATAACAAGCACAGACAGAGACATTTACCCAGAGCTGATTTACTCAGGGTAAACCTCCTATTGGGATTTAATTCGTCATTTGCGTGTAGGAAGAGTAACCCGCTGCACAACTTAAAGGGGTATGTCCACCCCTAATAACATTTTATAGGATTTCAGGGACCCTCCAAAAACCCCAGTGCTGTTTTGCTTAAAAGTTTAAATATGTTCCAGAGCAAGAAATGATACTTACAGTACAAACTCCACAATCACACGCCTCTTGCTGCCCTCTCCACTGCTGCTGCGCTTTGTTGCTTTGCCTTTCTGAACAGCAGCAGTGGAGGCTCGTCCGGGAATGCTAGTCAGCCAATGGCCGTGATGTCCACTATCAGCCTGAGACTGACTGGCTTTCCAGGAAGTAAATGCCAGCTTGTAAATGCCACGTCTTACATTCAGCTATAAAGTCACGCTACACACTCACCACAAACGCGTATTGAATAGGTTGCGCACATGTGTGCAATGAAGGAATGTAAAGTCACACTAACCAATATCAAGTCCATTAACGTGACCTTTAACTCCATAAAAGAGCCTAGCGTCTCTCTGGCATGTCTCTTTAAATGGGATAAATAATCACGGAAACAATCTTTTTAAAAACAGAAAATAAATCCAACTTATCTTTAGTTCTATAGGACTGTCAGAAAACGTGGAGCCTGGGATGATTCCACAAGGGAAGAGCTAAAAATACACACGTCATAGTCATACTGTCCTTCCTCAGGTTGACCTTGCTATTATGTCCTTTACAAGAGATATCTCCATTATTTACCCAAATTCCATAAAAACCAAGGTAACTGTCACGTACATTTACTGCAGAGTGACCTAAAGACTTTATATAATGATAGAAATTTATGGTAATTTCATTACGTAACTTAAACCAATCTTAATTCCCTCAATGCATGTGGAGCAGGTACCCTCAATGGTTCATTGCAGTTCCTTATTTGTCTATATAATCTCCTGAGAAAGACATGAGGGAAAAATAATCTTTTAAGGTTTATGTAACTCATAACCTTCATATTAGCAAAAGATGATTGAACATTTCCTTTAAATTAAACCAACAATCTACCGTGTTGAGGAAGTGATAGAATGAATATTGTACATATATATATATATGTAGCTTTGCTTTACTGAAGGTGACTTAAAAGTCTTCCCAAATGGGCAAGTTAACACTTAATGCAGAGTAACATTTATGGGATTGTATTTAGCTTCATGAAACATCTGTAAATTGTGTCTGTTTAGATGGTGAAAATAACAAAACAGAATCCAAATGATTTAAATGCCTTAAAGGGGAACTGTGGTCACAAACAAGTTATTAGGGCCAGTTCCTACCTTTAAAACGAGCCATCAACCACCCTCTTACGTGCTCCACAGCCCAGAAGATTACAAGAAATGACTGACCAGAAAGTTAATGGGTGGGAGTCTTATATTGTGACATTTCCTAAGGCTTCTCCTGCACAGTGCCAGCCGGCGAGCACAGCCTCAGACTCCCTCAGTGTGTGAGGGAGACAGGAAGTCCTCCTCCTCTCTGCTGTGTGAAGTCTTGACACGAGAAGGTAAAGGAATTACCAGCCCTTCTTTTTCACTCTGTGAAAACAGCCTTTCAGGCAGATTTCTCACTCTGCCTGAAAAGGCTGATTCCACAGAGGTTTCTGTAGGGGGGGGGGTCTGAGTAACCCACGGCACCCGCGAGTGGGTGGGGCTTAGGCACCTGCGAGTGGGTGGGGACATGGCACCCATGAGTGGGCGGGACCACGGCACCCGTGAGTGTGCGGGGGCACAACACTTGTGGATGGGCGGGACCACAGCACCCATGAGTGGGTGGTGGGGCCACATTGGGCTGTAAGATAATGGGCCATGGGGGGACTGCAACGGGGAGGGACCATGGGGTCCATGAGTGGGAGGGACATGGGGGGTTGCAAAGGGGAGGAGGAGACACAGACAGATTGACTGACAGTTTCAGAGCAGTGCAGGGGACCTGGGTGATGCGTGCCATCACACACAAAAAATGTAAATATCTTCAAAAACTATGCAAAATAAACAATGGAAATAAATTGCCAAAAATTCTCAGGGTAGCAATTCCTATAAATTACCTCAATACCTAAAGTAATTTGGACCACAGGAACTGTGCAAATCAGATTTTGACAGTAGGGGGACAGACGTTGTATGATAAGGACTTTGAGGTTGCATGTTAAAGAATATAAGCTCAAATAATTACTCATTTCAATCTATAAATGAATCCAGTACT
This sequence comes from Hymenochirus boettgeri, assembly GCA_019447015.1. Classification (NCBI taxonomy): domain Eukaryota; kingdom Metazoa; phylum Chordata; class Amphibia; order Anura; family Pipidae; genus Hymenochirus; species Hymenochirus boettgeri. The sequence goes on along the minus strand of CM033470.1, from coordinate 325,963,497 downwards.
TGTTTTGCTCAAGCCCAGTCCCTTTGTCCCCCTGCCAGACTATCTGACTCTCTATGAGGGCTTCAAGAAGCTAGCGGTGGTTGAAAATTCCTATTGAAAACTCAAAAATATGGTCCAAAAATGGAAAACAATCGAAAATCGTGGTTGAAAAAATCGAATCGAAAATTATAATTGAATTGGGTTGAATCAAATCAGCAGTAGTGAGCAGCCAATTTGATCTACGTACATTGACGGATCACTAAACAATGAGAGAGCCACCCTACATGATAGATTGTGGACCTAAACTTCTTTCTAAACTATCAAAGACAAGTCATGACTGTATGTATTGTATATGTTTATTTATATAGCGCCATAGGGGACGCAGCGCTGTACAATATTAGAATACTAAAAAAAAATGTGGGGGACAATATAATAAATACATAAATTATAAATAAGTAGTGCATTATAAAATTACAAGTGCTTGAAACATGAACAAGGAAAGAGGTCCTGTCCCGTAGAGCTTACTATCTAATTATCTAACATACAGATACATAGGAAAGGGTAGGAGTGCCATAGTAAAAAACCGGTTGCATTGTCAGCAGTCCTGGCTGTGCTCAGAGAGAGACAGGGTGAGAAGTCAGATTTAAACTAGTTTATTGAGGTTTCTTGACAAAAAAAGGATTTGAAAGTTGCCCAATCGACCGAATAACTATACCCAGAGTTTAAACCCAACCAGGGTCAGTCGTAAAGGTCATCATAGATTCACCTGTTTCAGGGGACAATATTAATGCCCTGTGACCTTCCACAACGTGCAGACTTTATGGTCATACTGGCCCAATTTTATAAACGTGCCACACTAGCGATCAGTGCACATCATTGAAATACGTGGAAGGCTTAGATGTATGCCCAATGTTTTAGTGGACCTTCAACCGTTCATTAAGGCACGTTATCACTAAAAAGCTTATAAAGATGGCCTATTGTTCTTTTCTTTTTAATTACCAATTTATAACGTCCACTTACAGAAGAATCTCCTTGATATACAGTAAAGCGTAACCACATGTGTCCTGCCACACAGATAATGGCGGATGAATGAAGGGGTTCCTTAAAAGGCCCATTTGGAAATCCCAGCTTATGTGTCAGAGATTATTATTATACACCCAGAATTGCATGCATAATTATCTTGCATGAATTATAAATACAGAGTATTACATTTTATGTAATTAATGAAAAGACTTTCAAGGAAGGTTCAATTTAGTCAACTAGGGTCAGTCTTGGTTGCCACCTCCCTATTTTAGAACAGTGTTTCCCAGGCCTTGCATTAAAAGATATACGTAAGAGGAATGATGCTCCTTCTGCAAATAGAAGGAATACGTCTACTTTACCATTGCAGGAAATCAAAGGTGTTAAAGGACAACTAAAGCCACAAGAATAAAACTACCAGAAGGCAGAACTCATTTTGATACGGGCGCTGGGAAATTTATCTAAATAACATTTGGTTTGTGCTTTACTTCACAGCATTCTAGAATCACAAAGTTTGGTCAATGATCATTATGTTCTGCACATGCTCAGTCCTTAGCTAAGGCAGAAACTTGCTACAGTTGGTCACACCCATTAATTAATCTCAGCCAATCCTTTTTACAGGACAAATAAAGCAAGGAAGCATGTGATTGAGGTCAGGAGGTTGTGGCTGACACTGCACTTACACACAGATAATTCACCAGTTCTTAACAGGCTTACATTTAATGTAATACAAATAACTGAAGTGGGATTTTATCTATTGGGGTTTTTAGGGGGGGTTGTTTTTAGATTCTGGAATAAAAAATGGGTTTAGTTCTCCTTAAAGGATGCATGAACTGTATGCACGGCGTTTGCGGCTGACAATTGTGGTGTGCATGGGTACTATGACAGTCCGTTCAGCCGGGGGAATGTTGATCAAACGCACCGCAGATCTGGCAACAAAGTGCCCATACATGATTGTCAGGCGAAAACGGGCATGCAAAAATGGGGTCGGACCCCGCAATCGCATGTGTGTACGCAGCTTTAGACATCCAGTTGTTGAAGCGGAAAGCAAACAAACAAAAATGTGCACTGTCACGAACGTGAGTGCAATGCAAACTCCATAGACAATATCTGAAATTGCAGTCTTAATTTTTCAAATTATCTTGCTTTATGGCATGGTCAAGCAGTATGGCATCTCCACATTGTTTTAACTGTCAGGCAATCACAGGGTTAAAATCTTTGCCTGACCATTTGTTTTCTTATATTGCTTAGCCCAGCATGAGGTCTGCCTTTAAAGGGCAATGGGGCAAGGTGTGAAACCACTGTAATAATGCATAGAGTTCTACAAGATAGTAGGTACCAGAACAACATGGGGTTCATTCATTTAATAATTCAGGGCATAGAATTAGTTCTATTTTCATAAATACACTTGGTTTAACTAGAATTTAAAACATTGCATAATATGATAGCCAGAGCCAAAACTTGGGATATTATCCTTCTTAGGCCTACGATCTCCAAGATATGTCATGTTAGGTATATTTTATTGTGTAAAATAGTTGATAACAATCATGTTATTATTTTGAATGTGGTATGTACAGTACGGACAGTATATCCTAGAGGGAAAATGGAAATGAAAAGTTCCCTCCAAAAATAGGAAATACCTTCAGGGCAGAACCAAGTCCACCCTCTAGAGACCAGACCACTCCCCGTTTCAGGAGAAAGGATAAATGGGGAGTATGGACTCAGCCCAGGAGTTCATCATAAATCTTAAGGAACATCTAGCCAATCGGATGGACTATAATTGGTGCCCATCAGGGACTATCAATTTGGACTTGTCACTCTTCACCATATTTGGATTTAAATGTTTCCTGGACTTTTCAGATGCCATTTAATTCTAAGTATTCTTCTTTTATCCAATTCTACCCTCACCTGTGTGTTACCGTTAATGTTCAGTAAGTTAATTTGTGTTTCTGTATATTTTTTATGCACTCATGTTATCTTTTAATAAATGATATAATATATATATATAAGTAATAGGTGTGGATAGCCTTTTCTTACAGGATTGTTATAATTTAGGGGTGTGAATAACCCCATATATAGGTCATTCCGCTAACTCGGAATGTTGGTGGCAGCTATCATTTAGACATTGAGAAATATTAAGTGTGTGCTATATCGTTTTGTTCACTACCCCCTCCTTGTCCGTTCTGTTTTATCGACTTATTGGTTACTTGGAGTGCGTATTATTCCATAACTGATAGGCGGTAAGGGGACCGGACAGGGGGGTTCGTTACATGCACTTCTCAGGAAAAGTAAATTTTGGGACCAGTTTTTCTAAGTAGAAAATGGAACATTATGTGACGGATGTTGTATTTCTTTTTCTCCCCTCTGGACATAGTTAAAAAAAGAATGTCTACTTGATGAGTACCGTAATAAAGAAATAATGAAGAAATATTAATCCTCCTGTGGCATATTCCAGATGACAATAAATTTGCTTTCAAGCGCTCTTATTGTGCTGTTGATTAAAACAGCGTGCAGCATTAACTAGGCACGTAAATTTGGGATTAGCCATGGGATTGGCGCCAGTGAAGACTCAATGATGCTGAAACGTGTAGCCTTCAAAGCCTTTTCTTTTAGCGGATTGTAACTTTCAACTACCCTATTCAAAATTCATGAACTTTGATTTTTTTTTACAATTTTTTTATAACTTGCAAACTGGTTAACATGACTACGTAGCCTACAAGGATGTTGTTTAATTCCCGGGTTTTTATATATGAAGTATCACGGTGGAAAACCCTCTATGGTCCTTTAAAATGTTTTTTTAAGTTATTCCATGAAATATTCACCAACTGTACAACGGCTCCGTTCAAGTAGCTCCCTGAAGAACCAGGAGATATCTCCGTTTAATTCTGCCGTAAATATTACTTTCAATATGTGAAGAATTTTACTCATTACACCGTATCTCCCATTTGTCCTTCCTGACGCAACATGGATGGAACTTCTGTATCATTCACTACAAATAACCTTGATGTTGGAAGATATAATGTTAGCAGTCTGTTAAGCTCGTTCTTCATAGTAAATAAACATTTTATGTTGTGTGTGAAGGTTTAGCACTTTTATTTTATTCCCAATAGGGATGGATCCAAACCTGGGTCTGAAGCAGATTTCACGGATCCATCGGGAATTGGAACTTTGGGATTTTCTGAAATTTTCCAGATTTTTCTGAAGCGCGGCACGGTTTTAATTTTTTTTTTAGAAATCTGATGAAATACTGTGCGGAATGGCAAAACAGGAACAGTGCGATGCACGTGAGCCGCTATTGGCACCTGGTACAACAGCCGGCGATGTTATAGTGGCTCTCGGAGCATCGTATCTGACGTTTTTCTATTCTGGCACTTTTAATGCCGGCTTTGAGCTGATGTTTAAGTGTCGCAACAGAATGCTGCTTTCGGCATACAACATCACTTGCGGTGGCCTGTGCGGTTAACGTTCGCCTTAGATAATAGCAATGACAGGAGATTTAAGTATGCTAACCAAAATAACACGATTAGCATGACTTACACCTCAAAACAAGAGCAATGTGCCCGTTGGTGCAGCACTCTGTATGTACTTGAAGTCTCTGGAACTGGACGGTGGTTGTATTTGTAAGATTTGCATTGATACGTGTTCTCCAAGCCCTGAGCCATTTACAGTAAGTTACCCTTGTATTTATACCTTCATTTTAGGTAGAAACCTTTAGATTAATATAGATGAAATTGAACCAGGAAGTGGTCGGAACCTGACAGAATTTTTCACATGCTGCTTGTTTCAGAGACACGACACACACTGTAAATGGACGATAGGAATGATAGAAACCATTCCAGATATTCTAGTTGAACAGCAAATGATTTACAGTGAATCAACCCATTTTGCACGGTTCAAATTGCGGTCACATCTGCTCATGCATCCCTGATTCCATCTAGTCTATTTACTAAACCATTTAAATGCTCATATTGATCTGACTGACACATTATTACTTGAATTGCCTGAAGACAGCAGTATATGGACTGAGGTCTCTGAGGTCACGGTGTGTGTGTGTGTGTGTGTGTGTTGTACAACTCGCTACTAGAACTAATTTACCAAAATTGTATGTTTTTCAGAAATAAAATCATTAATTTATTTAATATAGACATGATGTAATAGTATCCCTTGAAGAGCCAAATTACTGCTTTTTTATTTCTCTTCTGTTTTTCTTCCGTTTTTAGCATGGATCTCCTCCCACAGTTTTTAACTGAATCCAGGGACATGAAATTTGGTACAGACGTGTGGGCATATAGGAGAAGTGTGCTGTTACCTAGCTAAGGAATCCGCAGAAAGCGTTCCATTACCGGTGAATTTTGGGAGTTTTTCTCATAGTCTATAATGGGTACAAATAGAAGGGGTAACGTCCGCGCTCTGGTGTGATAGGAAATGTTAATTGAGTGGGGGGACTGCACGGCAGATTGTCCACTGAATTGTGTATCATTATTTTATGATGTAAATTAACGATCCTTAAACAGCTCAAATTAATGACCATAAACTGACTGTTAAAGGTGCGGTATCGCATAAATATGGCCCTATAGTATAGTATAGTATAGTATTTGAGGTTGAATAAAGACATACGTCCATCCAGTCCAACCCATTACGTCCATATACGTCCATCCAGTCCACCCAGCTATGTTCTCTCTGTTTCTACCTAAGCCCCATAGAAAAGACACCATCAGGCGTAAAGCTGTTGAAATAGAGATTGGCGTAAGGATATTAGGGAATGTCTGAATGGGTATAGAAGTTTTGGGAGAAGAATGATTTTAATCAGATTGAATAGGTTTAATGGCAGCTGCTTCCATATCTGGAGTTTCTGTTTAACCAGATCAATCAGAGGTTGAATGTTTAGTTCATAAAATTGTTTCGGGGATTTGGTGATGTCAATACCTAGATATTAAATTAGTGACTATAGGAATGCGGGATTCTGACCCCGGTGGGATGTTTGATACTGGGTCAATTGGAAAGTAGCAGACTGGGTCCAGTTTACATAGAGACACAAGTAAGGATCAAATATGTGATAATATTGTAGAATGTCAGTAGTGATGTGTGGGGATCCGCTAGGTACAGTATGAGGTCATCTACATAAAGACTATTAAGCATAGTCAATAAAGTTTTTTTGTTTAAAAGTTTTATCGTTTAAGAAAGTAAGAGCCGTTGTCGACAATTATCATGGTTTACTTGGTGTGGACCTGTTGTGCTATTTGGAGGGTGTCTAGGAGTTGTTTCCTATGTTAGCCAATGGTGATAAGCCATAGAACTGTGAGTAATGTGAATAAGCCACTGAAATAGCCAGAGAAGGGGAAGTTCTTGGTGTATGGCAATTTGATTGAACACCTTACTCCTTGGGGTGGGACCATTATAATAAAGTATAGCAGCACCTTACCCTGGTTCGTAGCTACTTTGCAACAGTTAATCATCGTGGAAAATGCCAAAGAGGATGCAATATCAGAAGATAAAAGCAATGCAAGGGCCCAGATCTTTGTTATGTTGTGCCCCTGGCCTAATAAATGGTTGTTTTTTTTATGGTCTACAACCACTTTATTAGAAATAATTTGTTTGGATAAAACACTGTTCTATGTTTAGTTCTTTTCAAGATATGTTTTGTAAATTCTGTATTGTCAGCATAATTAGTAGGTGAGGCGAACTGCTGGTATACGTGTGGGTTTATCACCACCCAGGGGATATTCCAATCCTCCCCTTACATATCAATAGTCCGAACATAAAGGGTATGGAGAACCAAACTAAGGCACAGACTGTGCTGTGAGAAACTCGTGTTTATTCACACAGATATCCACACGGCATGTTTCGAGAGACATGCGCCCACTTTATCAAGTGCCATTTGAAAACATGTCGTGTGGATATCTGTGTGAATAAACACGAGTTTCTCACAGCACAGTCTGTGCCTTAGTTTGGTTTCTCCATACCCTTTATGTTCGGACTATTGTCAGCATAAATGTAAAGGGAAACTTTAAAATGCCCATATCTGCAAGTCAAGCATTTCCTATTGCGCTAGATTCTGTGTTGGTGCGATGGGTCTGATGAATGTACAGGAATAGTTGAAGACCGTTAGGATAAAATATTCACACGTGAATCAGGACAGAAAGAAGAGATCACACATTCACTCTACAGGAAACACGTTATAGTAGAGAAAGGTAGACGGAAGATTATTTACAATAAATAATTAAACTGTCAAGTTAACGGTGAGAGAAGCCATAGTTCTAAGAGTATGTGACGCGACTCAATAAGCCACTGAAATTAGCTAGAGAAGGGGAAGTTTTGATGTACAGCAATTAAATGAAACAAATACAAGGCAGATAGAAGAGAACACGAAAAGCTTCATGATTATAGCAAGCATGGGATATACAATATAATATTATTTTACTACTGAGTGTACAAAAAAGGCAAGGAAAGCTCGGAAGATTGGGCTACAATACTAAATATACAAGAGAGATAAAGGGATAGCAGTTGTGGTTGTGGGGGCAGATAAACTCACGGATTTTTGTTTTAAGGGGTGGACATGTCCTTTGAGGATCACTAAGTATTATTAATTATTCTGGTTTAGGAACCAGTATCCCTATTTATGTAGCAGTATCTTTATTAAAGGAGCACGAATTCTTATTTAATAATCAGCATTTAGGTATCGTATTTAGGAGCGAATAGTTTTATTTACCAATGGAAGTTTATTACAGCCCACGATTGCACAAATCCAAATGTAACTTTACATGTCCTTTATATAAAATGTCCTATATTAAAGTGTATGTCCACCCCTTAGAAAACAATTTAATATGTTATGCAGAAACCCCAAAAATCCCCAGCAAGATTAATCATACTTACAGTACACAATCTACTGCTGCTTCCTCCCTCTCCAAGTTTTATTCGGAGATTTGGTTTATTCCGAATTTCCAAAGCTTTGTTAAAGGAGAAGTTCAGTGCAAATACATATGCTTTTCAGAAAAAAAACATCAGTATTTTTTCCTGTATGCAGGACCCCTAGTAGAGACCGTTATGGTCTTGTCCTTGACCCAGCGCCTGGGTTGATTCAGTTTGCTCAGTAGAGATCTGAGCATCTTTGACCCATCCAACAGCCAATCAGGAAAAAATTACTGTTAGGAACATTCCAAGGAAGAGGTGCATCCTGGGAAGAAGAAGGACTGAAATGTCAGCTCACTAATGTCAACAGCAGGGAATAGCAAAGGATATAATTCATCTGATTTTTCAAAATGGGAGAGAATATGTAGAATTACACAAACTAACAATTTAACATTTAATATTTATCATTTCCACTGAACTGTCCCTTTAAGGAGATCATTGGATGTAACACTGGCAGGTGATCCTCCAGACACAATAATGGATGTTCTGGGAGAAAGGAGATACATTTCATAGATGGCGGAGAACAGATTTTTTTGAAGAGATAGTGAAAACATCAAAAATTCTTAGTATACGAAGGATTGATAGACGCCAAGAAAAGGGTTTTAAACAGAGAGAACGATATCTCTAGTGTACCAAATACCATATGAGTCATAATCTTTGGTACTTTAAAATGAATGACTCTCTAGACATTGGACTCGTTTCTTTATGTAAGAAGAAATACTGAGGGTTTCGAAAATCATATAGACGTTTCAAAGGAGAACAAGACTAAAAAAATCGAACTTTTGTAGACGTATTCCGGCCATGCACCAGGTTCTAAGGTAAATATATTGTAAAATGTAACATTTGGAGCAATCTGGGGTGCTGTTTGCTGCTTTATCTTCCAAATTTGATTTAACTTTCATTTTTATTAAATTATCCACGATAATGAACACAAATGATATCAAGAAACAAATACAAGACAGATGTCTCTGTAGTCTCCACTCTTGTGTTCACTGCACCGGACCTTCTTAATTCATCAAAGATGTCGTGGTGGAGATATACAATTAGTGCAGAACTGTAAAAATGCTGTTGTTAGGTGAACAGGTCTACTTCTGGACAGGCAGGCTATCATGGGCTACAGCTGGGTGACTGTATCATGGGGGCATGTGTGATTGGATGGGTCATTGTCTAGTTGTGATGTACTGAGGGGCATGTTCCAATTGGGTGGTGAAAATGAATGGCTTTATTTGTTGGGGTTTGGGAGGCTGGGTTTTCATTGAGGGGTTGAACATACTGAATAGACTGTTTGTTTCCCAACACAGAATCAACTTTGTAAGCTTGTTTTAGTATCTGCAGTACAAATGGGGCCAACATTTCCAAGAACATAAAAATATGTGTTCCAAGAACACGCAGGTTTTCTTGGATGTGACGTTAGTTTGATTTAATTGGGGATTAGAAACGAACCTCGATAAAGCCAGAGAAGCCTGATGCGATTCTCATGTCTTTTTCTTGTGATCTCAGCAAGTCTATTTATCATCTTGTACTCCGTGCTCTGAAAATTAGATTGTAAGGCCTGCAGGGAAGGGACTCCTGGTGCCGAACAATCTCATGCACAAGCAGCTATAAATAGCGCTGCAGTTTTACCACATTGATTTATTTGAACAGAAACTGTCCCCTTCTTTATGGATAAAAATGTGTAGAGCAGCAGGAGTTAAGGAAACCCCATTAGACAGGCTATCAATCTGTGCACATTTCCCTTCTTTGTGGAAAAACCACAAAATCTACATATCAGTGTATTGCAGCCAGACAATTCATACTCCCATGGTTCTCCCCGTAGAGGACGTGCTGAACTGAATTGTATTTAGAAGGTCCGATACCGCAGGTTAACACAACCTCTAAGGACATGGCAAAGTACTGGGACTTGTCCAGTCACTTTACGTCCAGTACTGGGAGTTGAATGTCCATACGTATGGCCGCGATTCCCACATTTCCGAACGTTCGTAGAAAGGTTGTTCATACATTACCATGCAGTAGAAAAATACCGCAATAATAGTATGTATGGGTGAATGTAAATTACAATCGCAATCGTAGATTTTCAAAAAATTGTAATACTGCGGCTTATAATTATAGCCCAGAGCTTGTATTTTATAACCACATTTTGCAACCTGCCAGAACGGCCCCATTGGCTACAACTGCAAGTTTTTTTTAATTCCTAGGATAAAATTCCAGCCACAAAAACCTGATAGGAGCTGAATTTTATTAATGTGTTGTGATTTTCAATAACCATGCCATAATATAATAATACAGCTATTTTATAATCACTCCTTTCTAAATACAGCCCCGTGTGTGTGGTAGTATTGAAAATTACTCATTACTACTCATTACGGGTGGTTAGTGGTTAACACTGATGACAAGGAGTTTGAAGTTCTCCCTGTGCTGCGTGCAAATACTGTAGGTTGTATTGTATTGATGTGAATGTATCCATGTAATTGTAAAGCATTTACAGAAGATGTTGGCGCTATATAAATCACAATAATAAGCTCCACCCTCTAAATATTTTTTATTTTATATATAATGTAGGGCACAATTGTCTATACCCAAATGCCATATTAGATTGCTAAAAAAAAAGATCCAGAACTCTACTACAGCCCTCGCTCCTGTAGCTCTCTGATCCAGCCCTCTGTTGCTGGAACTTGCTAACAAGGACTGAACAGCAGCCGCGTCTGTGATTGGCTGAGAAGTAGCCAATCACAGATGTGGCTGGCAGCAATGTAGAGTGCCGCGGGGCGAAGGGCTAAGTAGAGTTCTATTTTTTTTAGTAATATACATAGCAGTTGGGGGTGGGAAGCACGCCTTGCATTATATAAATAAAATTTTTATGCTAAGTGAAGGGCAGCCATGGAGGGATCCAGAGGGTGGGAGGGAGGGGGGAAAGGGGGAAAAGGGCTCCCCTGCCAATGTCCCGCTACCTTTCGAGGCAAGATTAAAGGCAGAAACCTTTTGGACAGGAAGACACTCCTACTCTTTAGTTTCTGGATTTTGGACAAGCACCGCAGGAGACCCATAAGGAGCAGAGATGTAAGGTAAGGATTTTTTCACAGTGGGGCCAGCGCTTGGGCAAATTTTAGTTTTGGGGGTGGACATGCCTTTTATATGTAACTAAGCAACTTGACAGACAGTTGGCTATTTATCCTGATACTGATATGTAATAACTATGTGACTGTGCTAGCTAGTAACTCTTGCATTTCTCTTGACAGGGTAACATTAAAACCTTCAGAAATTGCTATCCGTGGTGCCGCTATGTTAAAACATTCAGGGCTAGTATCTGGATCTTATATTTATATATTGTTATTATTGGTTTGCTTTACAAGGCACTGGTAAGACCTCATTGGAATATGCGGTGCAGTTTTGGAATCCTATATATAAATGGGGACATCTGGAATGAGAAGAGGACCCAAACCTGGGTCCGAAGAGCAGATTTCATGGATTCGCCGGAAATCAGCATTTGCAGATTTCTGACATTTATCGGTTTTAGGGCCACGTGTGTTTTTGGTAATTATGAACGATTGGGAATTTCGAATCGAAAAATCCAAAAATGTCAATATTTTAGAAATGGCGAAATTACAGATTCTAACATTTTAAAATTTCTAGAAATCTCAAGAAATACTACGCAGAATGCCCAAAACGGGAAGCACGCAAAGTTTCCGGGAATGGATTTTTATTTAAAGACTTTTAGCTTGATACATGTTCCCCACTCCAATCCCAGGTCCCTGAGCCATTAACAGTAAGTTACCATTTTACAGGTTCTGGTTCCGTTTCCGAAAATCCAAAAGTTCGTCCCATAATGCCTGAAAGACTGACTGCTGAATCACAGCCAATGATTGGATGCTGCTCTTTCCCCTGCTGCCTCCTTCCTTTGTACATGCTCAAGTTCCTTAAAGCTCACTGAGCAGGATAACAATCTTCATTTTAAATTCCATTTAAGATACACCAACTTGCTCCATTGATACTGAGCAGATTTTAGCTCGGCATTGTGGAAACTTTTTCGTTTTCACAAGAGGCAAACAGAAGGAGAAACGAGAATCAAGTTTTGACCATTTTGATCGATTCTCACCCAAAACATTGACCCGTGTCGAGACCTGCTTGGAATTACACATTTGAATTTTGTTGTAAATATCAATGTCTTTCTACAACTATAATCACACTGGCCACCTTGGTCGGTTAGAATTTTTATTATTATTGATTTTTTGCAAAAAAAAACAAACAAAAAACATTTCCCAGGGACCGAACCGCAAAGACGTAATATAAAAATTTCCTGCAAACACAATTTTAGAAGTTTTATCGCTTCTGTGCAAAGTATCTCCTGGAAAAACACGTCACTCATTTCATTCATCTGACTGGGTTGCTGCTTTGACACATTCCCAGATAACAATAATAACACATAAAACAAATACCAGAATAATAAACTTGGTGCAACAAAGCAATGTGGTTATCTCTGTTGATTTAACTTACTGGTTTCCTGGGGAGCTGTAGAATATTTACTGACCGCCTCTCCAAACAAACTCGAAAAATCCTTTTTATGAGGAAATGTCTGTACTCTCCCCATGAATAATGCAAGGAACGTCTTGCGCAACCAAAAGGAGAGATCATGGTCTGAATTACAATGGCAGTTCCTCTGGTCACTCAGTAGCCAATGGGATATATTTTCTGGGAATTCTTACTGCAGTAAAATAAGGACACACTTTAGGTGTAATCATTTTTTTTTACTCATATTAACCATATAAGGTGTTTGGGGAGTTATGCACTATGTTAGTGACATAGTTCTACCTAAGGTCAGATGCATATTGTGGTTCAACCAAGAAAAGTAATGGCACAACCTTTTAAAATTTTATTGGTTAATGATTTATCAACAAAAACAACAGTGAACTCAAGGCTGATGAATAAAAAATAAATTCTATCTATAATGAAAAAAAGTTATTCAAATTGCCCATTACTGGAAACTATAATTCTTCCCAACTATACTAGAATATCATTTTTTTGTTGATCTGCCCCCTATTTCTTTAGATATACAATCTGAACCATCTTACATTGCAACTGTCAACCAAGGGCCTGTCATGAACTATTTTCTGTAAGCAGTTTGCTGTAACTGGAACGGTGACAGAGGTTTGACAGTTGAATGCTGTGTGCAGATGTGACTGTTGGTTTAAAGGGCAAGTGCAACCCCAAAATGAAAACTCACATACAGGTAAATTACCCCCAAAACCCAACAGTAATAGTTTGAAATGTGAAATATATAAGTCTAACCTGAAATCCGTACAATGTCCTGTTGCCCCTGTTTCTGCTTCCTGGTTCTTCCATTTAGTAACTGTAGTTATGGATTTGACAGTTGACATCACAGCCAATGACTGAATGTTAATCCCTGTCTGCCTCTTCTGAGCATGCCCAGGCTCAGTACAGGCTCAGTACAGGTTTCTAAAATGCTCAGTTCCATAAGGCATCCAAGAAGCATAGCAGGCATACAGTAGTGAATTCATAGGACAAAGTATGATATATCAACATATTTTAAAGAGGCCATTCTTTCTAAACGATGTTCTTATGAGGATGGAGTTGTCCTTTAAAGGAAAAAAGTCAGGTCAGATGGAAGTGGGGGTGGGGTGTAAAAGAGGGAGGGGTGGATAGTACTCTTAAGCAAAACATTTGCTGGATTGAAGGCATGCAGCACACACACACCTCAGAGTAAGTACTAATACAATATTTTGAATTAATATGTAATTTTTTTCAGTAGAGTGTCCCTTTAAGGAATTAAAGAGGAAACTAAACTGCTTATAAAACCATATCCCAATAAAATACTGAGTGGCTGAAACTGCAACATCGTGGAAGTCCCAGGTATTCCCCTGTGAAATACACATTATTCCCATGCAAACCCTTTGTTTCCCAACAGATATGATGTGAAGATGTGGAGGAGGGCAACTCAGAAGTAACATGTTTGTAAGAAGGTTGACCCCCAGAGCACCCAATAGACATGCGTCTCTAATACATGAGAAGAAAAACAGGTTCTGGTGACTAGACATGTCCCATTGGTAGTTGTAAGGAGTTATCTATTATGAGTAACTACCACCAGCACACAACAAATGGCTCTGTGTTAGGTGAATCCCTGTTGGTATTGTCTGTATAAAGAGAGGTATGGATTCAAGGGAGAAAAATGTTATTCTCCCTCTTTACAAAGCATTGGTAAGGCCTCATTTAGAATATGCAGTGCAGTTTAGAATCCTATATACAAAAAGGACATCTTGGAAATGGTTCAGAGAAAGGCAACTAGAAAATAAAGGGAATGGGGGAGCTTGAATATAAAGATAGATTGGATAAGTTACAATTATGTACACTAGAGAAAATATGAGTACTGTGTATAAAGCATTAACGAGCCATACAATAAACTGGGGCATTGTTCACCAATAGAACATGTCAGAGGACACGAGGACACTCCTTAAGAAAAAAGGTTTAGGCTTCAAGTTCGGAAAGGGTTTTTCACTGTGAGAGCGGGTGGTAAAGCTATGGAACTGCTTCCATTGGACGTTGTTATAGCAGGTTCATTGACCAGTTTCAAAAGAAAGCTAGATGAGTTTCTGCAAACAAGGAATGTTGCAAGGTACTGGTATTGGTACATAAAGTAGAGTTGGTCCAGGGATATTTCCGATTGCCATTTGGAGTCAGGAAGAAATGTTTTCCCTAAATAATTCTAGGGGGTTTTTGCCTTTTTCTCTGGATCAACAGTTAGGCAGGAAATGAGGGGTATTGCTGAGTTGGTTGGACGTATGTCTTATTCAACCTAAAATACTCTACTACTATAACTATACTAGTGATTACATCTGGTATTGCATCAGGGGATGGTGGAAGGGTAAGAAGCATGGCCTACAATACCCTGGTAAGTTTCACATTACTGAGTAGCACACAAATCTTAACTTAGGGGCATATTTATAAAGGATTGTCTTTTTCGCCAAATAATTAGCGCAGCACATCGCAGCGAAAATAGCGCCATTTGGGCTTCGTTTGCTTATTTATAAAAAAAAAGCGAAAAGTATCGCAGCAAAAACTTAAGCATCTAAGAAGACTGCATTGCGAAAACCATTCAAAACCAGAAAAGCCCACTAGAAAATGATGTCAAGTTCAAAATGGGCACCTCACATTTACCAGAAGTCAGCCATGTCTTATTTAGTCAATCTTCTTAGAAGTTCTTCAATGGAATACAATTTTCTTTTGGACTGCACATTCGCCTTTCCAATGCGCGATCGCTTTTCAAGGCATATTCCATTTAATGCGCGGTCGCCTTTCTAATGTGCGTTCGCTTTCCAAGGCATATTCCATTATAATGTGCGTTCGCCTTTCTAATGTCGCTTTTCCAAGGCATATTCATTCTAATGCGCGATCGCCCTTCTAAAGCGGTTCGCTTTTTCAAGGCATATTACCCATTAGAATGCCTTTTCGCTCAACAATGACTTTTCACCACCTTCAGGGTCGCGCTAATCTTCGCTCTTTTTAACGCAAAAACCACCTTTGCTTTTTTATAAATCGTTATGCCTTTTTGCTCCCTTTTCGCTAAAATTACCATTGCGAAGTAAGGCGAAAAGGGTTTAGCGATAGCTTGCGGAAAACAGTTTCGCCATTCGTTAACGCTACCTTTATAAATAGCGTTAACTGCTTTTGGCGAAAACCCCTGCGAAAAGCGAATGCGAAAACATTCGCTGCTTTCGCTCTTTTAAAATATGCCCTTAGGGGTTATTGGATCGGGATCTCTGTGCTACTTCCAAAGTGTACACCCATGGTAACCCAATATTAAATGGGGTTTATATAGGCGATCTATTATATGACTGTATTATATGACTGTAATCGTTAAAAGCAGAGAATCACAAAATTTCAACAGAGAAAATTGAAAGCTGGGTACACCCAACAGATCATTGGAAGATGACAGATGATCAGCAAGATCCGTCTGTCATCTTTCAAAGATCTATATACAGACAGTCCCGAGCGTTTTCTCTATGCACATATAGGAGAACGTCGGGACTGTGTGTTTCCCTAGGCCGCAAATAGGGAGTGTAATGTAAATTTTCGGTCTTTTGAACGATTGCTCGGCCGACCAGATCGTTCGGCGGCTGCAAGCTCGTTCGCAAAACGAATGTACACACAGTGCCGATTTAAAGCGCCGATAGCGTCTGATGCGACAGTATCGTGGCTTTATTGTTACTGAGTACACCAGCTTTAGAAAGCTGTTGATTCAGATCCCCATAGAATCAAGAAGAAGAGAATGGTCCACAGTATCAAAGGCAGCCAATAGGTCGAGGAGAATGAGAACTGGCCCTTGGCTTTGGCAGTTTGAAGGTCATTCGAGACTTTTTCAGTTAAATGACCCAGTCGAAACCTGATTGAATGGGTCTAATGTTTAAGAATATGGAGGTAATAAGTAATGTGTGTGAAGACGAGGCATTCCAATCTATAATTCCATAAGAGTCAGGAGCAAGTCTTCTACCTACCTACCTTTCTGCTTTAGACGTTTTTCCATTCTTGCAGCTTTTTAAAAAAAGTTACAAAATATACTCAAAAATATAAGTAACAATGTAGTATATTTATCAAGGTGCCGTATGGTTATTTCGCAATATCGCGCCTTTAGCCGTTCTTTCACACTAAGCTGCAGTATCGGAGTTGTAGTAGATATGTATAACATCCAATGGCGCTCTTTTATACTGGACAAACAACACTTAGTGAAAATGAGCACAGTGATTGAAAACAATAGCCATACTAGTGGGGCGGGATGAAAGATGATGGCCGTTACCTTTCTTTTTTTAGAAACACGGCTCAGTATTTCTACTCACCAATGAGACTGAAGCTACAATAGGAATCAGGGCAGATTCAGAGGATAGGTGTAACGCTCGGATTCCCAAGTATTCCTTCAGTCCGAATACCCCAATCTACAACCACTTCTTCACCAATAGGCAAGCCCGTTAGCCGGGAAGCTAGACACCCCTCCCCGAACATGGTTGCCCCTGGACTTAGAGTGCAAGAAGTCCGAAGTGAAACAGACAGGCAAGGCACAAGGAAGAGAGACAAAGGTCAGAGACCAAAATACGAGGTACAGACTAGGAGCAGGCAAGAGCAGAGTGAAAAACGAGCAAGAGGTCAGAACCAGGAATCAGGCCGCCGGGCACGGTACAGAGGGTTGAGCAGAAGCGTAGTAGGAACAAGCAGAGGTCAGGGCGACAGATATGATCAAGGTCAGAAAACAGGCAAGGGTCAATAACAGAGAATATACGAAGAATAGCACACCACAGCAAGATAGATAAACTAAAGCTATAACGGGCAAGGACCAATGGGCTAAGGGTATAAAAAGAATAAAGGGACCAATAGGAGGGACAGCAAAGAAGAGGCAGATTGGATAATGGGAAGATTTTGAATAAAAAAGCAAACTGTCACTTGAACGCGCTTTTGCCAAGTATAAGAAGGCGCGTTGTGTGTCCCCGTGAGGATCGGAGAATCGGAAGTTGCAAACGAAGCGCAAACGCCGCCGAAGACTGAGAGCGCGGAAGCCGCCGGAGAAAGCCGAAGGCACTCGGACATGGAGGATGCACCGTGTGATCCCCGAGCCGGTACGTTTATCTTTACATGGTATCTAGGGGATTACTTTCTGGAACTATATTCAACCTTGGTGGCAGATTTATAAAAGCACCACAGACTGCCAGCTTTTGTACAAATGCTAGTTACAATTACTATTGGGGTCATACAATTACGATCACAATCGTATGGTTACAATCGTAATTCAATAATATATGAAGATAAGGCTGTCCAGTCGTATCCCTTCTTTACCCACTATCTTACTGGCGTGGCGGCGCCGTGTGTGGGAGATGGAGAATGCAGAAGCGCATTCTGTACTGTCAGAGGCGGAGAGGACACCAAGGAGGCGGAGCTTCTGTAGGCAGCCAAAGGAGGAGGAGACTCTGGAGTGTTGCTGAGGGGTGTGGTGTGTGTCTGTGTGTGTGTGTGTATATAAATTTGCACAAAAAAATGAACTAGGATGTGCTAAAATGTCTGCAGGTGCTCTTGGTTGATGTTGGTACAAACTACCGAGCTCCTTCAAAATTGTGTGTACGTGTACCTTTAGATTTCTCTCCTGTTCATTCATTTTGCATTGTTATTTGATAAAAATAAACTATTATTTGTAATAGCATTATTAGTAAAACATTAAAACACCTGCATAAAACGTTGCATATTGTAAATACACCAGAGGGCTAATGGGAATGCTGGGAGTTGTAGTTATAATGTTCTGGAGGGCTACTGGGGAATACTGGGAGATGTAGTGTATAACCATGGAGGGATAATGGTTGCCTGTCTCTGTCCTGAACTATATCATTAATTCGGGGGATGGCTTGGTCTCTGATTTGATAGTTAGGGTTCCCATCATGTAAAACTGTATGTTACTATGTTAACCACAGTCTGTACAGTAGTTCTGTTGTCTTAGGAGGAAGAAGATTTTTAAGATTTATAGCAAAGGGACAGGCTGCGGCCCACATACTCATAATACAACACACACACAATACAATGCACACATTCATAATACAACACACACACAATACAATGCACACATACTCATAATACAACACAACACTACAATGCACACATACTCATAATACACACACACACAATACAATGCACAACATACTATAATAAAACAAACACACAATACAATGCACACATACTCATAATAAAACACACACACAATACAATGCACACATAATCATAATACAAACACACACACAATACAATGCACACATACTCATAATACACACACAACATCAATGCAACATATCTAATACAACACACACAAATACAATGCAAACTACTCATAATACAAACACACACAATCAATGCAAACATATCATAATACAACCACACACACATACAATGCACACATACTCATAATACAACACACACACAATACAATGCACACATAATCATAATACAACACACACACAATACAATGCACACATACTCATAATACAACACACACCAATACAATGCACAACATACTATAATACAACACACACACAATACAATGCACACATACTCATAATACAACACACACACATACAATGCACACATAATCATAATACAACCAACACAAATACAATGCACACATACTCATAATAACACACACACACAATACAATGCACACATAATCATAATACAACACACACAACCACAATACAATGCACACATACTCATAATACAACACACACACAATACATGCACACTACTCAAATACAAACCACACATACAATGCACACATAATCATAATACAACACACACACAATACAATGCACACATACTCATAATAACACACACACAATACAATGCACACATACTCATAATACACACACACACAATACAATGCACACATACTCATAATACAACACACACACAATACAATGCACACATACTCATAATACAACACACACACAATACAATGCACACATACTCATAATACAAAAACACACACAATACAATGCACACATACCTATAATACAACACACACACATACAATGCACACATACTCATAATACAAACACACACACAAACATGCACACATAATCATAATACACACACAACACAATACAATGCACACCTACTCATATACAAACACACACACAATACAATGCACACATACTCATATACAAACACACACAAATACAATGCACACATACTCATAATACAACACACACCAATACAATGCAACATACTCATAATACAACACACACACAATACAATGCACACATATTCATAATACAAACACACACACAATACAATGCACACCATACTCATAATACAACACACACACAAATACAATGCACACATACTCATAATACAAACACACACACATACAATGCACACATACTCATAATACAACACACACACAATACAATGCACACATACTCATAATACAAACACACACACAATACAATGCACACATATCATAATACAACACACACACAATACAATGCACACATACTCTAATTACACACACACACACAATACAATGCACACTACATAATACACCACACCAACAATGCACACATACTCATAATACAACACACACACAATACAATGCCAACATACTCATAATACAACACAACACAATACATGCACACATACTCATAATACAACACACACACAATACAATGCACACATACTCATAATACAACACACACACAATACAATGCACACATACTCATATACAACACACACAATACAATGCACAAAACTCAAAACAACACACACACAATACAATGCACACATACTCAAATACAAACACACACAATACAATGCAACATACTCATAATACAACACAAACAAACAATGCACACATACTCATAATAACACACACAACAATACAATGCACACTATCATAATACAACACACACACAATACAATGCACCACATACTCATAATACAACACAACACAATACAATGCACACATACTCATAATACAAACACACACAATACAATGCACACATACTCATAATAACAAACACACAATACAATGCACACATACTCATAATACAACACAACACAATACAATGCACACAACTCAAATACAACACACACCACAATACAATGCACACATAATCATATACAACAAAACATAGATGCACACATACTCACAATACACTCACATATTTGATATTTACACACATTACAGTGCACAAACTTGTAAGAGAGAGAGGATAAAGACTGTAAGACAGAGAGAATGTGAGAGATAGGGACTGCAGAAAGAGAGAGTGTGAGACATAGAGGAGAGACTGCAGGAGAGAGAAGGCATGTGAGAGAGAGAGAACAGGACTGTAGAAGAGAGTGGAGGATAGAGACTGTAGGAGAGAAAGAGAATGTGTGAGAGAGATAGAGGATATAGACTGCAGGAGAGAGTGGGGGATGTGAGAAATAGAGAACAAAGGACTGCAGATTAGTGAGATATAGGAGAAAGTCTCACATCCCCACTCTCTCCTGCAGTCTATATCCTCTATCTCTCTCACACATTCTCTTTCTCTCCTACAGTCTCTATCCTCCACTCTCTTCTACAGTCTCTGTTCTCTCTCTCTCACATGCCTTCTCTCTCCTGCAGTCTCTCCTCTATGTCTCACACTCTCTCTTCTGCAGTCCCTATCTCTCACATTCTCTCTGTCTTACAGTCTTTATCCTCTCTCTCTTACAAGTTTGTGCACTGTAATGTGTGTAAATATCAAATATGTGAGTGTATTGTGAGTATGTGTGCATCGTATTGTGTTTGTTGTATTATGAGTATGTGTGCATTGTATTGTGTGTGTGTTGTATTATGAGTATGTGTGCATTGTATTGTGTGTGTGTTGTATTATGAGTATGTGTGCATTGTATTGTGTGTGTTGTATTATGAGTATGTGTGCATTGTATTGTGTGTGTGTTGTATTATGAGTATGTGTGCATTGTATTGTTGTGTGTGTTGTATTATGAGTATGTGTGCATTGTTTGTTTGTGTTGTATTATGAGTATGTTGCATTGTATTGTGGTGTGGTTTGTATTATGGAGTATGTGTGCATTGTATTGTGTGTGTGTTGTTTTGAGTATTTGTGGCATTGTATTGTGTGTTTGTATATGAGTATGTGTGCATTGTATTGTGTGTGTGTTGTATTATGAGTATGTGTGCATTGTATTGTGTGTGTGTTTGTATTATGAGTATGTGTGCATGTATTGTGTGTGTGTTGTATTATGAGTTATGTTGGCATTGTATTGTGTTGTGTGTTGTATTAGAGTATGTGTGCATTGTATGGTGTGGTGTATTATGTATGTGTGCATTGTATTGTGTGTGTGTGTTGTATTAGAGTATGTGTGCATTGTATTGTGTGTGTGTGTATTATGATATGTGTGCATTGTATTGTGTGTGTGTTTTATTATGAGTATGTGTGCATTGTATTGTGTGTGTGTTGTATTATGAGTATGTGTGCATTGTATGTTGTGTGTTTGTATGTATGAGTATGTTGTGCATTGTATTTGTGTGTGTGTGTATTATGAGTATGTGCATTGTATTGTGTGTGTGTTTGTATTATGATATGTGTGCATTGTATTGTGTGTGTGTTGTATTATGAGTATGTTTGCATTGTATTTGTGTGTGTTGTATTATGAGTATGTGTGCATTGTATTTGTGTGTGTTTGTATTATGAGTATGTTGTGGCATTGTATTGTGTGTGTGTTTGTATATAGTAGGTGTGCATTGTATTGTGTGTGTGTGTGTATTATGATTATGTGTGCATGGTTTGTGTGTGTGTTGTATTATGAGTATGTGTGCATTGTATGTGTGTGTGTTGTATTAGGTATGTGTGCATTGTATTGTGTGTGTTTTTGTATTATGAGTATGTGTGCATTGTATTGTGTGTGTGTTGTATTATGAGTATGTGTGCATTGTATTGTGTGTGTGTTGTATTATGAGTATGTGTGCATTGTATTGTGTGTGTGTGGTATTATGAGTATGTGTGCATTGTATTGTGTGTGTGTTATTATGAGTATGTGTGCATTGTATTGTGTGTGTGTTGTATTTGATATGTGTGCATTGTATGTGTGGTTGTATTTGAGTAGTGTCATGTATTGTGTGTGTGTTGTATTAGAGTATGTGTGCATTGTATTGTGTGGTTGTTGTATTATGATTATGTGTGCATTGTATTGTGTGTGTGTGTTATTATGAGTATGTGTGCATTGTATTGTGTGTGGTTGTATTATGATTATGTGTGCATTGTATGTGTGTGTGTTGTATTATGAGTATGTGTGCATTGTATTGTGTGTGTGTTGTATTATTAGTATGTTGTGCATTGTATTGTGTGTGTGTTGTATTATGAGTATGTGTGCATTGTATTGTGTGTGTGGTGTTGTATTATGAGTATGTGTGCATTGTATTGTGTGTGTGTTGTATTATGAGTATGTGTGCATTGTATTGTGTGTGTGTTGTATTATGAGTATGTGGGCCGCAGCCTGTCCCTTTGCTATAAATCTTAAAAATCTTCTTCCTCCTAAGACAACAGAACTACTGTACAGACAATGGTGTAACATAGTAACATACAGGTTTATCATGATGGGAACCCTAACTATCAAATCAGAGACCAAGCCCATCCCCCGAATTAATGGATATAGTTCAGGACAGAGACAGGCAACCATTATCCCTCCAGATGGTTATAACTACATCTCCCAGTATTCCCCAGTAGCCCTCCAGAACATTATAACTACAACTCCCAGCATTCCCCATTAGCCCTCTGGTGTATTTACAATATGCAACGTTTTATGCAGGTGTGTATAATGTTTTACTAATAATGCTATTACAAATAATAGTTTATTTTTATCAAATAACAATGCAAAATGAATGAACAGGAGAGAAATCTAAAGGTACACGTACACACAGATTTTGAAGGAGCTCAGGTAGGTTGTACCAAACATCAACCAAGAGCACCTGCAGACATTTTAGCACATCCTAGTTCATTTTTTTGTGCAAATTTATATACACACACACACACAGACACACACACACACCCCTCAGCAACACTCCAGAGTCTCCTCCTCCTTTGGCTGCCTACAGAAGCTCCGCCTCCTTGGTGTCCTCTCCGCCTCTGACAGTACAGAATGCGGCTTCTGCATTCTCCATCTCCCACACACGGCGCCGCCACGCCAGTAAGATAGTGGGTAAAGAAGGGATACGACTGGACAGCCTTATCTTCTATATATTATTGAATTACGATTGTAAACATACGATTGTGATCGTAATTGTATGACCCCAATAGTAATTGTACGATAGCATTTGTACAAAATGCTGGCAGTCTGTGGTGCTTTTATAAATCTGCCACCAAGGTTGAATATAGTTCCAGAAAGTAATCCCCTAGATACCTATTGTAAAGATAAACGTACCGGCTCGGGGATCACACGGTGCATCCTCCATGTCCGAGTGCCTTCGGCTTTCTCCGGCGGCTTCCGGCGCTCCTCAGTCTTCGGCGGCGTTTGCGCTTCGTTTGCAACTTCCGATTCTCCGATCCTCACGGGGACACACGAACGCGCCTTCTTATACTTGGCAAAAGCGCGTTCAAGTGACAGTTTGCTTTTTTATTCAAAATCTTCCCATTATCCAATCTGCTCTCTTCTTTGCTGTCCTCCTATTGGTCCCTTTAGTCTTTTTATACCCCTTAGCCCATTGGTCCTTGCCCGTTATAGCGGTTAGTTTATCTATCTTGCTGGTGGTGTGCTATTCTTCGTATATTCTCTGTTATTGACCCTTGCCTGTTTTCTGACCTTGATTCATATCTGTCTGCCCTGACCTCTGCTTGTTCCTGACTACGCTTCTTGCTCAACCCTCTGTACCGTGCCCGGCGGCCTGATTCCTGGTTCTGACCTCTTGCTCTGTTTTTCACTCTGCTCTTGCCTGCTCCTAGTCTGTACCTCGTATTTTGGTCTCTGACCTTTGTCTCTCTTCCTTGTGCCTTGCCTGTCTGTTTCACTTCGGACTTCTTGCACTCTAAGTCCAGGGGCAACCATGTTCGGGGAGGGGTGTCTAGCTTCCCGGCTAACGGGGGCTTGCCTATTGGTGAAGATAGTGGTTGTAGATTGGGGTATTCGGACTGAAGGAATACTTGGGAATCCGGAGCGTTACACCTATCCTCTGAATCTGCCCTGATTCCTATTGTAGCTTTCAGTCTCATTGGGTGAGTAGAAATACTGAGCCGTGTTTCTAAAAAAAGAAAGGTAACGGCCATCATCTTTCATCCCGCCCCACTAGTATGGCTATTGTTTTCAATCACTGTGCTCATTTTCACTAAGTGTTGTTTTGTCCAGTATAAAAGAGCGCCATTGGATGTTATACATATCTACTACAACTCCGATACTGCAGCTTAGTGTGAAAGAACGGCTAAAGGCGCGATATTGCGAAATAACCATACGGCACCTTGATAAATATACTACATTGTTACTTATATTTTTGAGTATATATTTGTAACTTTTTTTTAAAAAGCTGCAAGAATTGAAAAACGTCTAAAGCAGAAAGGTAGGTAGGTAGGAAGACTTGCTCCTGACTCTTATGGAATTATAGATTGGAATGCCTCGTCTTCACACACATTACTTATTACCTCCATATTCTTAAACTATTAGACCCATTGCAATCAGGTTTCGACTGGGTCATTTAACTGAAAAAGTCTCGAATGACCTTCAAACTGCCAAAGCCAAGGGCCAGTTCTCATTCTCCTCGACCTATTGGCTGCCTTTGATACTGTGGACCATTCTCTTCTTCTTGATTCTATGGGGATCTGAAATCAAGCAGCTTTCTAAAGCTGGGTAGACTCAGTAACAATAAAGCCACGATACTGTCGCATCAGACGCTATCGGCGCTTTATCGGCACTGTGTGTACATTCGTTTTGCGAACGAGCTTGCAGCCGCCGAACGATCTGGTCGGCCGAGCAATCGTTCGAAAAGACCGAAAATTTACATTACACTCCCTAGTTGCGGCCTAGGGAAACACACAGTCCCGAGCGTTCTCCTATGATGTGCATAGAGAAAACGCTCGGGACTGTCTGTATATAGATCTTTGAAAGATGACAGACAGGATCTTGCTGATCATCTGTCATCTTCCAATGATCTGTTGTGTGTACCCAGCTTATCAGATCTTTCTCTGTTGAAATTTTGTGATTCTCTGCTTTTAACGATTACAGTCATATAATACAGTCATATAATAGATCGCCCATATAATAAACCCCATTTAATATTGGGTTACCATGGGTTGTACACTTTGGAAGTAGCACAGAGATCCCGATCCAATAACCCCTAAGGGGCATATTTATAAAAGAGCGAAAAGCAGCGAAATGTTTTCGCATTCGCTTTTCGCATGGGTTTTCGCCAAAAAGACAGTTAACGCTATTTATAAAGGTAGCGTTAACGAATGGCGAAACTGTTTCCGCAAGCTATCGCTAAACCCTTTTCGCCTTACTTCGCAATGGTAATTTTAGCGAAAAGGGAGCAAAAAGGCATAACGCGATTTATAAAAGAGCGAAAGGTGGTTTTTGCGTTAAAAAGAGCGAAAGATTAGCGCGACCCTGAAGGTGGTGAAAAGTCATTGTTTGAGCGAAAAGGCATTCTAATGGGTAATATGCCTTGAAAAAGCGAACGCGCTTTAGAAGGGCGATCGCGCATTAGAATGAAATATGCCTTGGAAAAGCGACATTAGAAAGGCGAACGCACATTATAATGGAATATGCCTTGGAAAAG
This sequence comes from Hymenochirus boettgeri, assembly GCA_019447015.1. Taxonomy (NCBI): domain Eukaryota; kingdom Metazoa; phylum Chordata; class Amphibia; order Anura; family Pipidae; genus Hymenochirus; species Hymenochirus boettgeri. The sequence goes on along the minus strand of CM033470.1, from coordinate 325,937,309 downwards.
CGAACGCACATTAGAAAGGCGACCGCGCATTATAATGGAATATGCCTTGGAAAAGCGATCGCGCATTGGAAAGGCGAATGTGCAGTCCAAAAGAAAATTGTATTCCAATTGAGAAATTCTAAGAAGATTGACTAAATAAGACATGGCTGACTTCTTGGTAAATGTGAGGTGGCCATTTTGAACTTGACATCATTTTCTAGTGGGCTTTTCTGGTTTTGAATGGTTTTCGCAATGCAGTCTTCTTAGATGCGTTAAGTTTTTGCTGCGATACTTTTCGCTTTTTTTTATAAATAAGGCGAAACGAAGCCCCAAATGGCGCTATTTTCGCTGCGATGTGCTGCGCTAATTATTTGGCGAAAAAGACAATCCTTTATAAATATGCCCCTAAGTTAAGATTTGTGCTACTCAGTAATGTGAAACTTACCAGGGTATTGTAAGGGGCCATGCTTCTTACCCTTCCACCATCCCCTGATGCAATACCAGATGTAATCACGTAGTATAGTATAGTAGTAGAGTATTTTAGGTTGAATAAAGACATACGTCCAACCAACTCAGCAATACCCTCATTTCCTGCCTAACTGTTGATCCAGAGAAAGGCAAAAACCCACTAGAATTATTTAGGGAAAACATTTCTTCCTGACTCCAAATGGCAATCGGAAATATCCCTGGACCAACTCTACTTTATGTACCAATACCAGTAACTTGCAACATTCCTTGTTTGCAGAAACTCATCTAGCTTTCTTTTGAAACTGGTCAATGAACCTGCTATAACAACGTCCAATGGAAGACAGTTCCATAGCTTTACCGCTCTCACAGTGAAAAACCCTTTCCGAACTTGAAGCCTAAACCTTTTTTCTTAAGGGATGTCCTCGTGTCCTCTGACATGTTCTATTGGTGAACAATGCCCCAGTTTATTGTATGGCTCGTTAATGCATTTATACACAGTAATCATATTTTCTCTAGTGTACATAATTGTAACTTATCCAATCTATCTTTATATTCAAGCTCCCCCATTCCCTTTATTATTCTAGTTGCCTTTCTCTGAACCATTTCCAAGATGTCCTTTTTGTATATAGGATTCTAAAACTGCACTGCATATTCTAAATGAGGCCTTACCAATGCTTTGTAAAGAGGGAGAATAACATTTTTCTCCCTTGAATCCATACCTCTCTTTATACAAGACAATACCAACAGGGATTCACCTAACACAGAGCCATTTGTTGTGTGCTGGTGGTAGGTTACTCATAATAGATAACTCCTTACAACTACCAATGGGACATGTCTAGTCACCAGGAACCTTGTTTTTCTTCTCATGTATTAGAGACGCATGTCTATTGGGTGCTCTGGGGGTCAACCTTCTTACAAACATGTTACTTCTGAGTTGCCCTCCTCAACATCTTCACATCATATCTGTTGGGAAACTAAAGGGTTTGCATGGGAATAATGTGTATTTCACAGGGGAATACCTGGGACTTCCACGATGTTGCAGTTTCAGCCACTCAGTATTTTATTGGGATATGGTTTTATAAGCATAGTTTAGTTTCCTCTTTAATCCCTTAAAGGGACACTCTACTGAAAAAAATTACATATTAATTCATAAATATTTGTAATTAGTACTTACTCTGAGGTGTGTGTGTTGCTGCATGCCTTCAATCCAGCAAATGTTTTGCTTAAGAGTACTATCCACCCTCCCTCTTTTAACCACCCCCACTTCCATCTGACCTGACTTTTTTCCCTTTAAAGGACAACTCCATCCTCATAAGAACATCGTTTAGAAAGAATGGCCTCTTTAAAATATGTTGATATATCATACTTTGTCCTATGAATTCACTACTGTATGCCTGCTATGCTTCTTGGATGCCTTATGGAAACTGAGCAATTTAGAAACCTGTACTGAGCCTGTACTGAGCCTGGGCATGCTCAGAAGAGGCAGACAGGGGATTAACATTCAGTCATTGGCTGTGATGTCAACTGTCAAATCCATAACTAACAGTTACTAAATGGAAGAACCAGGAAGCAGAAACAGGGGCAACAGGACATTGTACAGGATTTCAGGTTAGACTTATATATTTCACATTTCAAACTATTACTGTTTAGGGTTTTGGGGGTAATTTACCTGTATGTGAGTTTTCATTTTGGGGTTGCACTTGCCCTTTAAACCAACAGTCACATCTGCACACAGCATTCAACTGTCAAACCTCTGTCACCGTTCCAGTTACAGCAAAACTGCTTACAGAAGAATAGTTCATGACAGGCCCTTGGTTGACAGTTGCAATGTAAGATGGTTCAGATTGTATATCTAAAGAAATAGGGGGCAGATCAACAAAAGAAATGATATTCTAGTATAGTTGGGAAGAATTATAGTTTCCAGTAATGGGCAATTTGAATAACTTTTTTTCATTATAGATAGAATTTATTTTTTATTCATCAGCCTTGAGTTCACTGTTGTTTTTGTTGATAAATCATTAACCAATAAAATTATTAAAAGGTTGTGCCATTACGTTTTCTGGGTTGAACACACAATATGCATCTGAGCCTTAGGTAGAACTAGTCACTAACATAGTGCATAGACTTCCCCAAACACCTTATATGGTTAATAATGAGTAAAAAAAAATGATTACACCTAAAGTGTGTCCTTATTTTACTGCAGTAAGAATTCCAGAAAATATATCCCATTGGCTACTGAGTGACCAGAGGAACTGCCATTGTAATTCAGACCATGATCTCTCCTTTTGGTTGGCGGCAAGACGTTCCTTGCATTATTCATGGGGAGAGTACAGACATTTCCTCATAAAAAAGGATTTTTCGAGTTTGTTTGGAGAGGCGGTCAGTAAATATTCTACAGCTCCCCAGGAAACCAGTAAGTTAAATCAACAGAGATAACCACATTGCTTAATGTTGCACCAAGTTTATTATTCTGGTATTTGTGTTTATGTGTTTATTATTGTTATCTGGGAATGTGTCAAAGCAGCAACCCAGTCAGATGAATGAAATGAGTGACGTGTTGTTTCCAGGAGATACTTTGCACAGAAGCGATAAAACTTCTAATAATGTGTTTGCAGGAAAGTTTTATATTACGTCTTTGCGGTTCGGTCCCTGGGAAATGTTTTTTGTTTGTTTTTTTTGCAAAAAATCAATAATAATAAAAATTCTAAACCGACCAAGGTGGCCAGTGTGATTATAGTTGTAGAAAGACATTGATATTTACAACAAAATTCAAAATGTGTAATTCCAAAGCAGGTCTCGACACGGGTCAATGTTTTGGGTGAGAATCGATCAAAATGGTCAAAACTTGATTCTCGTTTCTCCTTCTGTTTGACTCTTGTGAAAACGAAAAAGTTTCCACAATGCCGAGCTAAAATCTGCTCAGTATCAATGGAGCAAGTTGGTGTATCTTAAATGGAATTTAAAATGAAGATTGTTATCCTGCTCAGTGAGCTTTAAGGAACTTGAGCATGTACAAAGGAAGGAGGCAGCAGGGGAAAGAGCAGTCAATCATTGGCTGTGATGTCAGCAGTCAGTCTTTCAGGCATTATGGGACGGAACTTTTGGATTTCGGAAACGGAACCAGAAACTGTAAAATGGTAACTTACTGTTAATGGCTCAGGGACCTGGGAATTGGAGTGGGGAACATGTATCAAGGCTAAAAGTCTTTAAATAAAAAAATCCATTCCCGGAAACTTTGCGTGCTTCCCGTTTTGGCATTCTGCGTAGTATTTCTGAGATTTCTAGAAATTTTAAAATGTTAGAATCTGTAATTTCGCCATTTCTAGAAATATTGACATTTTTGGATTTTTCGATTCGAAAATTCCCAATCGTTCAATAATTACCAAAAAACACGTGGCCCTAAAAAATCCGAAAATGTCAGAAATCTGCAAATGCTGAGTTCCGGCGAATCCATGAAATCTGCTCTTCGGACCCAGGTTTGGGTCCATCTCCATTTCCAAGATGTCCCATTTATATATAGGATTCCAAAACTGCACCGCATATTCCAAATGAGGTCTTACCAGTGCCTTGTAAAGCAAACCAATATATATACAATATATATAAATATAAAGATCCAGGATACTAGCCCTGAATGTTTTAACATAGCGGCACCACGGATAGCAATTTCTGAAGGTTTTAATGTTACCCTGTCAAGAGAAATGCAAGAGTTACTAGCTAGCACAGTCACATAGTTATTACATATCAGTATCAGGATAAATAGCCAGACTGTCTGTCAAGTTGCTTAGTTACATATAAAAGGCATGTCCACCCCCAAAACTAAAATTTGCCCAAGCGCTGGCCCCACTGTGAAAAAATCCTTACCTTACATCTCTGCTCCTTATGGGTCTCCTGCGGTGCTTGTCCAAAATCCAGGAAACTAAAGAGTAGGAGGTGTCTTCCTGTCCAAAAGGTTTCTGCCTTTAATCTTGCCTCGAAGAGGTAGCGGGACATGTGCAGGGGAGCCCTTTTCCCCCTTCCCCCCTCCCTCCCACCCTCTGGATCCCTCCATGGCTGCCCTTCACTTAGCATAAAAATTTTATTTATATAATGCAAGGCGTGCCTTCCCACCCCCAACTGCTATGTTATATTACTAAAAAAAAGAATAAGAACTCTACTTACAGCCCTTCGCTCCCGCGGCACTCTACATTGCTGCCAGCCACATCTGTGATTGGCTACTTCTCAGCCAATCACAGACGCGGCTGCTGGTTCAGTCCTTGTTAGCAAGTTCCAGCAAACAGAGGGCTGGATCAGAGAGCTACAGGAGCGAGGGGCTGTAAGTAGAGTTCTGGATCTTTTTTTTTAGCAATCTAATATGGCATTTGGGTATAGACAATTGTGCCCTACATTATATATAAAATAAAAAAATATTTAGAGGGTGGAGCTTATTATTGTGGATTTATATAGCGCCAACATCTTCTGTAATGCTTTACAATTACATGGATACATTCACATCAGATACATACAACCTATCAGTATGTGCACGCAAGCACAGGGAGAACATTCAAACTCCTTGTCATCAGTGTTAACCACTAAGCCACCCTGTAATGAGTAGTAATGAGTAATTTTCAATACTATCCACACACACAGGGGCTGTATTTAGAAAGGAGTGATTATAAAATAGCTGTATTATTATATTATGGCATGGTTATTGAAAATCACAACACATTAATAAAATTCAGACTCCTATCAGGGTTTTTGGGCTGGAATTTTATTCTAGGAATTAAAAAAAACTTGCAGTTGTAGCCAATGGGGCCGTTCGGCAGGGTTGCAAAATGTGGTTATAAAATACAAGCTCTGGGCTATAATTATAAAGCCGCAGTATTACAATTTTTTGAAAATCTACGATTGCGATTGTAGATTTACATTCACCCATACAATACTATTGCGGTATTTTTCTACTGCATGGTAATGTATGAACAACCTTTCTACGAACGTTCGGAAATGTGGAATCGCGGCCATACGTATGGACATTAACTCCCAGTACTGGACGTAAAGTGACTGGACAAGTCCCAGTACTTTGCCATGTCCTTAGAGGTTGTGTTAACCTGCGGTATCGGACCTTCCTAAATACAATTCAGTTCAGCACGTCCTCTACTGGGAGAACCATGGGAGTATGAATTGTACTGGCTGCAATACACTGATATGTAGATTTTGTGGTTTTCCACAAAGAAGGGAAATGTGCAGCAGATTGAATAGCCTGGTCTAATGGGGTTTCCTTAACTCCTGCTGCTCTAACACATTTTTATCCATAAAGAAGGGGACAGTTTCTGTTCAAATAAAATCAATGTGGTAAAACTGCAGCGCTATTTATAGCTGCATTGTGCATGAGATTGTTCAGGCACCAGGAGTCCCTTCCCTGCAGGCCTTACAATCTAATTTTCAGAGCACGGAGTACAAGATGATAAATAGACTTGCTGAGATCACAAGAAAAAGACATGAGAATCGCATCAGGCTTCTCTGGCTTTATCGAGGTTCGTTTCTAATCCCCCAATTAAATCAAACTAACGTCACATCCAAGAAAACTGCGTGTTCTTGGAACACATATTTTTATGTTCTTGGAAATGTTGGCCCCATTTGTACTGCAGATACTAAAACAAGCTTACAAAGTTGATTCTGTGTTGGGAAAGACAACAGTCTATTCAGTATGTTCAACCCCTCAATGAAAACCCAGCCTCCCAAACCCCAACAAAATAAAGCACAGTTTTCACCACCCAATTGGAACATGCCCCTCAGTACATCAAACTAGACAATGACCCATCCAATCACACATGCCCCCATGATACAGTCACCAGCTGTAGCCCATGATAGCCTGCCTGTCCAGGAAGTAGACCTGTTCACCTAACAAACAGCATTTTTACAGTTCTGCACTAATTGTATATCTCCACCACGACATCTTTGATGAATTAAGAAGGTCCGGTGCAGTGAAACACAAGAGTGGAGACTACAGAGACATCTGTCTTGTATTTGTTTCTTGATATCATTTGTGTTCATTATCGTGGATAATTTAATAAAAATGAAAGTTAAATCAGAAGATTTGGAAGATAAAGCAGCAATACAGCACCCCAGATTGCTCCAAATGTTACATTTTACAATATATTTACCTTAGAACCTGGTGCATGGCCGGAATACGTCTACAAAAGTTCGATTTTTTTTAGTCTTGTTCTCCTTTGAAACGTCTATATGATTTTCGAAAACCCTCAGTATTTCTTCTTACATAAAGAAACGAGTCCAATGTCTAGAGAGTCATTCATTTTAAAGTACCAAAGATTATGACTCATATGGTATTTGGTACACTAGAGATATCGTTCTCTCTGTTTAAAACCCTTTTCTTGGCGTTCTATCAATCCCTTCGTATCTTACAGAATTTTTGATGTTTTCACTATCTCTTCAAAAAAATCTGTTCTCCGCCATCTATGAAATGTATCTCCTTTCTCCAGAACATCCATTATTGTGTCTGGAGGATCAAGCCTGCCAAGTGTTACATCCAATGATGCTCCTTAAAGGGACAGTTCAGTGGAAATGATAAATATTAAATTGTTAAATTGTTAGTTTGTGTAATTCTACATATTCTCTCCCATTTTGAAAAATCAGATGAATTTATATCCTTTGCTATTCCCTGCTGTTGACATTAGTGAGCTGACATTTCAGTCCTTCTTCTTCCCAGGATGCACCTCTTCCTTGGAATGTTCCTAACAGTAATTTTTTACTGATTGGCTGTTGGATGGGTCAAAGATGCTCAGATCTCTACTGAGCAACTGAATCAACCCAGGCGCTGGGTCAAGGACAAGACCATAACGGTCTCTACTAGGGGTCCTGCATACAGGAAAAAATACTGATGTTTTTTTCTGAAAAGCATATGTATTTGCACTGAACTTCTCCTTTAACAAAAGCTTTGGAAATTCGGAATAAACCAAAATCTCCGGAATAAAACTTGGAGAGGGAGGAAGCAGCAGTAGATTGTGTACTTGTAAGTATGATTAATCTTGCTGGGGATTTTTGGGGTTTCTGCATAACATATTAAATTGTTTTCTAAGGGGTGGACATACACTTTAATTATAGGACATTTATATATAAAGGACATGTAAAGTTACATTTGGATTTGTGCAATCGTGGGCTGTAATAAACTTCCAATTGGTAAATAAAACTATTCGCTCCTAAATAACGATACCTAAATGCTGATTATTAAATAAGAATTCTGCTCCTTTAATAAAGATACTGCTACATAAATAGGGATACTGGTTCCTAAACCAGAATAATTAATAATACTTAGTGATCCTCAAAGGACATGTCCACCCCTTAAAACAAAAATCCGGTGAGTTTATCTGCCCACAACCACAACTGCTATCCCTTTATCTCTCTTGTATATTTAGTATTGTAGCCCAATCTTCCGAGGCTTTCCTTGCCTTTTTGTACACTCAGTAGTAAAATAAATATTATTATTGTATATCCAATGCTTGCTATATCATGAAGCTTTTCGTGTTCTCTTCTATCTGCCTTGTATTTGTTTCATTTAAATTGCTGTACATCAAAAACTTCCCCTTCTCTAGCTAATTTCAGTGGCTTATTGAGTCGCGTCACATACTCTTAGAACTATGGCTTCTCACCGTTAACTTGACAGTTTATGAATTATTTATTGTAAATATAATCTTCCGTCTACCTTTCTCAATACTATAAACGTGTTTCCTGTAGAGTGAATGTGTGATCTCTTCTGTTCTGTCCTGATTCACGTGTGAATTATTTATCCTAACGGTCTTCAACTATTCCTGTACATTCATCAGACCCATCGCACCAACACAAGAATCAATAGCGACAATAGGAAATGCTTGACTTGCAGGATATGGGCATTTTAAAGTTTCCCTTTACATTTATGCTGACAATAGTCCGAACATAAAGGGTATGGAGAAACCAAACTAAGGCACAGACTGTGCTGTGAGAAACTCGTGTTTATTCACACAGATATCCACACGACATGTTTCAAATGGCACTTGATAAAGGGCGCATGTCGCTCGAAACATGCCGTGTGGATATCTGTGTGAATAAACACGAGTTTCTCACAGCACAGTCTGTGCCTTAGTTTGGTTTCTCCATACCCTTTATGTTCGGACTATTGATATGTAAGGGGAGGATTGGAATATCCCCTGGGTGGTGGATGAAACCCACACGTATACCAGCAGTTCGCCTCACCTACTAATTTATGCTGACAATACAGAATTTACAAAACATATCTTGAAAAGAACTAAACATAGAACAGTGTTTTATCCAAACAAATTATTTCTAATAAAGTGGTTGTAGGACCATAAAAAAAAACAACCATTTATTAGGCCAGGGGCAACAACATAACAAAGATCTGGGCCCTTGCATTGCTTTTATCTTCTGATATTGCATCCTCTTTGGCATTTTCCACGATGATGTAACTGTTGCAAAGTAGCTACAGAACCAGGGTAAGGTGCTGCTAGTACTTTATTATAAATGGTCCCACCCCAAGGAGTAAGGTGTTCAATCAAATTGCCATACACCAAGAACTTCCCCTTCTCTGGCTAATTTCAGTGGCTTATTCACATATACTCACAGTTCTATGGCTTATCACCATTGGCTAACATAGGAAAACAACTCCTAGACACCCTCCAAATAGCACAACAGGTCCACACACAAGTAAACCATGATAATGTCGGACAACGGCTCTTACTTTCTTAAACGATAAGAACTTTTAAACAAAAATAACTTTATTGACTATGCTTAATAGTCTTTATGTAGATGACCTCATACTGTACCTAGCGGATCCCCACACATCACTACTGACATTCTACAATATTATCACATAATTTGATCCTTACTTGTGTCTCTATGTAAACTGGACCCAGTCTGCTACTTTTCCAATTGACCCAGTATCAAACATCCCACCGGGGTCAGAATCCCGCATTCCTATAGTCACTAATTTTAAATATCTAGGTATTGACATCACCAAATCCCCGAAACAATTTTATGAACTAAACATTCAACCTCTGATTGATCTGGTTAAACAGAAACTCCAGATATGGAAGCAGCTGCCATTAAACCTATTCAATCTGATTAAAATCATTCTTCTCCCAAAACTTCTATACCCATTCAGACATTCCCTAATATCCTTACGCCAATCTCTATTTCAACAGCTTTACAGCCTGATGGTGTCTTTTCTATGGGGCTTAGGTAGAAACAGAGAGAAACATAGGACTGGGTTGGACTGGATGGACGTATATGGACGTAATGGGTTGGACTGGATGGACGTATGTCTTTATTCAACCTCAAATACTATACTATACTATACTATAGGGCCATATTTATGCGATACCGCACCTTTAACAGTCAGTTTATGGTCATTAATTTGAGCTGTTTAAGGATCGTTAATTTACATCATAAAATAATGATACACAATTCAGTGGACAACTTGCCGTGCAGTCCCCCCACTCAATTAAACATTTCCTATCACACCAGAGCGCGGACGTTACCCCTTCTATTTGTACCCATTATAGACTATGAGAAAAAACTCCCAAAATTCACCGGTAATGTGGTAACGCTTCTGCGGATTCCTTAGCTAGGTAACAGCACACTTCTCCTATATGCCCCACACGTCTGTACCAAATTTCATGTCCCTGGATTCAGTTTAAAAACTGTGGGAGGAGATACAGTGCTAAAAAGCGGAAGAATAAAACAGAAGAAGAAATAAAAAGAGCAGTAATTTGGCTCTTCAAGGGATACTATTACATCATGTCTATATTAAATAAATTAATGATTTTATTTCTGAAAAACATACAATTTTGGTAAATTAGTTCTAGTCGAGTTGTACAGACACACACACACACACACACACACCGTGACCTCAGAGACCTCAGTCCATATACTGCTGTCTTCAGGCAATTCAAGTAATAATGTGTCAGTCAAGATCAATATGAGCATTTAAATGGTTTAGTAAATAGACTAGATGGAATCAGGGATGCATGAGCAGATGGTGAACGCAATTTGAACCGTGCAAAATGGGTTGATTCACTGTAAATCATTTGCTGTTCAACTAGAATATCTAGGAATGGTTTCTATCATTCCTATCGTCCAGTTACAGTGTGTGTCGTGTCTCTGAAACAAGCAGCATTGTGAAGAAATTCTGTCAGGTTCCGACCACTTCCTGGTTCATTTCATCTATATTAATCTAAAGGTTCTACCTAAAATGAAGGTATAAATAGCAATGGTAACTTACTGTAAATGGCTCAGGGCTTGGAGAACACGTATCAATGCAAAATCTTACAAATACAACCACCGTCCAGTTCCAGAGACTTCAAGTACATACAGAGTGCTGCACCAACGGGCACATTGCTCTTGTTTTGAGGTGTAAGTCATGCTAATCGATGTTATATTGGTTAGCATGACTTAAACTCCTTCATTGCGGTAGGTGCGTAGCTAATGCGAACGTTAACCGCACAGCCACCGCAAGTGATGTTGTATGCCGAAAGCAGCATTCTGTTGCGACACTTTAAACATCAGCTCAAAGCCGGCATTAAAAGTGCCAGAATAGAAAAACGTCAGATAGCGATGCTCCGAGAGCCACTATAACATCGCCGGGCTGTTGTACCAGGGTGCCAATAGCGGCTCACGGTGCATCGCACTGTTCCTGTTTTGCCATTCCGCACAGTATTTTCAAGATTTCTAAAAAAAAATTAAAACCGTGCCGCGCTTCAGAAAAATCTGGAAAAATTCAGAAAATCCACAAAGTCCAATTTCCGATGGATCCGTGAAATCTGCTTCAGACCCAGGTTTGGATCCATCCCTATTGGGAATAAATAAAAGTGCTAAACCTTCACACAACAACATTAAAATGTTTATTTACTATGAAGAACGAGCTTAACAGACTGCTAACATTATATCTTCCAACATCAAGGTTATTTGTAGTGAATGATACAGAAGTTCCATCCATGTTGCGTCAGGAAGGAAGACAAATGGGAGATACGGTGTAATGAGTAAAATTCTTCACATATTGAAAGTAATATTTACGGCAGAATTAAACGGAGATATCTCCGTGTTCTTCAGGGAGCTACTGAACGGAGCCGTTGTACAGTTGGTGAATATTTCATGGAATAACTTAAAAAAAACATTTTAAAGGACCATAGAGGGTTTTCCACCGTGATACTTCATTATATAAAAACCCGGGAATTAAAGACAAATCCTTGTAGGCTACGTAGTCATGTTAACCAGTTGCAAGTTATAAAAAAAATTGTAAAAAAAAAAATCAAAGTTCATGAATTTTGAATAGGGTAGTTGAAAGTTACAATCCGCTAAAAGAAAAGGCTTTGAAGGCTACACGTTTCAGCATCATTGAGTCTTCACTGGCGCAAATCCCAATGGCTAATCCCAAATTTACGTGCCTAGTTAATGCTGCACGCTGTTTTATCAGACAGCACAATAAGAGCGCTTGAAAGCAAATTTATTGTCATCTGGAATATGCCACAGGAGGATTAATATTTCTTCATTATTTCTTTTATTACGGTACTCATCAAGTAGACATTCTTTTTTAACTATGTCCAGAGGGGAGAAAAAGAAATACAACATCCAGTCACATAATGTTCCATTTTCTACATTAGAAAGACTGGTCCCAAAATTTACTTTTCCTGAGAAGTGCATGTAACGAACCCCCCTGTCCGGTCCCCTTACCGCCTATCAGTTATCGGAATACGCACTCCAAGTAACCAATAAGTCGATAAAACAGAACGGACAAGGAGGGGGTAGTGAACAAAACGATATAGCACACACTTAATATTTCTCAATGTCTAAATGATAGCTGCCACCACATTCCGAGTTAGCGGAATGACCTATATATGGGGTTATTCACACCCCTAAATTATAACAATCCTGTAAGAAAAGGCTATCCACACCTATTACTATATATATATATATTATATCATTTATTAAAAGATAACATGAGTGCATAAAAAATATACAGAAAAACAAAATTAACTTACTGAACATTAACGGTAACACACAGGTGAGGGTAGAATTGGATAAAAGAAAGAATACTTAGAATTAAATGGCATCTGAAAAGTCCAGGAAACATTTAAATCCAAATATGGTGAAGAGTGACAGAGTCCAAATTGATAGTCCCTGATGGAAGCCAATATATAGTCCATCCGATTGGCTAGATGTTCCTTAAGATTTTATGATGAACTCCTGGGCTGAGTCCATACTCCCAATTTATCCTTTCTCCTGAAACTGGGAGTGGTCTGGTCTCTAGAGGGTGGACTTGGTTCTGCCCTGAAAGGTATTTCCTATTTTTGGAGGGAACTTTTCATTTCCATTTTCCCTCTAGGATATACTGTCCGTACTGTACATACCACATTCAAAATAATAACATGATTGTTATCAACTAATTTTACACAATAAAAATATACCTAACATGACATATCTTGGAGATCGTAGGCCTAAGAAGGATAATATCCCAAGTTTGGCTCTGGCTATCATATTATGCAATGTTTTAAATTCTAGTATAAACCAAGTGTATTTATGAAAATATGAACTAATTCTATGCCCTGAATTATTAAGGAATGAAGACCCCATGTTGTTCTGGTACCTACTATCTTGTAGAACTCTATGCATTATTACAGTGGTTTCACACCTTGCCCCTTTAAAGGCAGACCTCATGCTGGGCTAAGCAAATATAAGAAAACAAATGGTCAGGCAAAGATTTTAACCCTGTGATTGCCTGACAGTTAAACAATGTGGGAGATGCCATACTGCTTGACCATGCCATAAAGCAAGATAATTTGAAAATTAAGACTGCAATTTCAGATATTGTCTATGGGAGTTTGCATTGCACTCACGTTCGTGACAGTGCACATTTTTGTTTGTTTGCTTTCCGCTTCAACAACTGGATGTCTAAAGCTGCGTACACACATGCGATTGCGGGGTCCGACCCCATGTTTGCATGCCCGTTTCGCCTGACAATCATGTATGGGCACTTTGTTGCCAGATCTGCGGTGCGTTTGATCAACATTCCCCGGCTGAACGGACTGTCATAGTACCCATGCACACCACAATTGTCAGCCGCAAACGCCGTGCATACAGTTCATGCATCCTTTAAGGAGAACTAAACCCATTTTTTATATTCCAGAATCTAAAAACAACCCCCCTAAAAACCCCAATAAGCTATAAAATCCCACTTCAGTTAATTGTATTACAGTAAATGTAAGCCTGTTAAGAACTGGATGAAGTATCTGTGTGTATGTGCAGTGTCAGACCACACCTCCTGACCTCAATCACATGCTTCCTTGCTTTATTTGTCCTGTAAAAGGATTGGCTAGAGATTATTAATGGGTGTGACCAACTGTAGCAAGTTTCTGCCTTAGCTAAGGACTGAGCATGTGCAGAACATAATGATCATTGACCAAACTTTGTGATTCTAGAATGCTGTGAAGTAAAGCACAAACCAAATGTTATTTAGATAAATTTCCCAGTTGTCCCTTAACACGAAGGCCGTTAGAATTCATTTTGCCTGTTTGACCTGATTTCCCCACAGGTACGATGATTACGATTACGGGGAAGTTAACCAGTTACTGGAGCGCAGTCTGAAGGTTTATATTAAAACTGTGACCTGCTACCCTGAGCGAGCAACCAAACGCTTGTATGATGGCTACTGGCGTCAGTTCAAGCACTCGGAAAAGGTACGTCCCAAGACTCCACACCCCAGAAACATTGTAAATAGCTAGAAATTCGTTAGCAAGAAGCAGCAGGATTTGTCCGTTTTCTATTTTCATCGATGTTACTGGGATTTTATTTGTGTGAGGTTTAATTATTTGCTCAGTTACTTCACCTTGTGCATGATTAGTTAGTTGTAAGCACATTACAGTATATTGCACTGCGTGCGGATATGCAACTGGGATCTATTAGGAATGCAAACAGCGGAGTCCTGTTAATGAGCCTGAAATGTAGCAAAGCCTTCAGAAAGCATTATCGGGAACCACATGTGCTCACAAATTTAATATCATGGTTACAGCTCCAAGATCACTTTAACACCTCGTTAGATTTAGATCAGGTCTTATCCCTGCATTACACTAAAGCCACAGAATAACACTGAACCAGAAGGCAGAACTCATTTTGATACGGGCGCTGGGAAATTTATCTAAATAACATTTGGTTGTGCTTTACTTCACAGCATTCTAGAATCACAAAGTTTGGTCAATGATCATTATGTTTGCACATGCTCAGTCCTTAGCTAAGGCAGAAACTTGCTACAGTTGGTCACACCCATTAATATCTAGCCAATCCTTTTAGGACAAATAAAGCAAGGAAGCATGTGATTGAGGTCAGGAGGTGTGTGTCTGACACTGCACATACACACAGATACTTCATCCAGTTCTTAACAGGCTTACATTTACTGTAATACAATTAACTGAAGTGGGATTTTATAGCTTATTGGGGTTTTTAGGGGGGTTGTTTTTAGATTCTGGAATATAAAAAATGGGTTTAGTTCTCCTTAAAGGATGCATGAACTGTATGCACGGCGTTTGCGGCTGACAATTGTGGTGTGCATGGGATCTAGACAGTCCGTTCAGCGGGGAATGTTGATCAAACGCACCGCAGATCTGGCAACAAAGTGCCCATACATGATTGTCAGGCGAAACGGGCATGCAAACATGGGGTCGGACCCCGCAATCGCATGTGTGTACGAGCTTTAGACATCCAGTTGTTGAAGCGGAAAGCAAACAAACAAAAATGTGCACGTCACGAACGTGAGTGCAATGCAAAATCCCATAGACAATATCTGAAATTGCCAGTCTTAATTTTCAAATTATCTTGCTTTATGGCATGGTCAAGCAGTATGGCATCTCCACATTGTTTAACTGTCAGGCAATCACAGGGTTAAAATCTTTGCCTGACCATTTGTTTTCTTATATTTGCTTAGCCCAGCATGAGGTCTGCCTTTAAAGGGGCAAGGTGTGAAACCACTGTAATAATGCATAGAGTTCTACAAGATAGTAGGTACCAGAACAACATGGGTCCTTCTCCTTAATAATTCAGGGCATAGAATTAGTTCATATTTTCATAAATACACTTGGTTTATACTAGAATTTAAAACATTGCATAATATGATAGCCAGAGCCAAACTTGGGATATTATCCTTCTAGGCCTACGACTCCAAGATATGTCATGTTAGGTATATTTTTATTGGTAAAATTAGTTGATAACAATCATGTTATTATTTTGAATGTGGTATGTACAGTACGGACAGTATATCCTAGAGGGAAAATGGAAATGAAAAGTTCCCTCAAAAATAGGAAATACCTTCAGGGCAGAACCAAGTCACCCTCTAGAGACCAGACCACTCCCAGTTTCAGAGGAAAGGATAAATTGGAGTATGGACTCAGCCCAGGAGTTCATCATAAAATCTTAAGGAACATCTAGCCATCGGATGGACTATATATTGGCTTCCCTCAGGGACTATCAATTTGACTCTGTCACTCTTCACCATATGGATTTAAATGTTTCCTGGACTTTTCAGATGCCATTTAATTCTAAGTTATCTTTCTTTTATCCAATTTACCCTCACCTGTGTGTTACCGTTAATGTTCAGTAAGTTAATTTGTTTTTGTATATTTTTTATGCACTCATGTTATCTTTTAATAAATGATATAATATATATATATATAGTAATAGGTGTGGATAGCCTTTTCTTACAGGATTGTTATAATTTAGGGGTGTGAATAACCCCATATATAGTCATTCCGTAACTCGAATGTGGTGGCAGCTATCATTTAGACATTGAGAATATTAAGTGTGTGCTATATCGTTTTGTTCACACCCCTCCTTGTCCGTTCTGTTTTATCGACTTATTGGTTACTTGGAGTGCGTATTCCGATAACTGATAGGCGGTAAGGGGACCGGACAGGGGGGTTCGTTACATGCACTTCTCAGGAAAAGTAAATTGGGACCCGTCTTTCTAATGTAGAAAATGGAACATTATGTGACTGGATGTGTATTTCTTTTTCTCCCTCTGGACATAGTTAAAAAAGAATGTCTACTTGATGAGTACCGTAATAAAAGAATAATGAAGAAATATTAATCTCCTGTGGCATATTCCAGATGACAATAAATTGCTTTCAAGGCTCTTATTGTGCTGTCTGATAAAACAGCGTGCAGCATTAACTAGGCACGTAAATTTGGGATTAGCCATTGGGATTTGCGCCCGTGAAGACTCAATGATGCTGAAACGTGTAGCCTTCAAAGCCTTTTCTTTTAGCGGATTGTAACTTTAACTACCCTATTCAAAATTCATGAACTTTGATTTTTTTTTTACAATTTTTTTTAACTTGCAACTGGTTAACATGACTACGTAGCCTACAAGGATTTGTCTTTAATTCCCGGGTTTTTATATAATGAAGTATACGGTGGAAAACCCTCTATGGTCCCTTAAAATGTTTTTTTAAGTTATTCCATGAAATATTCACCAACTGTACAACGGCTCCGTTCAGTAGCTCCCTGAAGAACACGGAGATATCTCCGTTTAATCTGCCGTAAATATTACTTCAATATGTGAAGAATTTTACTCATTACACCGTATCTCCCATTGTCTTCCTTCTGACGCAACATGGATGGAACTTCTGTATCATTCACTACAATAACCTTGATGTTGGAAGATATAATGTTAGCAGTCTGTTAAGCTCGCTTCTTCATAGTAAATAAACATTTTAATGTTGTTGTGTGAAGGTTTAGCACTTTATTTATTCCCAATAGGGATGGATCCAAACCTGGGTCTGAAGCAGATTTCACGGATCCTCGAATTGGACTTTGTGGATTTTCTGAATTTTTCCAGATTTTTCTGAAGCGCGGCACGGTTTTAATTTTTTTTAGAAATCTTGAAAATACTGTGCGGAATGGGCAAAACAGGAACAGTGCGATGCCACCGTGAGCCGCTATTGGCACCCTGGTACAACAGCCCGGCGATGTTATAGTGGCTCTGGAGCATCGCTATCTGACGTTTTTCTATTCTGGCACTTTTAATGCCGGCTTTGAGCTGATGTTTAAAGTGTCGCAACAGAATGCTGCTTTCGGCATACAACACATCACTTGCGGTGGCTGTGCGGTTAACGTTCGCATTAGCTACGCACCTACCGCAATGAAGGAGTTTAAGTCATGCTAACCAATATAACATCGATTAGCATGACTTACCTCAAAACAAGAGCAATGTGCCCGTTGGTGCAGCACTCTGTATGTACTTGAAGTCTCTGGAACTGGACGGTGGTTGTATTTGTAAGATTTTGCATTGATACGTGTTCTCCAAGCCCTGAGCCATTTCAGTAAGTTACCATTGCTATTTATACCTTCATTTTAGGTAGAACCTTTAGATTAATATAGATGAAATGAACCAGGAAGTGGTCGGAACCTGACAGATTCTTCACAATGCTGCTTGTTTCAGAGACACGACACACACTGTAAACTGGACGATAGGAATGATAGAAACCATTCCTAGATATCTAGTTGAACAGCAAATGATTTACAGTGAATCAACCCATTTTGCAGGTTCAAATTGCGTTCACCATGCTCATGCATCCCTGATTCCATCTAGTCTATTTACTAAACCATTTAAATGCTCATATTGATCTTGACTGACACATTATTACTTGAATTGCCTGAAGACAGCAGTATATGGACTGAGGTCTCTGAGGTCACGGTGTGTTGGTGTGTGTGTGTGTGTCTGTACAACTCGACTAGAACTAATTTACCAAAATGTATGTTTTAGAAATAAAATCATTAATTATTTAATATAGACATGATGTAATAGATACCCTTGAAGAGCCAAATTACTGCTCTTTTTATTTCTTCTTTGTTTATTCTTCCGCTTTTTAGCACTGTATCTCCTCCCACAGTTTTTAAACTGAATCCAGGGACATGAAATTTGGTACAGACGTGTGGGGCATATAGGAGAAGTGTGCTGTTACCTAGCTAGGAATCCGCAGAAGCGTTCCACATTACCGGTGAATTTTGGGAGTTTTTTTCATAGTCTATAATGGGTACAAATAGAAGGGGTAACGTCCGCGCTCTGGGGTGATAGGAAATGTTTAATGAGTGGGGGGACTGCACGGCAAGTTGTCCACTGAATTGTGTATCATTATTTATGATGTAAATTAACGATCCTTAAACAGCTCAAATTATGACCATAAACTGACTGTTAAAGGTGCGGTATCGCATAAATATGGCCCTATAGTATAGTATAGTATAGTATTTGAGGTTGAATAAAGACATACGTCCATCCAGTCCAACCATTACGTCCATAACGTCCATCCAGTCCAACCAGTCCTATGTTTCTCTCTGTTTCTACCTAAGCCCCATAGAAAAGACACCATCAGAGCTGTAAAGCTGTTGAAATAGAGATTGGCGTAAGGATATTAGGGAATGTCTGAATGGGTATAGAAGTTTTGGGGAGAAGAATGATTTTAATCAGATTGAATAGGTTTAATGGCAGCTGCTTCCATATCTGGAGTTTCTGTTAACCAGATCAATCAGAGGTTGAATGTTTAGTTCATAAAATTGTTTCGGGGATTTGGTGATGTCAATACCTAGATATTTAAAATTAGTGACTATAGGAATGCGGGATTCTGACCCGGTGGGATGTTTGATACTGGGTCAATTGGAAAAGTAGCAGCTGGGTCCAGTTTACATAGAGACACAAGTAAGGATCAAATATGTGATAAATTGTAGAATGTCAGTAGTGATGTGTGGGGATCCGCTAGGTACAGTATGAGGTCATTACATAAAGACTATTAAGCATAGTCAATAAGTTATTTTTGTTTAAAAGTTCTTATCGTTTAAGAAAGTAAGAGCCGTTGTCGACATTATCATGGTTTACTTGTGTGTGGACCTGTTGTGCTATTTGGAGGGTGTCTAGGAGTTGTTTTCCTTGTTAGCCAATGGTGATAAGCCATAGAACTGTGAGTATAGTGAAAGCCACTGAAATTAGCCAGAGAAGGGGAAGTTGGTGTATGGCAATTTGATTGAAACACCTTACTCCTTGGGGTGGGACCATTTATAATAAAGTACTAGCAGCACCTTACCCTGGTTTGTAGCTATTTGCAACAGTTACATCATCGTGGAAAAATGCCAAAGAGGATGCAATATCAGAAGAATAAAAGCAAGCAAGGCCCAGATCTTTGTTATGTTGTTGCCCCTGGCCTAATAAATGGTTGTTTTTTTTATGGTCCTACAACCACTTTATTAGAAATAATTTGTTTGGATAAAACACGTTCTATGTTTAGTTCTTTCAAGATATGTTTTGTAAATTCTGTATTGTCAGCATAAATTAGTAGGTGAGGCGAACTGCTGGTATACGTGTGGGTTTCATCCACCACCCAGGGGATATTCCAATCCTCCCCTACATATCAATAGTCCGAACATAAAGGGTATGGAGAAACCAAACATAAGGCACAGACATGTGCTGTGAGAAACTCGTGTTTTCACACGATATCCACACGGCATGTTTCGAGCGACATGCGCCCTTTATCAAGTGCCATTTGAAACATGTCGTGTGGGATATCTGTGTGAATAAACACGAGTTTCTCACAGCACAGTCTGTGCCTTAGTTTGGTTTCTCCATACCCTTTATGTTCGGACTATTGTCAGCATAAATGTAAAGGGAAACTTTAAAATGCCCATATCCTGCAAGTCAAGCATTTCCTATTGTCGCTATTGATTCTTGGTTGGTGCGATGGGTTTGATGAATGTACAGGAATAGTTGAAGACCGTTAGGATAAATATTCACACGTGAATCAGGACAGAACAGAAGAGATCACACATTCACTCTACAGGAAACACGTTATAGTATTGAGAAAGGTAGACGGAAGATTATATTACAATAAATAATTCATAAACTGTCAAGTTAACGGTGAGAAGCCATAGTTCTAAGAAGTATGTACGCGACTCAATAAGCCACTGAAATTAGCTAGAGAGGGGAAGTTTTTGATGTACAGCAATTTAAATGAAACAAATACAAGGCAGATAGAAGAGAACACGAAAAGCTTCATGTATAGCAAGCATTGGATATACAATAATAATATTATTTTACTACTGAGTGTACAAAAAGGAAGGAAAGCCCGGAAGATTGGGCTACAATACTAAATATACAAGAGAGATAAAGGGATAGCAGTTGTGGTTGTGGGGCAGATAAAACTCACCGGATTTTGTGTTTAAGGGGTGGACATGTCCTTTGAGGATCACTAAGTATATTAATTATTCTGGTTTAGGAACCAGTATCCCTATTTATGTAGCAGTATCTTTATTAAAGGAGCAGAATTCTTATTTAATAATCAGCATTTAGGTATCGTTATTTAGGAAGCGAATAGTTTTATTTACCAATTGGAAGTTTATTACAGCCCACGATTGCACAAATCCAAATGTAACTTTACATGTCCTTTATATATAAATGTCCTATAATTAAAGTGTATGTCCACCCCTTAGAAAACAATTTAATATGTTATGCAGAAACCCCAAAAATCCCAGCAAGATTAATCATACTTACAAGTACACAATCTAATGCTGCTTCCTCCCTCTCCAAGTTTTATCCGGAGATTTGGTTTATTCCGAATTTCCAAAGCTTTTGTTAAAGGAGAAGTTCAGTGCAAATACATATGCTTTTCAGAAAAAAACATCAGTATTTTTTCTGTATGCAGGACCCCTAGTAGAGACCGTTATGGTCTTGTCTTGACCCAGCGCCTGGGTTGATTCAGTTGCTCAGTGAGATCTGAGCATCTTGACCCATCCAACAGCCAATCAGTAAAAAATTACTGTTAGGAACATTCCAAGGAAGAGGTGCATCCTGGGAAGAAGAAGGACTGAAATGTCAGCTCACTAATGTCAACAGCAGGGAATAGCAAAGGATATAAATTCATCGATTTTTCAAAATGGGAGAGAATATGTAGAATTACACAAACTAACAATTTAACAATTTAATATTTATCATTTCCACTGAAACTGTCCCTTTAAGGAGCATCATTGGATGTAACACTGGCAGGCTTGATCCTCCAGACACAATAATGGATGTTCTGAGAGAAAGGAGAGATACATTTCATAGATGGCGGAGAACAGATTTTTTGAAGAGATAGTGTGAAAACATCAAAAATTCTTGTAAGATACGAAGGATTGATAGACGCCAAGAAAAGGGTTTTAAACAGAGAGAACGATATCTCTAGTGTACCAAATACCATATGAGTCATAATCTTTGGTACTTTAAAATGAATGACTCTCTAGACATTGGACTCGTTTCTTTATGTAAGAAGAAATACTGAGGGTTTTCGAAAATCATATAGACGTTTCAAAGGAGACAAGACTAAAAAAATCGAACTTTTGTAGACGTATTCCGGCCATGCACCAGGTTCTAAGGTAAATATATTGTAAAATGTAACATTTGGAGCAATTGGGGTGCTGTATTGCTGCTTTATCTTCCAAATCTTCGATTTAACTTTCATTTTTATTAAATTATCCACGATAATGAACACAAATGATATCAAGAACAAATACAAGACAGATGTCTCTGTAGTCTCCACTCTTGTGTTTACTGCACACGGACCCTTCTTAATATCAAAGATGTCGTGGTGGAGATACAATTAGTGCAGAACTGTAAAAATGCTGTTTGTTAGGTGAACAGGTCTACTTCTGGACAGGCAGGCTATATGGGCTACAGCTGTGACTGTATCATGGGGGCATGTGTGATTGAGGGTCATTTTCTAGTTTGATGTACTGAGGGGCATGTTCCAAATGGGTGGTGAAAACTTGTGCTTTATTTTGTGGGGTTTGGGAGGCGCGGGTTTTCATTGAGGGGTTGAACATACTGAATAGACTGTTGTCTTTCCAAAACAGAACAACTTTGTAGTTGTTTTAGTATCTGCAGTACAAATGGGCCAACATTTCAAGAACATAAAAATTGTGTTCCAAGAAACCGCAGTTTTCTTGGATGTGACGTTAGTTTGATTTAATTGGGGGATTAGAAACGAACCTCGATAAAGCCAGAGAAGCCTGATGCGATTCTCATGTCTTTTTCTTGTGATCTCAGCAAGTCTATTTATCATCTTGTCTCCGTGCTCTGAAAATTAGATTGTAAGGCCTGCAGGGAAGGGACTCCTGGTGCCTGAACAATCTCATGCACAATGCAGCTATAAATAGCGCTGCAGTTTTACCACATTGATTTTTTTGAACAGAAATGTCCCTTCTTTAGGATAAAAAAGTGGTAGAGCAGCAGGAGTTAAGGAAACCCCATTAGACCAGGCTATTCAATCTGCTGCACATTTCCCTTCTTTGTGGAAAACCACAAAATCTACATAGTATGTATTGCAGCCAGTACAATTCATACTCCCATGGTTCTCCCAGTAGAGGACGTGCTGAACTGAATTGTATTTAGGAAGGTCCGATCCCGCAGGTTAACACAACTCTAAGGACATGGCAAAGTACTGGGATCTTGTCCAGTCACTTTACGTCCAGTACTGGGAGTTAATGTCACCATAGATTGGAGAGAAATGGCCGGACGGAGTCTAAACACGGTTTACGACAGTTGACGTCGAACGAGTTGGTTCCTCCTTACCCAGGTTGCAGTTTGTCCTTTAACACCTTTGATTTCCTGCAATGGTAAAGTAGACGTATTCCTTCTATTTGCAGAAAGGAGCATCATTCCTCTTACCGTATATCATTTTAATGCAAAGGCCTGGGAAACACTGTTCTAAAATAGGGAGGTGGCAACCAAGACTGACCCTAGTTGACTAAATTGAACCTTCCTTGAAAGTCTTTTCATTAATTAACATAAAATGTAATACTCTGTATTTATAATTCATGCAAGATAATTATGCATGCAATTCTGGAGTGTATAAATAATAATCTCTGACACACTAAGCTGGGATTTCCAAATGGGCCTTTTAATGGAACCCCATTCATTCATCCGCCATTATCTGTGTGGCAGGACACATGTGGTTACGCTTTACTGTATATCAAGGAAGATTCTTCTGTAAAGTGGACGTTATAAATTGGTAATTAAAAAGAAAAGAACAATAGGCCATCTTTATAAAGGCTTTTTAGTGATAACGTGCCTTAATGAACGGTTGAAGGTCCACTAAAACAATTGGGCATACATCTAAGCCTTCCATCGTAATTTAGCAATGATGCACTGGATCGCTAGTGTGCACGTTTATAAAATTGGGCCAGTATGAACCATAAAGTCTGCACGTTGTGGAAGGTCACAGAGGCATTAATATTGTCCCCTGAAACAGGTGAATCTATGATGACCTTTACGACTGACCCTGGTTGGGTTTAAACTCTGGGTTATAGTTATTCGGTCGATTGGGCAACTTTCAAATCCTTTTTATTTGTCAAGAAACCTCAATAAACTAGTTTAAATCTGACTTCTCACCCTGTCTCTCTGAGCACAGCCTAGGACTGCTGACAATGCACCGGTTATTACTATGGCACTCCTACCCTTTCCTATGTATCTGTATGTTAGATAATTAGATAGTAAGCTCTACGGGACAGGGACCTCTTTCCTTGTTACATGTTTCAAGCACTTGTATATTTTATAATGCACATACTTATTTATATATTTATGTATTTATTTATTGTCCCCCACATTTTTTTTTAGTATTCTAATATTGTACAGCGCTGCGTCCCCTAGTGGCGCTATATAAATAAACATATACATACATACAGTACATGACTTGTCTGTGATAGTTTAGAAAGAAGTTTAGGTCCACAATCTATCATGTATGGTGGCTCTCTCATTGTTTAGTGATCCGTCAATGTTACGTAGATCAAATTAGGCTGCTCAGCTACTGCTGATTTGATTCAACCCAATTCAATTATAATTTTCGATTCGATTTTTCAACCACGATTTTCGATTGTTTTACATTTTTGGACCCATATGTTTGAGTTTTCAATAGGAATTTTCAACCACCGCTAGCTTCTTGAAGCCCTCATAGAGAGTCAGATAGTCTGGCAGGGGGACAAAGGGACTGGGCTTGAGCAAAACAAGTACTGGATTCATTTATAGATTGAAATGAGGTAATTATTTGAGCTTATAATTCTTTAACATGCAACCTCAAAGTCTTATCATACAACGTCTGTCCCCCTACTGTATCAAATCTGATTTGCACAGTTCCTGTGGTCCAAAATGACTTTAGGTAAATTGAGGTAAATTTATAGGAATTGCTACCCTGAGAATTTTTGCAATTTATTTCCATTGTTTATTTTGCATAGTTTTGAAGATATTTACATTTTTGTGTGTGATGGCAGCAGCATCACCAGGTCCCCTGCACTGCTCTGAAACTGTCAGTCAATCTGTCCTGTGTCTCCTCCTCCCCTTTGCAACCCCCCATGTCCCTCCCACTCATGGACCCCATGGTCCCTCCAGTTGCAGTCCCCCCATGGCCCATTATCTTACAGCCCAATGTGGCCCCACCCACTCATGGGTGCTGTGGTCCCGCCCATCCACAAGTGTTGTGGCCCCGCACACTCACGGGTGCCGTGGTCCCGCCCACTCATGGGTGCCATGTCCCCACCCACTCGCAGGTGCCTAAGCCCCACCCACTCGCGGGTGCCGTGGGTTACTCAGACCCCCCCCCCTACAGAAAACTCTGTGGAATCAGCCTTTTCAGGCAGAGTGAGAAATCTGCCTGAAAAGGCTGTTTTCACAGAGTGAAAAAGAGGGCTGTAGATTCCTTTACCTTCTCTGTCAAGACTTCACACAGCAGAGAGGAGGAGGGACTTCCTGTCTCCCTCACACACTGAGGGGTCTGAGGCTGTGCTCGCCGGCGGCACTGTGCAGGAGAAGCCTTAGGAAAGTCACAAGTAAGACTCCCACCCATTAACTTTCTGGTCAGTCATTTCTGTATATCTTGGGCTGTGGAGCACGTAGAGAGGTGGTTGATGGCTCGTTTTAAAGGTAGGAAACTGGCCTTAACTTGTTTGGAGACCACAGTTCCCCTTTAAGGCATTTAAATCATTTGGATTCTGTTTGTTATTTCACCATCTAAACAGACACAATTTATCAGATGTTTCATGAAGCTAAATACAATCCATAAAATGTTACTCTGCATTAAGTGTTAACTTGCCCATTTGGAAAGACTTTTAAGTCACCTTCAGTAAAGCAAAGCTACATATATATATATATGTACATATTCATTCTATTCACATTCCTCAACACGGTAGATTGTTGGTTTAATTTAAAGGAAATGTTCAATCATCTTTTGCTAATATGAAGGGTTATGAGTTACATAAACCTTAAAGATTATTTCCCATCATGTCTTTCTCAGGAGATTATATAGACAAATAAGGAACTGCAATGAACCATTGAGGGTACCTGCTCCACATGCATTGAGGGAATTAAGATTGGTTTAAGTTACGTAATAGAAATTACCATAAATTTCTATATTATATAAGTCTGTTAGGTCACTCTGCAGTAAATGTACGTGACAAGTTACCTTGGTTTTTATGGAATGTTGGGTAAATAATGGAGATATCTCTTGTAAAGGACAATAATAGCAAGGTCAACCTGAGGAAGGACAGTATGACTATGACGTGTGTATTTTAGCTCTTCCCTTGTGGAATCAGCCCAGGCTCCACGTTTTCTGGACAGTCTATAGAACTAAAGATAAAGTGGATTTATTTTCTGTTTTTAAAGAGTTTTCCGTGATTATTTATCCCATTTAAAGAGACATGCCGAGAGACGCTAGGCTCTTTTATGGAGTTAAAGTCACGTTAATGGACTTGATATTGGTTAGTGTGACTTTAATTCCTTCATTGCACCAGTGCAACCTATTCAATACCTGGTTTGTGGTAGTTTGAGCGTGACTATTTAATACTGAATGATAGCTGGCATTTAAAGCTGGCATTTACTTCCTGGAAAGCCAGTCAGTCTCAGGCGTGATAGTGACATCACGGCCAATGGCTGACTAGCATTCCCGGACGAGCCTCCACTGCTGCTGTTCATGAAAGGCAAAGCAACAAAGCAGCAGCAGCAGTGGAGAGGGAGCAAGAGGCGGTGGATTGTGGAGTTTGTACTGTAAGTATCATTTCTTGCTCTGGGAACAATATTTAAACTTTTAAGCAAAACAGCACTGGGGTTTTGGAGGGTCCCTGAAAATCCTATTAAAAATGTTATTAGGGGTGGACATACCCTTTAAGTTGTGCAGCGGGTGACTCTTCCTACACGAGCAAATGACGAATTAAATCCCAATAGGGAGGTTTACCCTGAGTAATATCAGCTCTGGGTAAATGTCTCTGTCTGTGCTTGTTATTTAAAACTACAATCATTAAATATAAAATAGCCTACCAACAGTATCAATTTATATTATTAAACATTTTGGAAATTAAAATAAAAATAAAATATTGCAATATTTTTAAGTAATAACATAACTAGCACCTGCAGTCATTAATTAACGACAGTTACTCACTGGTAATGGTGCTTTACAAAGACCACCCAAGAGAGAGCTTGTGCCTTCTTTTTCAGGTGGGATGAGGAGCATTGCTGGTGGGACTGTGTGACATCTGCTGCCCAGCACGGTAACCAAATTATGGGGTTGCTTTTCTTTAAGAAGAATAAGGCAGCAATTTAGGGTGATTGTTACCTTATATTTAATAATTTAATAAGTTCCTCAACTAAATGATTGCTAAACAAAAATTGTGTTGGTTTACCCTTTAAGGGCAAAATATGTTGATGTTTGTGTGTGCCCCTTGGTTTCTACCACAGTGTAAAGTCCCAAAGGTCTGTGTTTATAAAGACGCACTATTCCGATGGAATGTAATTCATAGTGTCGGTACAACTGAATTCTGTCCGTTATCCATTGTTATATTCCATCACGATCTTCATGGTATTACAACACCAGTAGACTAATGAACATTATAGTTTTACCTGACAGTACTTAAGGACAATTATACTCACCTTCCCTCCGCTCCTCTTCTTGGTCAGTACCTTTTACCCAGGTGAGCGCTAGGTCCTCACCCCTGGGTTCGTGTAACTTGAAGCATAGTCTTACTGAAACGCTGCTTTGGTAGGCTCCGCCCCCTCCTCCCTGTCGGCGACGAGGCCAATAGGAAGGCACGCTCTGCAACAAGCGTGCCTTCCTATTGGCCTCGTCGCGCAAGGAGAGGAGGGGGCAGAGCCTACCAGAGCAGCGTTGCAACTAAGGCTGTACTTCAAGTTACGCGAACCCAGGGGTGAGGACCTGAAAAGGTACTGACCAAAGAAGAGGAGCGGAGGGAAGGTGAGTATAATTGTCCTTTAATTCTTTGTAAAGTGACCTGAGGAAGGACAATGTTACCCCCTTAATGTATCTTGATATGTGTTCCCACTAAAGAACTTTTACACTGTTCGAGTGGGGCTATTTCCATTTGCATTTTTGTCAGGGATGTCTCACTAGTGGAAATTTAGATAGGAACTGGGCTGCTCTGAATTACTTGCCCCCACTCACCCAGCTCCTGCTCTAGGTTTGCTTGTGCAAAACCTGAAGCAACCAATCAGATGTAATCTAAATACAGTAGCCCAGTAAAACAGATAACGTGATTGCTAGATGCAGGTAAATATACTTTTGCGTGGAACTAAATACAGTGGATCAATCCTACCTCTACTCCTCAACCGTATTACCCTATGGGAGAGTCAGTCCTTGGGAAGAACCCGGTAATTCCAAAATCCATTAATGTGAAGCAACAACTTTCGGACCAAGCTTTTATTGGTGTATCGTAAATGTGTGATACAGGGAGAGATAAAAACCCTAATAACCCTCAAATATACTTATGTACCTCTCAGGGTGTAAGTCCGTATCATTTTTTACATTATTATCTGTCTGATTTGAATATTGTCCTTTTTAATACAGAGATATGAATCCTCTAGAATGAGCATAACCAATGTTTATATGTCTGTGCAATATCCATGAACAAATGCTCTTCCAGAAAACAAGACAAGGTTCTAGGAAGACAGAAAAGCTTCTAATAAAATTAATTGAACACAAAATAACCAACTTCTTGTGATTTATGAGACGGCTTCTTAGCCAGGGGACATTACAGGGAGGACAAAGGAAATTCTATTATTTTGTAGATTTCAATCCAAGTCAATGTTGGTTCCCACTGTAATAGTAATGAATCAAGGCAGCATCACATTTGCTCGTTCCCACCTTTCCTTGCTTGTTATGGCTCTGCATCCATTGGATCCTCATGGGATTTCCTGTGGAATTACAGAAAACTTGAGGATGACATTGAAAAGCAGCAATGGCAAGAGAATAGATTTGATTCAATGTACAGTCACATTTTCAATGGAATCCTACTTCGTTGTTTCCTAAAATGCGAATGGAATGTACATCACTGACCTGCCAAGATTGCAAGCAATTGCATCATCCCCACGCATCCAACGTACAAGGTTACCATTGCTTTGAGTCACTACTACTGGAGGACGTGTCAGTCAAATAAAAAAGTACAGAAGGCAATTTCTTTTTCCCTCTACTAAAGACTTTTCACCTTTCAAGGACTTTGGTGCAGGAGGAATAGCCTATATGCCCTAACAGCCCACACAAGGTCCCTAGATGTCTACTGCTGTCGTGGTTCTTGTCTCTCATCTTACAATATTACTTATGAGTAGAGGTAAACAAACTCACTGAAATCCATTCCACTTGAAGATTCGCGGATTTTCGGAAAAATCTGAAAATGAAGCGGAACCCATTGAGGTCAATGGGAGTTAAAAAATCCTGACCAGGGCCATATCTACCATTAGGCAGAGTGAGACATTTGTCTCAGGTGGCACCTCTGCACTGAAGAAGAAAGGGGGCAGAAAGGCAGTGGTGAAAACAAAATGCCCTTAACCGGCAAACATGCAAGTGTTCTGCCCACATGACTCCAATACAAGTAATTCCTGGGCACACTGCTTTAATCAAATCAAATTCCTTTTATTTCAACGTTTCAACGTCACAGGGTGTCTTCATCAGGACAACAATAAAGTGCAAATGAGTTCTATTCCTTACATACTATCATGTGGCTAAACCACACCCCCACATAAATTATCATAAAGTGCTTAAACATTATTCTGTATACATATTCTAGAGTGAACAAAATACTTACATATGATCAATGTGTTTTGTAATATACACATTAATATAACCCTTTAAAGTGCATTCTGTGCTAAAAGCATTAACAAAAGGTAAGTATAAAAACACTATCTTGTATTAAAAATTGGTCCACATTTAATTGTTAGGATGTCTCATCAAATAGACATAAAAGACCTAAAGGAGGAGTAGCCTTTTTATAAGAAGCATTTACATCTTAAAAAACTATTTTGCAATTGTGCCACCAAAACTATTTTGCAGTTGGCGTTATATAGATGATGTATTTTTTGTTATGGCATGGTGCTAGAAATGACTTGGATGATTTTATTATCTTCATGAATAATGTGTGTTCTAGAATCAAGATACATTTTCTGGATGTCACTCTCAATAAGACTAGACAAGTGCTTTAACACTACACTGTACAAAAAGCCCACTGACCGGGACACAATACTTAGAGCGGATAGTTTTCACCCAAAAAAACAGAGCCAAGGATTACCCATATCCAAGTTCTTGAGGATTATGAGAATATGCTCAGAAAAAGAGGATTGTGACATAAAATTGAGAGAAATGTGGGGTTTAAATCCATGAAAGAGAATATAATTATATAATAATAAATAATCTCTAGAAAAGGCTAGGTACAATTTCCATAGTGTAGTATTTGAGGCTGAATAAAGACATCCATCCATCCAGCAATATCCTCATTTCCTGCCTAACTCTTAATCCAGAGGAAGGCAAAAAAAACACCAGAAAAATTCCTTTCTGACTCCAAGTGGGCATGTGGAAATAATTAATATAATGACAAAAAAGGAGAGATAAAAAAAAAGCAGAACACACCCCATCGTAATGCAATATAGGGATTAAAAAGAATGATTATTAAATGATTATTGGAAAATAATGGAGTGTTAAAAAAAATGGAAAACTAGAATAATCTTCAAAAGAAATAGAAAACTGGGAGATCTTCTTGTATCTGCAAAATCCTGTCCTAAGTAATATACACATAGAGCAATGACTTGTACTAGATGAAGAGGCAGAGTCCATAGGACTTGCCTCCTACCTGGCCTCCGGAGAAGTTTGGCATGTCGACTGCAGCCCTTTTCCCCCTCCCTCCTCTCCCTCCGATTAGGATTTCTTCCCCCTAGTGTAAATCCCTTTCCAGCAAAGATTTCCCCTGTCCCCCCAGCCCCCACCTCTATGTTAATATTATTAGAAAATGCCCGAAACATTAAATACCTTCCCTCTTTCCTCCGCCACACTGAACTCCCGGCAGCGCGTCCGTGATTGGCTGCCGCTCAGCCAATCACAGACGTGACTGCCGGTCCCCCCCTCTGCGCATTTACTCGCAAGCAGAGGGCCTGGCAGCGCGGCGGAGGCAAGAGGGAAGGTAAGTAAAGTTTGGGGCATTTTCTAATAATATTAACATAGCGTTGGGGCTGGGGGGACAGGGGGAATCTTTGCTGGAAATTTTTTAAGTGGTGGACATACCCTTTAAGGGAGCCAATACAATCGTACTGTGTATGGCCGCCACGACTGACCGATCCCTACCGCGTATGGGGATTCAGTTGGTTTATGTGTATGCGGTTCCCACAGCATGTGTGCCGACAGATACCAATGTACACACATGCTGTACAAATCGCATGTGTATACCTTTAGTCACATGATATATAAGGAATAGCACTCATTTGCACTTTGTTGTTGTCCCGATGTACACACCCTGTGAGTCGTCGAAACATTGAAATAAAAGAAATTTGGTTTGATGAAGCCGTGTACCCAGGAATTACTTGTATACTATTGGAACATTTTTTATTTTTAAATTCTCTGTTTTTTGCTAATCCTCGAAAACAGTTCCGCAGGTTCACAGGTTCATCTATACCTATGAGTAAGTGACCTGCAGACCAGCTGTCGAGAAAAAACGAGAGCTAGTGAAGTAGAAGTAAATTCATCAAGAAATTATGAATCTCACAGGTTTTAGATCATAAGAAAACTGCAAGAATGTATTTTCTTGATGGTATTTTGGACTAGAACTGATCACCAGTGTGTACTATGTAGCATTATGTGAATATGTGTACCTGACGAAGGGGAGTGCGATCCCCGAAAAGTAGTGCATTTGCATATGTGCTAATAAGAATCTGCAGTTTAGACCTGTGTGCGTGTTTTGCTGGGTGTATATACATATATGAAGGAGTTTTGCAGACATACTCATAACACCAGCTCCATAACACCATACCCATAACACCAGCCGAAACGCGTTGACCTGTTGTCACAAAATAAAGCATTGTTTGGATATAAGACCAGGAGTGCTCAATTCACAGTGTGACTAAATATAGCATGAGTGCCGCTCCACCAGGTTACTATATATATATATATATAATATATATATATATATATATATATATATATATATATATATACACATTGCTTTCTGTACTGTGATCATTAGGCCATTTAATGTATTTTTCTAGATTTGTGGTGATCAGTTCTAGTCCAAAATACCATCAAGAAAATACATTCTTGCAGTTTTCTTATGATCTAAAACCTGTGAGATTCATAATTTTTGATGAATTTACTTCTACTTCACTAGCTCTCGTTTTCTCGACAGCGGTCTGCAGGTCACTTAATCATAGGTATAGATGAACCTGTGAACCTGCGGAAACTGTTTTCGAGGAGTTAGCAAAAAACAGAGAATTTAAAAATAAAAAAGGTCCAATAGTATACAAGTAATTCCTGGGTACACGGCTTCATCAAACCAAATTTCTTTTATTTCAATGTTTCGACGACTCACAGGGTGTGTACATCGGACAACAAACAAGTGCAAATGAGTGCTATTCCTTATATATCATGTGACTAAAGGTATACACATGCGATTTGTACAGCATGTGTGTACATTGGTATCTGTCGGCACACATGCTGTGGGAACCGCATACACATACCCAACTGATCCCCATACGCGGTATGGGGATCGGTCAGTCGTGCGGCCATACACAGTACGATTGTATTGGCTCCCTTAAGGGTATGTCCACCTTAAAAAAAAATTTCCAGCAAAGATTCCCCCTGTCCCCCCAGCCCCAACCGCTATGTTAATATTATTAGAAAATGCCCCAAACTTTACTTACCTTCCCTCTTGCCTCCGCCGCGCTGCCAGGCCTCTGCTTGGAGTAATGCAAGCAGAGGGGCGGGACCGGCAGTCACGTCTGTGATGGCTGAGCGGCAGCCAATCACGGACGCGGCTGCCGGGAGTTCAGTGTGGCGGAGGAAAGAGGGAAGGTATAATGTTTCGGGCATTTTCTAATAATATTAACATAGAGGTTGGGGTGGGGGGACAGGGGAAATCTTTGCTGGAAAGGGATTTACACTAGGGGGAAGAAATCCTAATCGGGAGGGAGAGGGAGGGAGGGGAAAAGGGCTGCAGTACGCATGCCAAACTCTCCCGGAGGCCAGGTAGGAGGCAGAGTCCTATATGGACTCTGCCTCCTAACATCTAGTACAAGTCATTGCTCTATGTGTATATTACTTAGGGACAGGATTTTGCAGATACAAGAAGATCTCCCAGTTTTCTATTTCTTTGAAGATTATTAGGTTTTTCCATTTTTTTTAACACTCCATTATTTTTCCAATAATCATTTGTAATACATTCTTTTAATCCCTATATTGCATTACGAATGGGGTGTGTTCTGCTTTTTTTTAATCTTCCTTTTTTGTCATTATATTAATATTTCCAAATGCCACTTGGAGTCAGAAAGGAATTTTTCTGGTGTTTTTTTGCCTTCCTCTGGATTAAGAGTTAGGCAGGAAATGAGGATATTGCTGGATGGATGGATGTCTTATTCAGCCTCAAATACTACACTATGGAAATTGTACCTAGCCTTTTCTAGAGATTATTTATATTATATAATTATATTCTCTTTCATGGATTTAAACCCCACATTTCTCTCAATTTATGTCACAATCCTTTTTCTGAGCATATTCTCATAATCCTCAAGAACTTGGATATGGGTAATCCTTGGCTCTGTTTTTTGGTGAAAACTATCCGCTCTAAGTATTGTGTCCCGGTCAGTGGGCTTTTTGTACAGTGTAGTGTTAAAGCACTGTCTAGTCTTATTGAGAGTGACATCCGAAAATGTATCTTGATTCTAGAACACACATTATTCATGAAGATAATAAAATCATCCAAGTCATTTCTAGCACCATGCCATACAAAAAAATACATCATCATATAACGCCAACTGCAAAATAGTTTGGTGGCACAATTGCAAAATAGTTTTTTAAGATGTAAAGCTTCTTATAAAAAGGCTACTCCTCCTTTAGGTCTTTTATGTCTATTGATGAGACATCCTAACAATTAAATGTGGACCAATTTTTAATACAAGATAGTGTTTTATAACTTACCTTTTGTTAATGCTTTTAGCACAGAATGCACTTTAAAGGGTTATATTAATGTGTATATCAAAACACATTGATCATATGTAAGTATTTGTTCACTCTAGAATATGTAACAGAATAATGTTTAAGCACTTTATGATAATTTATGTGGGGGTGTGGTTTAGCCACATGATAGTATGTAAGGAATAGAACTCCTTTGCACTTTATTGTTGTCTGATGAGAAACCCTGTGACGTGAAACGTTGAAATAAAAGGAATTTGATTTGATTAAAGCAGTGTGCCCAGGAATTACTTGTATTGGAGTCATGTGGGCAGAACACTTGCATGTTTGCCGGTTAAGGGCATTTTGTTTTCACCACTGCCTTTCTGCCCCCTCTTCTTCTTCAGTGCAGAGGTGCCACCTGAGACAAATGTCTCACTCTGCCTAATGGTAGATATGGCCCTGGTCAGGATTTTTTAACTCCCATTGACCTCAATGGGTTCCGCTTCATTTTCAGATTTTTCCGAAAATCCGCCGAATCTTCAAGTGGAATGGATTTCAGTGAGTTTGTTTACCTCTACTCA
Source organism: Hymenochirus boettgeri (assembly GCA_019447015.1). Lineage (NCBI taxonomy): Eukaryota > Metazoa > Chordata > Amphibia > Anura > Pipidae > Hymenochirus > Hymenochirus boettgeri. The sequence continues at coordinate 325,902,811 of CM033470.1, read as the reverse complement.
TAAGTAATATTGTAAGATGAGAGACAAGAACCACGACAGCAGTAGACATCTAGGGACCTTGTGTGGGCTGTTAGGGCATATAGGCTATTCCCTGCCCACCAAGTCCTTGAAAGGTGAAAAGTCTTAGTAGAGGGAAAAAGAAATTGCCTTCTGTACTTTTTATTTGACTGACACGCCTCCAGTAGTAGTGACTCAAAGCAATGGTAACCTTGTACGTTGGATGCGTGGGGATGATGCAATTGCTTGCAATCTTGGCAGGTCAGTGATGTACATTCCATTCGCATTTTAGGAAACAACGAAGTAGGATTCCATTGAAAATGTGACTGTACATTGAATCAAATCTATTCTCTTGCCATTGCTGCTTTTCAATGTCATCCTCAAGTTTTCTGTAATTCCACAGGAAATCCCATGAGGATCCAATGGATGCAGAGCCATAACAAGCAAGGAAAGTGGGAACGAGCAAATGTGATGCTGCCTTGATTCATTACTATTACAGTGGGAACCAACATTGACTTGGATTGAAATCTACAAAATAATAGAATTTCCTTTGTCCTCCTGTAATGTCCCCTGGCTAAGAAGCCGTCTCATAAATCACAAGAAGTTGGTTATTTTGTGTTCAATTAATTTTATTAGAAGCTTTTCTGTCTTCCTAGAACCGTGTCTTGTTTCTGGAAGAGCATTTGTTCATGGATATTGCACAGACATATAAAACATGGTTATGCTCATTCTAGAGGATTCATATCTCTGTATTAAAAAGGACAATATTCAAATCAGACAGATAATAATGTAAAAAATGATACGGACTTACACCCTGAGAGGTACATAAGTATATTTGAGGGTTATTAGGGTTTTTATCTCTCCCTGTATCACACATTTACGATACACCAATAAAAGCTTGGTCCGAAAGTTGTTGCTTCACATTAATGGATTTTGGAATACCGGGTTCTTCCCAAGGACTGACTCTCCCATAGGGTAATACGGTTGAGGAGTAGAGGTAGGATTGATCCACTGTATTTAGTTCCACGCAAAAGTATATTTACCTGCATCTAGCAATCACGTTATCTGTTTTACTGGGCTACTGTATTTAGATTACATCTGATTGGTTGCTTCAGGTTTTGCACAAGCAAACCTAGAGCAGGAGCTGGGTGAGTGGGGGCAAGTAATCAGAGCAGCCCAGTTCTATCTAAATTTCCACTAGTGAGACATCCCTGACAAAAATGCAAATGGAAATAGCCCCACTCGAACAGTGTAAAAGTTCTTTAGTGGGAACACATATCAAGTACATTAGGGGGTAACATTGTCCTTCCTCAGGTCACTTTACAAAGAATTAAAGGACAATTATACTCACCTTCCCTCCGCTCCTCTTCTTTGGTCAGTAACTTTTCAGGTCCTCACCCCGGGTTCGCGTAACTTGAAGTACAGCCTTAGTTGCAACGCTGCTTGGTAGGCTCTGCCCCCTCCTCTCCTTGCGCGACGAGGCCAATAGGAAGGCACGTTGTTGCAGAGCGTGCCTTCCTATTGGCCTCGTCGCCGACAGGGAGGAGGGGGCGGAGCCTACCAAAGCAGCGTTTCAGTAAGACTATGCTTCAAGTTACACGAACCCAGGGTGAGGACCTAGCGGTTCAGGTCTCACCCCTGGGTAAAAGGTACTGACCAAAGAAGAGGAGCGGAGGGAAGGTGAGTATAATTGTCCTTTAAGTACTGTCAGGTAAAACATAATGTTCCATTAGTCTACTGGTGTTGTAATACCATGAAGATCGTGATGGAATATAACAATGGATAACGGACAGAATTCAGTTGTACCGACACTATGAATTACATTCCATCGGAATAGTGCGTCTTTATAAACACAGACCTTTGGGACTTTACACTGTGGTAGAAACCAAGGGGCACACACAAACATCAACATATTTTGCCCTTAAAGGGTAAACCAACACAATTTTTTTAGCAATCATTTAGTTGAGGAACTTATAAATTATTAAATATAAGGTAACAATCACCCTAAATTGCTGCCTTATTCTTCTTAAAGAAAAGCAACCCCATAATTTGGTTACCCTGCTGGGCAGCAGATGTCACACAGTCCCACCAGCAATGCTCCTATCCCACCTGAAAAAGAAGGCACAAGCTCTCTCTTGGGTGGTCTTTGTAAAGCACCATTACCAGTGAGTAACTGTCGTTAATTAATGACTGCAGGTGTAGTTATGTTATTACTTAAAAATATTGCAATATTTATTTTTATTTTAATTTCCAAAATGTTTAATAATATAAATTGATACTGTTGGTAGGCATTTTATATTTAATGATTGTAGTTTTAAAAACAAGCACAAGACAGAGACATTTACCCGAGCTGATATTACTCAGGGTAAACCTCCCTATTGGGATTTAATTCGTCATTTGCTCGTGTAGGAGAGTCACCCGCTGCACAACTTAAAGGGTATGTCCACCCCTAATAACATTTTTAATAGGATTTTCAGGGACCCTCCAAAAAACCCAGTGCTGTTTTGCTTAAAAGTTTAAATATTGTTCCCAGAGCACAGAAATGATACTTACAGTACAAACTCCACACATCCACCGCCTCTGCTCCCTCTCCACCTGCTGCTGCTGCTTTGTTGCTTGCCTTTCATGAACAGCAGCAGTGGAGGCTCGTCCGGGAATGCTAGTCAGCCATTGGCCGTGATGTCACTACCCGCCTGAGACTGACTGGCTTTCCAGGAAGTAAATGCCAGCTTTAAATGCCAGCTATCATTCAGTATTAATAGTCACGCTCAAACTACCACAAACCAGGTATTGAATAGGTTCACTGTGCAATGAAGGAATTAAAGTCACACTAACCAATATCAAGTCCATTAACGTGACTTTAACTCCATAAAAAGAGCCTAGCGTCTCTCGGCATGTCTCTTAAATGGGATAAATAATCACGGAAAACTCTTAAAAAACAGAAAATAAATCCATTTATCTTTAGTTCTATAGACTGTCCAGAAAACGTGGAGCCTGGGCTATTCCACCGGGAAGAGTAAAATACACACGTCATAGTTAAGGGACCAATACATCGTGACCTGGTATGGCCGCGACGGATGACCGATCCCCATACCGCGTATGGGGAACAGTTGGGTATGTGTATGCGGTTCCTCCAACAGCATAGTGTTGCCGACAGATACCAATGTACACACATGCTGGACAAATCGCATGTGTATTACTTTAGACACAGTATATAAGGAATAGCACCATTTGCACTTTGTTGTGTCCCGATGTACCACCCTGTGGTAGTCGTCGACATTGAAATAAAAGAAATTTGGTTTGATAGAAGCCGGTACCCAGGAATACTTTATTTCTATTGGACATTTTTATTTTTAAATTCTCTGTTTTTGTCTAATCCTCGAAAACAGTTCCGCAGGTTCACAGGTTCATCTATACCTATGAGTAAGTGACCTGACAGACCAGCTGTCGAGAGAAAAACGAGAGCTAGTGAAGTAGAAGTAAATTCATCAAGAAATTATGAATCTCACAGGTTTTAGATCATAAAGAAAACTGCAAGAATGTATTTTCTTGATGGTATTTTGGACTAGAACCTGATCACCACAAATCTAGAAAAATACATTAATGGCCCTAATGATCACAGCAAGAAAGCAAGTGTTATATATATATATAATATATATATATAGATATATATATATATATATATATATATAATATAGTAGTAACCTGGTGGGAGCGGCACTATGCCTATATTTAGTAACTGGTGAATGAGCACTCCTGCTGGGTCTTATATCCAAACAATGCTTTATTTTGTGACAACAGGTCAACGCGTTTCGGCTGGTGTTATGGGGTATGGTGTTATGGAGCTGGTGTTATGGAGTATGTCTGCAAAACTCCTTCATATATGTATATACAACCAGCAAAACACCGCACACAGGTCTAAACTGCAGATCTTTATTAGCACATATGCAAATGCACTACTTTTCGGGGTGGACCACTCCCCTTCGTCAGGTACACATATTCACATAATGCTACATAGTACACAAACCTTTTATACCCTCCCCCACAGGAACTGACTTCACAGCAGTGTCAAATCACACCCCTATCATAGTTAACCCTTACCACTTAACCAATGCTCAAAGAACACACGAGAACAAAAACCATATTATTCTATGTGGACTATTTACATGGAAAAACATGGAAAAACATGGAAAAAACAGACATGGTTTTAGATACATCACCTAAGAAAATGGAGAGATCGTAGTCTTTATTTAATCCCTGGGGCACAAACTATTTAATTGGTGTACCCACCAGACCTCCCTTTTTTTCAATTTTTGACCACGATCTCCCCCCCTACTGGAACTGTAACTCTCTCCAGTACCCCTGAATTTTAACTCATTGTCGCTATGTCCCATCTCACAAAGTGTTTAGAGACAGGCAACCTCACATCTTTTTCTTATACTGGAGCGGTGTTGGGAGATCCTAGATTTAATCATCTGGGTGGTCTCCCCAACGGTAAATCAATCCACAGGGCACCAAACAACATATACCACAAACGTGGATTCACATGTGCACAATTCCCGTATCCGGTATCTTTCTTAGTACCTGGATGTGTAAATGTAGGGCCTATCTACAAACCTACATGAGTACGTGCAGACAGGGGTACATTCCGGGCTTATGTTTTGCCCAAGGAATGTAGCCCCATCCGCACCATCCCGTCTGTACATGGCTCTAACCAGACTGTTGCCTGATCGTGTACCCTTGCGGTAATATCAGAGGTGGTGCCCTAAATCTTCGATCTCGGGGTAGGAGCGATGTAAAGTAATGCCCATTCTTACGGATAGCCCTCTCTATCCAGGTTACTTCCTACGCAAAAAAGTCCATAATTAGGGGTTATACGGTTTGGTTTTGGTATTGCCTTTCTTGCTTTTTTTTACACTGGCCTCATTAGGGATATATCTAGTAGTCGCTGGGGTATGACGTTTTAGCGAGTTTGTCATACATCTGTGTGTCTGCCTCTCGCGTTACAACAGGGCTACTTACAATCCTGTTCACTCTTTTAAAACTGACTGATCGGGATTGATTTCCTGACATGGGAAGGATGGAAACTTCCATACGACAGGATCTGATTCCGATCAGTAGGCTTGCTATACAGTTCCGTACTAGTGCATGATCCATTCTTACACGCACATCCAGGAAACAAATCTCCGTGGAACTAGACTGCATAGGAAATTGATCACTCAGGGTGTAGCTTTTCACCTGTTCATGAAACGTGATAGGGATCCATGTCGCCCGCCCATAAGGAGAGAAGACATCATTATGATCTCACCAGGCTAAACAGTGCTTGGTGAAGGATGGTAAAACATAGATGAAGTCCTCCTCAAGCCAAGCCATAAAGGCATTGGCGTATGACGGAGCGCATTAGATCCCATCGCCGTGCCTCTCAATTGTATGTAAAAGGAACATCAAACTTAAAGATGATCTGTGTAAATCAAATTCAACACATTCAGTGAAAAACTGACCTGGCATTCACTGTACCCTCCCACCCACTGAGAAGGGCCGCTGCAGGCAGCAACCCCATCCCTGTGTGGTATGGAGGTGTGTACAGTGATGACACATCCATGGTAGCCAATGATCTCCCCCAATCATCAATTTCCACATCTCGAAGTCTCCCAAGAAAATGGGAGGTATCTTTCAAATAGGCCGTGTACCCTGTACAAGGAGAAAGAATCCCATCCAGCATGGTAGCCATAGGGGCGAAGACCGAACCGATGCCCGCCACTATGGGTCTACCAGGCGGCTGGGTGGGATTTTTGTGTATCTTGGGCAGGGTATACAAGATCGGGAGTAATAGGGTAGTCACTCAAAAGGGCCTTTTTAAGGTCCTCTGAGATTACTCGATCTCTAGTATCTGGGTGAGCATACAATCAATTTCTTCTTAATGTCCCATATGGATCTTTCTGCACTTTGCAATACACCTTGTCGTCACCCAATTGGTCGAGTATCTCCCTCACATAATAACTCTGTATCCAATATCACAATCGCACCCCCTTTATCTGAGGGTTTGATTGTGATATCGGATCTGTGTTTCAACCGTTCAAGGGCCATTTTTTCACATACAGTTAAATTGTGATTCACTGATAAAGAATCAATTTTCGAATTGCTGAACAACATCATGTTTGAATTATTCACAAAACTTTCTACTCCTATAAGGTAGTCGGTGGTACAAATCCACTTTTCACTGTTAATCCCACATTGCGTGGCGTAGTATGTTAGTCTCAATTTCACCTACAGTCCCTTCTGTTTTTTGGGAAAAGAAAGTTTTAAGTCTCCAACCGTCGAAAAAAGGCATATAAGTCCACATCAGCTGTGAAAGTGTCCAGACTAGTAGTGGGACAAAACCCTAACCCCTGGACAAGACGGAAGTTTCAGCTGCTGTAAGACTGACCTGCGAAAGGTGTATACTGCTACTTCTGTCTCGAGCGCAGGGTTTCTTGGGGAGGGGATCCCTCCGTTTGATGACTTTCTTGCGTCCTCCCCTCCGACCGGGTCCTGCATCGTTGGCGTGAAAAGGGCCCGGGGCTCCTCATCGCGGACCCGTATTTCTGGGTCTGAGCGCCAGTGCCGTAGCCTTTCGCTCCGATCACGTGTATCAGAGACCAATCGTAAAACGGCCACGTTCGTAATCCTCCTGGTCCGAGCAAACTTGGAGCGCTTAAACTCCTCCCCTTTCTTTCTGTACTGGGTCATACGTTGTTCCAGCTCGGACTTTAACTTGGGGAACTCTCCTGTGGTATATTGGAGTTAAGTTCAGCTTCAGCTCCCGAATCTTTTCATTAATACCGGTCAGCTCTCAGTGATAAATTCCAAGTTTAACAACATCACATCCAAGGAACATTTGTTGAGGATTCTAACGAACTTGTTCTTAAACATATCATTATTCATAATAACGTTGACGGAGATTTACCCGCAATCCCCTCGGGATCCGGTTCTGCTTGCAATAACCAGATAACGTGAGTGCATGTACTCCATGTCGATCTTTCGTCTTGTAGTGTTTCCAGACGTCTCCTGCCAGTTGTTGAGGCAGGCACTGTCAGGAACTCACTGGATCCCTGTATTTCACTAAGGATCGATCAATGTCAGTGTCTGAATACGAGAATGGTGATTCCTCATGAGGGTGCTTGTGTAGCAGTAAATATATTCAATCAGTAGGATCCACCGCACACCTCTTAAGTCGTTCCTGCCTGGTGCTGGTGTTATGGAGTATGTCTGCAAAACTCCTTCATATATGTATATACAACCAGCAAAACACCGCACACAGGTCTTAACTGCAAGATTCTTTATTAGCACATATGCAATGCACTACGTTTCGGGGATCGCACTCCCCTTCGTCAGGTACACATATTCCCATAATGCTACATAGTACACAAACTTTTATTTTACCCTCCCCCACAGGAACTGACTTCACAGCAGGTCAAATCACACCTCTATCATAGTTAACCCTACCACTTACCAATGCTCAAGAACATCAGAGAACAAAAACCATATTATTCTTATGTGGACTATTTACATGGAAAAACATGGAAAAACAGACATGGTTTAGATACATCACCTCGGGACCAGGAGGATTACGAACGTGGCTGAGTTTACGATTGGTCTGCTGATACACGTGATCGGAGCGGAAGGCTACGGCACTGGCGCTCAGACCCGGAAATACGGACCGCGATAGAGGAGCACCGGGCCCTTTTCACGCCAACGATGCAGACCCTGTCGGAGGGGGAGGACGCAAGAAGTCATCAAAACCGGAGGGATCACTCCCCAAGAGACCCTGCGCTCGAGACAGAAGTAGCAGAATACAACCTTTCGCAGGTCAGTCTTACAGCAGCTGAAACTTCCGTATGTCCAGAGGGTTAGGGTTTTGTCCCACTACTAGTCTGGACACTTTCAAGCTGGATGTGGACTTATATGCCTTTTTTTTCGACGGTTGAGACTTAAAACTTTTCTTTCCCAAAAACCAGAAGGGACTGTAGGTAAATTGAGACTAACATACTTACACCCGCAATGTGGGATTAACAGTGTGAAGAGTGGATTTGTACCACCGACTACCTATATAGGAGTAGAAAGTTTTGTGAATAAAGTCAAACATGATGTGTGTTCAGCAATTCGGAAATTGATTCTTTATCAGTGAATCACAATTTAACTGTATGTGAAAAAATGGCCCTTGAACGGTTGAAAACACAGATCCGATATCACAATCAAGCCCTCAGATAAAGGGGTGCGATTGTGATATTGGATACAGAGTATTATGTGAGGAGATAGATACTGACCAATGGGTGACGACAAGGTGTATTGCAAAGTGCAGAAAGATCCCATATGGGACATTAAGAAAGAAATTGATTGTATGTCACCCAGATGACTAGAGATCGGGTAATCTCAGAGGACCTTAAAAAGGCCCTTTATGTGACTTACCCTATTACTCCAGTCTTGTATACCCTGCCCAAGATACACAAAAATCCCACCCAGCCGCCTGGTAGACCCATAGTGGCGGGCATCGGTTCGGTCTTTCGCCCTATGGCTACCATGCTGGATGGGATTCTTGCTCCCTTGGTACAGGGTAACGGCCTATTTGAAAGATACCTCCCATTTTCTTGGGAGACTTCGAGATGGAAATTGATGATTGGGGGAGATCATTATGGCTACCATGGACGTGTCATCAACTGTACACCTCATACCACACAGGGAGGGGTTGCTGCGCAGCCGCTTCTCAGTGGGGTGGGAGGGTACAGTGAATGCCAGGTCAAGTTTTTCACTGAATGTTTGAATTGATTTTACACAGATCATACTTTAAGTGATGATCCTTTTACATACAATTGAGAGGCACGGCGATGGGATCTAACTGCTCCGTCATACGCCAATGCCTTTATGGCTTGGCTTGAGGGGAATTCATCTATGTTTTACATCCTTCACCAGGCACTGTTTAGCCTGGTGGAGATACATAGATGATGTCTTCCTCTTATGCGGGGCGAACATGGATCCCTATCACGTTTTCATGACAGGTGAAAAGCTACGCCCTGAGATCAATTTCTTATGCAGTCTAGTTCCACGGGATTTGTTTCCTGGATGTGCTAATAAAGAATCTGCAGTTAAGACCTGTGTGCGTGTTAAGTTATATATATATATATATTATATTATATATATATATATATATATATAAACTAGTTTTGGTCAATTTCCTAGTTTTGTATTACTGAGAGGAATTGCCACAATGGCACCCATTTTACCATAAAGATAAGATAGTTCAACCCCTTGTTTCTTCTCAATGGATTGGGTTCCTTATGTAAGATATAACAGAGGCTAAATAAAGAAACAGGAATAGTCTAATTACACCATTATACGCAATTGCGATAGGATCACTTGATAAAACATGCAAGTGTGGCTTAAAGGGTATGTCCACCCCTAAAATTGATTTTTAATATGCTGCTCCAGAGCAAGAAAACACTTGGAATGTAGAGGGAACTTGATTTATTCAAACAGAGCAACAGGTACATCACACTTTCTATCCCATGCTATTCTAGCTTAATTCCTGATACTGCCCCTTTTTCCCAGCTTGCCTCTAGCCTTAAAAACAGTATTAACTAAACATGTAGATGTTACATCACCCTTTTTTTTTTTTTTTAAAGGTTAAACACAAAACATACAAATAGTAATGAAAAAATAAATAGAAACACTGGCATATTAAAATACAGATCAGTTTATATATGAAAGAGCTTATATTTCCAATAAGCTTGGGGGGGTTTTCGTGGTCGGCAGGGGGTATGTCTCCTTGAACATGTCATCGTGAATCGGAGACTGACCACACTCCTGGTGACTGAAGTATCAGCAGGTACATGGATGCATTCAGGTGATTGAACTGGCCCTCCTAATGTTGAGGAGACTCTTGACTCCTGTCTGTGCCTGTGGTATGTTATTCAGACTGGGGAGAACCTTTAAGTATGAAGCATTCCGGGTTATGCTATGTCCCATCTCGCTGTGCCGTAATATGCTACCTTTTCTGGCTATGACAGGTAAGGCTTGGATTGTATGCAGAGGTTGTTTTGTTATGTCTCTTTTGTAAAACAACCACCCTATCATTTAGACATGCATGGGAGGAACTGAGCATGACGTCTTTGGTCCGCATATTGTTTCATTTCTGTTTGGATTGAGAATCTGTTTCTCTAATAGAAGAGTCACTAGGTGGTGGATTGTGTGCACTAGGGATTTCTGGAAGAAGTGTATGAATTGGCCTGTTAAAGACAAGTTTTGCAGGAGGAACATTAGTGGTTGAGTGAGAGAGTGTGTTTCAGTAATTGCGTAAAAATTTGTACAATGCCTGCTTTAGTGGAATTTGTTCCAGATAAGCAGCCTTGACTCTCTTACCTAGAGTACTATGAACCGTTCTACAATGCCATTAGCTTGTGGCCAGCAAGGAGTTATTTTTCTGTGTTAAATCCAAGATATGCAGCAAATTGTTGAACAGATGTCCATTAAATGGTGGCCCGTTGTCTGTCTTTACCACTCGGGGTATGCCATATGCTGAAAATATACTGTCCAACGCAGGTAGTATAGTGGTAGTGTGTGGATGTAATGAATGAAATATAGAGTATCTGAATATTCATCTACAAAACAAGTAGTATTGTCCATCGGGTAGAGGACCATAAATGTCCACAGCAATTTCACCCAAACTGTTGAGGGTAAGGAAGACATATGGAGTGGTTCAGGTTTGGAAGAATTGTTACTACTTGGCAAGTGGAACAGTGCTGTATAGTTTTTTTCAACTATTTGATCCAAGTTTGGAAACCAAACTTTTTCTCTGAGAAGTTTCTTAGTGCCAACAATGCAACAATGTCCTTCATGGGCAATATTTACAGTAGTTTGGGCGAGGCCTGAGGTACTACTAATTTGGTTCCTTTTAGAATGAGATGGTCCTTAGCAAGGGAAAGTTCATCTTGACAGCTGCAAATGCCTTTAGTTCAGTGATGATACTTCAGGATCAGGAAAGGTAGTCTCTGGATTTCATGCCACCTGTTGGTTCAATTATGTGTATTAATGCAAGAAGAGTTTTGTCCGTTTGGTTGCCTTATAAACTGTCCAATGTGAGTGGCTTTTTGCACAGCGTGTGCAGCAACAAAGTTAATATATTCTTCTGCAATAGACTTTGTGGCCTCATCTGAAGTAGTGGGATGTCGTGAAATGTAATCAGCAGGATTGTTATATTTCCTGGACGATGAATTATTTGTTGTATATCCTTGTAGTCGTAAACCCCACCTTTCGATTCGAGACAGGCATTTTTGCTCTTGGATTTCCAAATATGGTAATAAGAGCCAAAGATCAGTAACAATTGTAAATGGTGCTTCCATATAAAAATAAGTGGAAGTGTTCACATCCCCAGACAACTGCTAGACTTTCTTTTTCTGGCTGAGAATATTTCTTTTCTGTAACTGTCAGACTTCTGCTTGATAAGAAATAGCTTGGGTATGGGTTTTCTGGTTTATATTGGACAGAATAGCTCCGAGTCCAACTGGACTGGCATCCACAATTAGTTCAGTTCTTAGCGCAGAGATCAAAATAAGCCATGATAGTGGCAGAATTAAGTTCTGTTTGATTGTCTCAAATGATTTTTGGCATGCGATGACCATTGAAATGCACATCGTGTTTTGGTGAGGTCTCGCCAAAGGTGCACTGATAGTGGGAGAAGTCCTTGATGTACCTAGCGCAGTAACTGGCCATGCCAAGAAAAGAGCGAACTTCATTAACATCATTTGGGATTGTAGTTGATTTTATTGCCTGTACTTTTTAGGATCAGGTTGCATCCCAGCAGCAGAAATATGTGGCCATAGAATTCCAAGGTGATTTGTTGTGAATTCACATTTTCTTTGTTGAGTGTAAGTCCTTGGGATGTAAGCACTCAAATACTGCTGTGTAGGGCAGAGTGTGGTCATTCTGTGTTTTTCCAAAAACTAGTATGTCATCACTGTAATTGGAGGCATTAGGAATATGAATAATGTTTCTTATTGCTTCTTGAAAAATCTAGCAGCAGCAGCGAGCAAACACAAACGGTAGTCGTTTGTATCTTCGCAGACCAACATTGTGGAAAATGTAGTTATGTATCTGGATTCTGGACTAAGTTCCAGTTGGTGATAACCTTATTGAGATCCAGTTTAGAGAAAACGGTGGCTCCATTTGGAGATGAATAACATCACTGAGAGTTGGAGAGAGGTGTCTCTCTCTCTGTATAGCAGTGTTTGGAAGACGCATGTCTACACAAATTCTTATTTTGTTTGGATTTTGGGTTTAGGTACCGCCACTATGGGAGGAAACCCATGGAGGGGGGCCTGAAACAGTTTCAATGATGTCTTGTTCCTCTAAAGACTTTAGTTCGTCTTCAATTTGCTTCCTCAAGTGAAAAGGAATTCGTCTGTGGGGCTGTGAAATTGGACACATGTTTTTATCAATGTGAAGGTGAATTTGAAAATCTTTAGTTTACCAAGGCCCACAAAAAGATTGGAGTACTTGTCAATAGTGCTTGTACATCAGAGACTGTTGGGTTAGCTACAGTGTGAACATATATGATGAGTCCAAGAGTTAAAGCTGTGTGATAGCTGAGAAGGCAACCCCCGAGCCTTGTAGTACAAAGAAAGTGTTGTAGTATAGGTTTTATCTTTGTAGTAAATATCTGAATCAAATTTACCTATTGTCGGCAAAGGAGTTTGAGAGCCATAAGGAAAAATTTGGTTTGCAGGTATCAAAGCAGGTTTAGTATTCAGTTGGCAATATGTACACATGTCTATAATGTTCACAGAGGCTCCTGTGTCAATAGTAAAAGCAACTGCAGTGTTAAGGAGAGATATTGTGATGATGGGGGAATGTACAGTTTGTGCAGTGGATGTAATAAACACATAGTCACTGCAAACAGTAGTGACTCATCTCCAGAATTGGCTGAATGTATTTGACTTGTGCTGAGCTCAGTGATCTGATGTGCGTAGGGATGACTTAGGAGCAGATTTACATACAATTGCAAAATGATTCAGTTTTCCACACATTAGTACTTTACGTCCTAGAGCAGGACAGTCACCATTATGAGGGAAATGTTTGCCACATCTGTAGCACATCTTTGAGCAGTCAGTGCCTGTAGTTTTGCGTTAGTGTGCACAAGATTGACCACCTGTGCATCAGTGCCTCCTCTATGGCAGCAGCTTGAGTCTCAGAAATTTCAGGGACCGTGCCATGTGTAGAAGATCCTGCAAGCAACAATCTGCTTGTAAAGCTTTGCGCCGTTAGCTTAGATGATGTGCAGGATACAATGATTGTGATGTGATTTCATCATCAACATCAGCAAAATTGCAGCTTTGTGCTAATTGTCTTAAACGGGTGACAAAGGAGTCCATGGTCTCCTGGGGTAGTTGTTTAGCAATTCTGAACTTGTTTCTTTCATATCTGATGTTTTGCTTAGGATTAAAATATTCAATTAGTGCTTTAGGCATTTGAGTAGTCAGTAGTGCTGTCTGTAGGTGAGGTGCAGTAAATGTCATAAACAGCAGAACCAGCATAATGAAGTAATAAAGTTTCTTCTTTTATCCTCTGTGATGGCCATGGCCTCCAGGAAATTGTCAAACGGAGTAGCCATTTTTTCCAGTTCTGTGCAAGATTATTGGTATCAGACAAATCAAAGTTGGGGAAGGTGTGGAGTTGCTCAGCCATATTAACTTTACTTTTGAGCAGCAGTAGTGTAAGAGTTAAAAACTGAACAGTGCAGAAAGTAGAAGAGAGCTGTGTGCAGTGCTGTAGATGGACAGTGACAGGCAAGTGAGTATAACTGGGTCCTGTATGTGGAGGACTGGTACAGGTAGTCACAATGTAAGTATGTGGTACTCACAGGGTTAAGTCTTAATCCTCGTCGCCAGTTGTTATGTCTCCCTTGTTATATTGTTCAAGAGCAGAAAAAACACTTGGAATGTAGAGGGAACTTGATTTATTCAAACAGAGCAACAGGTACATCACACTTTCTTATCCCATGCTATTCCCTAGCTTATTCCTGATACTGCCCCTTTTTCCCAGCTTGCCTCTATGCCTTAAAGAAACAGTATTAACTAAACATGTAGATGTTACACTCCCCCATGTCCCCCAGCCCCAACCGCATAATATTTAAATATTTTTTCAGAAAGCCCCAAACTCTTACTATCTCCCCTGTTCCTCCACCGCACTGCCGGCCCTCTGCTGCGAGAATGCAAGCAGAGGGGCGGGACCGGCAGTCGCGTCGTGTGATTGGCTGAGCGGCAGCCAATCACGGACGCGGCTGCCGGTCATTCAGTGCAGCGGAGGAAAGCGGAGAGGTAAGTAAGAGTTTGGGGAGCTTTTGGAAAAAAAAAATATGCGGTTGGGGCTGGGGGACATGGGGGAGCAGCATTTTAAGGGGGTTTTGCGCTAGGGGGAGGGATAGTAGAACGGGAGGAGGAGGGAGGGAGGGGGGGAGGGGAGGGGGGGGAGAAGGGCTGCAGTGCGCATGGCAAATATCTACGGAGGCTAGATAGCAGGCAGAGCCCTGCTATCCTCCTGGGTGTTAGTTTTGGGACTTTGGGGGGGGTTTACAGGGAACCCTATGGAGCTGGGATGTGAGGATAGGATAAAATACACTACATGGTGGGGCCAGTAGTTGGGGGGATTATAGTTTTGGGGGTGGACATGCCCTTTAAGGTGCCCATACATCTAGAGATTACTTACCCGACCGAGCTCTCACGCGATGTTCCTTTGATCCTGCCAGAACCGCTTCTCCCGATCTTACATTCGACCGACATGCGATCGCAAACTGAATAGGATTTTGCGATCGCATGTCGGTCAATATCAATCGGGAGAAGCGGTTCGGCGCATCGATGAACATTGCGTGATTGTTGGTAAAATCTATAGATGTATGGCCACCTTTAGCCTGGTGTTTACATCCTAGCCCTGAGTGTTTACATTTAGGCGTGTTCTTGGGATGTAACAATCTGATTTTAAAAATGGAATCCAACCAGCAACCTGACTTGATGGTAAACCAATGTATACTGTTATGTCATTTCTAATTAAAGGAACACTAAACCCATAAAAAAAACTATGTGCCATCCGTTTCTATTATTCACGAGAGGTGGAGAATGCTTATTCCCCGAGTGTAATATAGAAACGGATGGCACAGAGTTATTTTTTATGGAGGATGGGAAGTTTACAGTCCCTTTAAAGATATATCAATTTGAATAAGAAAACCTTTTAATACAGAAAACTCTCCCCGTTAATTCCAACTTTACTCTCCCCCCACCTCCCTCCCATCCCTTTGGCACAGGCCACAGGGAGAGCATATGTGGCTACTGCTTTCCTGCGCCCCTTGTAGTTAACGCAATCACGACTATTGGTAAATAGTTAAAGCCTTAACGGCTGCATAATTTTAATGGTGTTGTTAACATTGTCACAAAAACTTCCCCCCAATAATATTTACATTATTACCAGGCTAATGGGGATAAAGCCCCAAAATTTACACTTTTTGTATTTTGCAAATTGCTTCCACAATGGCTAGAGGAGAAAATGCCCTTGACGTAACTGCTTGAAATTCCCATTATTGGTGTCAAAAACTTCTTAGGTTTGCCTCCTAAATTAAATCTATTTGTATCTACCACAGGTATATTTGTATGGTATGATTCAGAGGGAACATCCACAAGTAGTTTCTGGAGATATAATTACACAAAAACAGTAGTTGTGGTTGTACACACGGCCCTACATATTCAGTCTTTTTCCTTATAAAGGACAGCTGTAGAGTTGTTGCTCCACTCCCCTTATGGCCCAGGGCCTAATTAATGGGAAGAATGTTTCTGCAAGATGAGTTTTTTTCCCCATTGGATATATCATACTAAGGTGTGAAGCTTGAACAATACAGTTGTCCTTTTCTTTTTTCTGCCAGTGAAATGCTTAAGTAGAGGTGGGCCAAAAGGAGCAAAAAAGGAGAAGTTTGCATACTCTGCCCCTTACTCTGGGGAACCAGGGAGTAAGAAATAACATATTCAGGGAGAATTAAATAAAGTTCTTATTTTTTAAAATGGTGCTAATTTGCCCCAACCAATCAGATCTTATTAAAATTTGAAAGCTAAAATCTGATTGGTTGGGGGGCAAAATTAGCACCATTTTAAACGATAAGAACTTTATTGAATAACCTGATTGTTCTTAGATTTGTGAGCAATGCTATTCATATAGCATGAGACTGCAATATATTGTACCTTCTGTTATAAGAAGGCTCTGCTCCATTTTTAAAACAAGGAGTATAAATATATTAATATCATATAACAATATTGCCTCCAATATAGATAGACATCACCTTTTGTTTCTTAACCAATCTTATTTTAAAAGAAAAGAAAAACATCTCTGCATCTGCAGATTAAAAATCCTTATTTAAGGATTTAAGGATTCAAGGTCTGTCCTCACATAGTTTTAGAAGATTTCATTGGTGAATAGGGATTTGTATATAAAGCGCCCACAATACATGTATATTCACCTGCTAATTAGTCAATTAACAAAAGCCCTGTAATGAGGGATTGTACAATGGCTCATTGGTTGCGCTGAGGTCCGAGTTCGATTCAACCCAGGACACATCTGCAAGGAGTTTGTATTTTCTCCCTGTGCTTGCGTGGGTTTCTTCCGGGCACTCTGGTTTCCCCCACAAGAAATACTGATGGTTGTATGTGTCAAATAAATGTGCTTATATTGTAAGCTCTCGCGGTAGGGCTGATGTGAATGGATACATGTAATGTAAAGCGCTACTGAACATGGTGGTGCTATAGAAATCCACAATAATAATAATAATATACAACCACGGATTACGTAGGTTTACGATCAAGATGTCAATTTTACGATTGCCCATACAATACTATTATGATAGTCTATACCACATGTTATTGTACGAACATTCCTAAATGTATGACCACTTTGTAAATGTATGATAAGTGATAACCCAAGGTCTCTGAAGTTTCTGATAGGGTGGGCTAATAAATATGGCCCCTTATTATTTCATTGAAAAGTGAGATATATGCTGAAGGACGATATAGAGTTTACATATCAATGCAATGTTAAAATATCCATTGTCACTTGTTACTAATTGTATGTATAAACTCTGCAAGTTACAGCATTAACAAAGGAACTATTATTTGAACAAATCACTTTAAGGGTAGAGTAGACAAGCGACAATGTAACAGAAGGTTATGGAGGTTAATGAAGGTGGGCATGTTCGTTAAAACTGAAGAGGCTTTAGGAAAGATAAAAGAGGAATTAATTAATGTATTCAGTAATACCGAACAAAGGGAAAGTTGGAGCACAGTAGAAAAGATGACTAAGTCCAAGATAAAGAAGGAATGATACTAGAATAGGGAAGAAGTCAAGTATAAACTTTCAATTTAGCTTGAAAGGACACTATTTGGAAGGCAACGTGTGATTGCCTAGTAATGTGTTTGACTTTAAAACTCAATAATCTTCTAGCATGGATGGCCTTCTGGTGATATCATCTGTGGTGAGTAGGTTGGGTAGAATTGAAGCTGAAATTAGTGAAGGTGACATAAGAACAGAACTTCCTGTGCACCAACTTCCCCTGCTATCAATTTACCAATTAGGCTTCCTAAACCATTGTATTAACTAGATGTATATACAACTAGCAGAGTACCTGGCATTGTTGGGCTCAGTCGTTTTCAGCGGGGGTGATCACTCAGCAGCAGAAAGGTGAGATCTCATCCCCAATTAACCTAAAATGGGTTTAAAAGAGGATAAGGGGTGGTTTGTAAAAGTTGTAACGATGCTATCTTTTTTTCCAGGTCCTACAACAAGTATACCTCATTTAAGTCTCAAAACTCATCCAGCCTTCAGAATTTTTTTAGGAACATACATATATACACCACATGACTTTTAATCTATATAGATAAACTGAATATCAGATTATAGTTCATACAGTGTTAACAATTATAGATATATCTCCCTCCAGTGTAAAATACAGCTCTGTGGGTTTCACTAAACCAACTTTCCCCTGATCTTTACATTGTTATGTTACATTTGAATTTCTTTATACTCATTTCCACAAAAACCCATGTTGGACATTAGAGATGCCAAAACCGCCGGGTTTTGTTCCGTTTTCGGGTTTTCGAATCAAGCTAATTTAGAAAATTCTCAAAAATAGCCTTGAGCGTTCGATAATACTCGAAAATATGATCGGAAACTATTTTCGAGTTTCAGATCGTATTTTGGAATATTGTCGAATGTCAAGGCTAATTTCGAGAATTTTCAAGATAGCTCGAACGTTCGATAAAAAACGAAACCGCATTCTGAAGTCCGAAATCCAAACGATCCATCCGGTTTCAGACGGAACATTTGGATTTCGGAACCAAGGGGTTACGTGTCGGATCCGGGTCTGAGTCGGACCATGAGCCCATCTCTATTGGACATCCTTTAGTCACTTGATTCTTTTTAATTCAGATAAACCTGAGAAATACTTAAATAGTAAAAAATAGTCAACTGATTTTATGTCTTTTTTATTATGTTCCCTAGCAAGGATCTAAAAGCACCTGTATTCTTTGCACGTGCTAAGGGGTTCATAAGTGTAAAGCGCTCACAAAACAGTCCACGAGGCCACAGATTCAAATCACCAAACTTAGCCATGGGCGTCCTCACCTCGACTCTTGGTTATCAAATTTTAGTGGATTCTTCAAGTTGATTATGTTTTGTTATTAAGACTTGACAAGTCTACAGATGACAATGGGGCATATTCACTCAATTTCTGATACCGTGGATTATCATTCATCTAGGGACGCACATTCCAACTTCTCGGCCAAACAATACCATGCGGTAGTAAACTGTATGTATAGGCTGTCCTAAATGAATTATGGGATTTTATATTATTCAACAAGGTTTAGATATTGTTTAGCTTTTTGGGGGTGGTGAAGTCATGTGGATGTGGGGAGCTTTTATATGAAAGGAACTCGCAAATATAAGAATTATACCAATAGAATTCGCAATAAATGGGTTTGAGACCAGCTCACATGGGCAAGGCCACTCACATTCTTTTTTTCAGGGTGCCAATATCCCTTTAATTACAACTATACCTCCAAAACTAGTCCAGACAACTGACCAGATTCCTACTCTGAAGGAGATTTTTCCCATACAGATCCACACACAAGATCTTTTAAGGTTTCTGTGCATTATAACTAATCATAGAGCGGAACTGTGCTGTATGTCACTAAGGGCCATATTCATAAGAATATAATTTCGATTGGTCTAAAATTTCCAATCGGTCTAGCGATTGGTAATTTACAATTGTTATTGTAAATTACCGATATCGATCTTAAATCTAATAATAACACGATAGAAGATTTACAATCCCATAGAATACCATTGCGATTTTACTACTGCATAGTATTCTACAACTGAATGTTTATTATTATGAACGTTCGGTATAAATATATGACCACGGCCATACATTTACGGATCATTAGCGATAACCACGGTATTGCTAGCTTGCGAAACTGTGCATTTATGAAAATGGCCCAAAGTGATCTGATGTCAACAGAATGAAAAGTGTAGAAACAAAGAGTTGGAATACTAGTGTGACACACATAGGAGATATAATGAGACTTTTCTCTTTTTTTTTTGGAGGTTTGTCGACTGACAAAGTGATATAAAATGATGGGGGGTTTTCCTCGTTTGATGTCCCCAGTGGTGTTTTAGCTCACGCCTTTGGTCCAGGCCCTGCTATTGGAGGCGATGCCCATTTTGATAGATGAAGATGAAAGATGGACAAATACAAATGCAGGTATTAACTGTGTTGTTTCACTTTAAACTCATGATATTTTCCTCTGAATCATATCCAAGACCCTAAGCATGGGCACTTTACAGATCCTAAATACAAGATGTGATTTGCTCCTCCCTTGTTTGTTTCTTTGTGCTTTCCTTATTACATTTTTCCTATGTGTACAGCAGAAAACATTTACAAAAGTAATTGCAGCATCCAACCAGATGTTAAGGTTTTAGTAATTTGGTGCCCACACACTACTTTAGATATTTGTCTTTAGAAAAGGCAGTGGATATAGCTTAGGGAGAGAAGGGCCAAAAGAAGCAAAAAGCCCTTCACTGAGCATAAAAGCAGAGAAACACCTCCATGTTTCCCAGAGTAAGGGGCGGAGATATGCAAAACACTCCTTATGTCCCATAGCTAATGCATGTGTCCAGAACCGCTGGATATTGTCTTTAGGAATTCATCTAGAGACAATTGTCCAATTACCTAAGAACCGCCTAGCCGCTCTTTTTTGCAATCAACTTGAGATTACAAAATGAATAGGTGAAATTGGATTATCTTAAGTTAAAGCCTCGTACACACGCTCAATTTCGAGCGAGGCACGACCCCGACAATAGAGTGGTACAACCGACGAACGTCCGTTTCGGCCAAGAATAGTCCATGTGTATGTGCTCGATCAGGGGTGTTCGTTGACCGTCTGGCGGATTGAAAATTGAGCTTGTGTACGAGGCTTAAGAATCGCTGGTTGTAAAATGTGTCTTAAGACATTAGATAGATTAAACGTCTAATATATCTATGTCTGCCTAGTGTATGGCCAGCTTAACTTCCATTAAGCAACATCTGATTGGTTTCTGCTGATTAATACTTTGAGCAAACGTGTTACACTTTTTAATTTATCAGCTTTATGCATCAGTATTTATCTGGGCTGACACTCCCTGATTGGGAGCCCAGATAAAAAAATTTTGCACTAGCAAGATATTATGATAGCATTTGGGCCCAGGAATGTGCATTGATCATCTCTTTCTTGTTTGACTAATGTTATGGTCGAATCACTAGCACCTTCACTATATGTTATAATAATGTCTAATGTTGCCATAAGAGTGCTCCCACAGCCCTCCTTTCTGTTATGAAATGTAGCAGGGGTTTCTCTGCAGGAAGATTGACCAAGCTTCCATGTGGTAGTAGCACCCCAACACGTCCCTTTAATTGGAGATCTTATACCTTCAATACTAAGCATTGGATGGCAGGCTCCAGGTATCCCACCCCTCCCAATTTGTCCGGGAATCTCCTCATTCTGGGGGGGTCTCCGCACTCCCGCAAGACCACCCCAGACTCCCGGAGTTGAGAGGAGAATTGAGTATCCTCCCAAGTCATGTCCTTTGCTTACCACGCCCCGTGAATGCCCCCAACCTTGCCTCCCACCATCCCTAGAATGATGGCCCCGCTCCCCGTGATGTCACATCCCGCCTCACAATGATGTCACACCCCGCTCGTCAAGCCCCGTTTTCCACCCTGCCCGGAAGCCTGAAAGGGCAGGGTGGGATATCTGGGCCTCTTCCCTCCTTGTTAAGCCAGTAGGCGGGAGGAAGAGATAGCCTTCAATACTAATTCAATGCAAGGTCAGGGAGACAATCTTCCCAAGAGAATGCAACCAAGCAGGGAGTGTCAGCCCAGATAAATGACCCAAGGTAAACTGTTAGGACCTTCCATACTGGGGTTACCTTGACGTGGTTGGAAGGTTTTTCACTTTTATGCAGAAAATTGTAACAAAAACCCCCATGTTTTTACTGTTTGCACTAGCACAGATATTATGATATATGGGGCCCAGGAATGGCATTGATCATCTTTTCTTGTTTGTTCTAATTTTTGTTCAAACATATAGTGATATCCTTCTGATATATCATATATATCATCTTCAATGCAATGGATTAAGTTTTTTTTTCTAAGGTAATAGATTACCACCCAAAAGCAGGAGATTGTTTTATTGAAACGGTTAAAATCAGCTCCAAGACGTTATTATAATTACATCCTCCTACTTAATCCTCCGCACGGCTCTGCACTTCCGGGTAAGGCAGTCACGTATCGGCGGACAGTGACGTCATGGCCAATCACTGACTGCCATTCCCGGAGCAGTCTCCACTGCGGTGCGCAAGAACAGAAATAGAACAAAGCAGCCACAGTGGAGACCCGGAGGGACCCGGAAGCGGGGGAGGATAGAGGAGCATCATTAAGTATAATAACTCAGTCTGGGAGCCAATTTAAAACTGTTTCAATGAAATGATCTCCTGCTTTTGGGGGTAATATATACTGATTTTTATGATAGGGGTGGACCTTCCCTTTAAAATCAAGCAGCCCTGTACAATGAAAAGGGGATTTAGCAAAGGTCACAATTGAAATATTAATTTCCATTGGGGCTGCGGGAAAGAGTGATCCCTCCCTAAATAGCCCCAAATGGGATCCTATCCATGTAGTAATTGTAGAAACAATATCCATTATGTAGTGGTGGGTATAAACATGCAAGTGAAAGTTAATGGTCTAATGCAGGGCATGATTTAAGTGGGTACACACAGTAAAGATTTTTGAAAGATGACATTTTTCAGAGATCAGGATACACACAGTCCCAAATGTTCTCCCTATACACAGCCTATACACAGCCTATACACATCCTATACACAGCCTATACACAGCATATACACAGCCTATACACAGCTATACACATCCTATACACAGCCTATACACAGCCTATACACAGCCTATACACAGCATATACACAGCCTATACACAGCCTATACACAGCCTATACACGCCTATACACAGCCTATACACAGCTATACACAGCCTATACACAGCCTATACACATCCTATACACCAGCCTATACACAGCCTATACACATCCTATACACAGCCTATACACAGCCTATACACAGCCTATACACAGCCTATACACAGCCTATACACAGTATTATACACAGCCTATACACAGCATATACACAGCCTATACACATCCGATACACAGCCTATACACACCTTACAGCCTATACACAGCTACACACCTATACACAGCCTATACACAGCCTATACACCGCCTATAAAGTATATACACAGCCTATACACAGTATATACAAGCATAACACAGCCTATACACAGCCTATACACAGTATAGGGAGAATGCTGGGACTGTGTGTTTTCCTCGGCCGCAGTCGACTCCCCTATAGGGAAAACTACTGCGGCCACGCGCGCTTGTTCGAGAGAGAAGTTACACAGACTGCCGAAATGCCTCAATACTGTGGATCCGCCAGTATCAGGGCATTATCGCTAGTGTGTGTTCCTAGCTTTACATGATGCTTACATATATTTCGGCATCAGCGGAAATATTGCATGGTGTGGGGCACTAGATAAGAAAATAATCCAATTCGCTAGCTCAAAGCTGGCAAATTGAAACGGCCAATATTAACGTCAGAGAGCAGTTTCCCCCTCGTTAACTTTTTGCCGCAATAACTTTTCACCTGCCGTTTTCACCCTTTTATAAATCGCTTATTAGCAATTTTAGGGAAATGGCGAGAAAAAGGGGGGCGAAAAATTAACGGACCTTTATAAATATGCCCCTAGTTTAAGGGTTTTTTGCATAACATAGAATTTTTTTCCCAGAGGGGTGGACATTCCCTTTAACCAGTTAATATGTGCTAAGCATTTTACCAATGTCGGTTTGTAGTTATATTAGAAGTGTAAGGTTTGAGGATCTACGTTTAGAAATACTGTCGGAATCTGATTGAATAGTTTTGCTAGTTTTATGGGTAAAGTACAGTAGCGTAACTAGGAATCACTGGGCCCCATTACAGTAGCGTAACTAGGAATCACTGGGCCCCCCTACAGTAGCGTAACTAGGAATCACGGCCCCTACAGTGGCATAACTAGGATCACTGGGCCCCCTTACAGTGGATAACTAGGAATCACTGGGCCCCCTACAGTAGCGTAACTAGGAATCACTGGGCCCCCTACAGTGCGTAACTAGGAATCAATGGGCCCCCCTAAGTGGCATAACTAGGAATCACTGGCCCCCCCTACAGTGGTGTACTAGAATCACTGGGCCCCATTACAGTAGCGTAACTAGGAATCACTGGGCCCCCCTACAGTAGGTAACTAGGAATCACTGGGCCCCCTACGTGGCATCAGTAATAGGGAAGGGGGCCCAGTGATTCCTAGTTACGCCACTGTAGGGGGGCCCAGTGATTCCTAGTTACGCTACTGTAGGGGGGCCCAGTGATTCCTAGTTATGCCACTGTAGGGGGGCCCAGTGATTCCTAGTTACGCCACTGTAGGGGGGCCCAGTGATTCCTAGTTACGCCACTGTAAGGGGGCCCAGTGATTCCTAGTTATGCCCCGGTAAGGTGGGCCCTGTTTCCTAGTTATGCCACTGTAGGGGGGCCCAGTGATTCCTAGTTACGCTACTGTAGGGGGGCCCAGTGATTCCTAGTTACGCTACTGTAATGGGGCCCAGTGATTCCTAGTTACGCTACTGTACTTTACCCATAAAACTAGCAAAACTATTCAATCAGATTCCGACAGTATTTCTAAACGTAGATCCTCAAACCTTACACTTCTAATATAACTACAAACCGACATTGGTAAAATGCTTAGCACATATTAACTGGTTAAAGGGAATGTCCACCCCTCTGGGAAAAAAATTACTATGTTATGCAAAAAACCCTTAAACCTAGGGGCATATTTATAAAGGTCCGTTAATTTTTCGCCACCTATTTTCTCGCCATTTCCGCTAAAATTGCTAATAATGCGATTTATAAAAGGGTGAAAACGGCAGGTGAAAAGTTAATGCGGCAAAAAGTTAACGAGGGGGAAACTGCTCTCTGACGTTAATATTGGCCGTTTCAATTTGCCAGCTTTGAGCTAGCGAATTGGATTATTTTCTTATCATAGTGCCCCACACCATGCAATATTTACGCCTGATGGCCGAAAATATATGTAAGCATCATGTAAAGCTAGGAACACACACTAGCGATAATGCCCTGATACTGGCGGATCCAACAGTATTGAGGCATTATCGGCAGTCTGTGTAACTTCTCTCTCGAACAAGCGCGTGGCCGCAGTAGTTTCCCTATAGGGGAGTCGACTGCGGCCGAGGAAAACACACAGTCCCAAGCATTCTCCCTATACTGTGTATAGGCTGTGTATAGGCTGTGTATAGGCTGTGTATATACTGTGTATAGGCTGTGTATATACTGTGTATAGGCTGTGTATAGGCTGTGTATAGGCTGTGTATAGGAGGTGTATAGGCTGTGTATAGGCTGTGTATAGGATGTGTATAGGCTGTGTAGGCTGTGTATAGGCTGTGTATATGCTGTGTATAGGCTGTGTATAGGATGTGTATAGGCTGTGTATAGGCGTGTATAGGCTGTGTATAGGATGTGTATAGGCTGTGTATAGGCTGTGTATAGGGAGAACATTTGGGACTGTGTGTATCCTGATCTCTGAAAAATGTCATCTTTCAAAAATCTTTACTGTGTGTACCCAGCTTAAATCATGCCCTGCATTAGACCATTAACTTTCACTTGCATGTTTATACCCAACCACTACATAATGGATATTGTTTCTACAATTACTACATGGATAGGATCCCATTTGGGGCTATTTAGGGAGGGATCACTCTTTCCCGCAGCCCCAATGGAAATTAATATTTCAATTGTGACCTTTGCTAAATCCCCTTTTCATTGTACAGGGCTGCTTGATTTTAAAGGGAATGTCCACCCCTATCTATAAAAATCAGTATATATTACCCCCCAAAAGCAGGAGATCATTTCATTGAAACAGTTTAAATTGGCTCCCAGACTGAGTTATTATACTTAGATGCTCCTCTATCCTCCCCCGCTTCCGGGTCCCTCCGGGTCTCCACTGTGGCTGCTTTGTTCTATTTCTGTTCTTGCGCAGCCGCAGTGGAGACTGCTCCGGGAATGGCAGTCAGTGATTGGCCATGACGTCACTGTCACGGCCGATACTGACTGCCTTACCCGGAAGTGCAGAGCCGTGGCGGAGGATTAAGTAGGAGGATGTAAGTATAATAACGTCTTGGAGCTGATTTTAACCGTTTCAATAAAACAATCTCCTGCTTTTGGGTGGTAATCTATTACCTTAGAAAAAAAAACTTTAATCCATTGCATTGAAGATGATATATATGATATATCAGAAGGATATCACTATATGTTTGAACAAAAATTAGAACAAACAAGAAAAGATGATCAATGCACATTCCTGGGCCCCATATATCATAATATCTGTGCTAGTGCAAACAGTAAAAACATGGGGGTTTTTAGTTACAATTTTCTGCATAAAAGTGAAAAACCTTCCAACCACGTCAAGGTAACCCCAGTATGGAAGGTCCTAACAGTTTACCTTGGGTCATTTATCTGGGCTGACACTCCCTGCTTGGTTGCATTCTCTTGGGAAGATTGTCTCCCTGACCTTGCATTGAATTAGTATTGAAGGCTATCTCTTCCTCCCGCCTACTGGCTTTAACAAGGAGGGAAGAGGCCCAGATATCCCACCCTGCCCTTTCAGGCTTCCGGGCAGGGTGGAAAACGGGGCTTGACGAGCGGGGTGTGACATCATGTGGAGGCGGGATGTGACATCACGGGGAGGCGGGCCATCATTCTAGGGATGGTGGGAGGCAAGGTTGGGGGCATTCACGGGGCGTGGTAAGCAAAAGGGGACATGACTTGGGAGGATACTCAAGTCTCCTCTCAACTCCGGGAGTCTGGGGTGGTCTTGCGGGAGTGCGGGAGACCCCCCCAGAATGAGGGAGATTCCCGGACAAATTGGGAGGGGTGGGATACCTGGAGGCCTGCCATCCAATGCTTAGTATTGAAGGTATAAGATCTCCAATTAAAGGGACGTGTTGGGGGTGCTACTACCACATGGAAGCTTGGTCAATCTTCCTGCAGAGAAACCCTGCTACATTTCATAAACAGAAAGGAGGGCTGTGGGAGCACTCTTATGGCAACATTAGACATTATTATAACATATAGTGAAGGTGCTAGTGATCTGACCATAACATTAGTACAAACAAGAAAAGAGATGATCAATGCACATTCCTGGGCCCAATATGCTATCATAATATCTGTGCTAGTGCAAAATTTTTTTATCTGGGCTCCCAATCAGGGAGTGTCAGCCCAGATAAATGACTGATGCATAAAGCTGATAAATTAAAAAGTGTAAACGTTTGCTCAAAGTATTAATCAGCAGAAACCAATCAGATGTTGCTTAATGGAAGTTAAGCTGGCCATACACTAGGCAGACATTAGATATATTAGACGTTTAATCTATCTAATGTCTTAAGACAGCATTTTACAACCAGCGATTCTTAAGCCTCGTACACAAGCTCAATTTTCAATCCGCCAGACGGATCAACGAACAACCCCTGATCGAGCACATACACATGGACTATTCTTGGCCGAAACGGACGTTCGTCGGGTGTACCACTCTATTGTCGGGGGTCGTGCCTCGCTCGAAAATTGAGCGTGTGTACGAGGCTTTAACTTAAGATAATCCAATTTCACCTATTCATTTTGTAATCTCAAGTTGATTGCAAAAAAGAGCGGGCTAGGCGGTTCTTAGGTAGATTGGACAATTGTCTCTAGATGAATTCCTAAAGACAAATATCCAGCGGTTCTGGACACATGCATTAGCTATGGGACATAAAGGAGTGTTTTGCATATCTCCGCCCCTTACTCTGGGAAACATGGGAGGTGTTTCTCTGCTTTTATGCTCAGTGAAGGGCTTTTTGCTTCTTTTGGCCCTTCTCTCCCTAAGCTATCCAGCTGCCTTTTCTAAAGACAAATATCTAAAGTAGTGTGTGGGCACCATAATTACTAAAACCTTAACATCTGGTTGGATGCTGCAAATTACTTTTGTAAATGTTTTCTGCTGTACACATAGGAAAATAGTAAATATAGGAAAGCAGCAAAGAAACAAACAAGGGAGGAGCAAATCACATCTTGTATTTAGGATCATTGTAAAGTGCCCATGCTTAGGGTCTTGGATATGATTCAGAGGAAAATATCATGAGTTTAAAGTGAAAACAACAGTTAATACCTGCATTTGTATTTGTCCATCTTTCATCTTCATCAAAATGGGCATCGCCTCCAATAGCAGGGCCTGGACCAAAGGCGTGAGCTAAAACACCACTGGGGACATCAAACGAGGAAAACCCCCCATCATTTTATATCACTTTGTCAGTCGACAAACCTCCAAGAAAAAGAGAAAAGTCTCATTAATTATCTCCTATGTGATGTCACACTTAGTATTCCAACTCTTTGTTTCTACACTTTTCAGTCTGTTGACATCAGATCACTTTGGGCCATTTTCATAAATGCACAGTTTCGCAAGCTAGCAATACCGTGCGTTATCGCTAATGTAGCCGTAAATGTATGGCCGTGGTCATATATTTATACCGAACGTTCATTAATTAATAAACATTCAGTTGTAGAATACTATGCAGTAGTAAAATCGCAATGGTATTCTATGGGGATTGTAAATCTTCTATCGTGTTATTATTAGATTTAAGATCGATATCGGTAATTTACAATAACAATTGTAAATTACCAATCGCTAGACCGATTGGAAATTTTAGACCAATCGGAAATTATATTCTTTATGAATATGGCCCTTAGTGACATACAGCACAGTTCCGCTCTATGATTAGTTATAATGCACAGAAACCTTAAAAGATCTTGTGTGTGGATCTGTATGGGAAAAATCTACTTCAGAGTAGGAATCTGGTCAGTTGTCTGGACTAGGTTTTGGAGGTATAGTTGTAATTAAAGGGATATTGGCACCCTGAAAAAAAGAATGTGAGTGGCCTTGCCCATGTGAGCTGGTCTCAAACCCATTTATTGCGAATTCTATTGGTATAATTCTTATATTTGCGAGTTCCTTTCAATAAAAAGCTCCCCACATCCACATGACTTCACCACCCCCAAAAAAGCTAAACAATATCTAAACCTTGTTGAATAATATAAAATCCCATAATTCATTTTAGGACAGCCTATACAATACAGTTTACTACCGCATGGTATTGTTTGGCCGAGAAGTTGGAATGTGCGTCCCTAGATGAATGATAATCCACGGTATCAGAAATTGAGTGAATATGCCCCATTGTCATCTGTAGACTTGTCAAGTCTTAATAACAAAACATAATCAACTTGAAGAATCCACTAAAATTTGATAACCAAGAGTCAGAGGTGAGGACGCCCATGGCTAAGTTTGGTGATTTGAATCTGTGGCCTCGTGGACTGTTTGTGAGCGCTTTACACTTATGAACCACCTTAGCACGTGCAAAGAATACAGGTGCTTTTAGATCCTTGCTAGGGACATAATAAAAAAGACAATAAAATCAGTTGACTATTTTTTACTATTTAAGTATTTCTCAGGTTTATCTGAATTAAAAAGAATCAAGTGACTAAAAGATGTCCAATAGAGATGGGCTCAGTGTCCGACTCAGACCCGGATCCGACACGTAACCCCTTGGTTCCGAAATCCAAATGTTCCGTCTGAAACCGGATGGATCGTTTGGATTTCGGGACTTCAGAATGCGGTTTCGTTTTTTATCGAACGTTCGAGCTATCTTTGAAAATTCTCGAAATTAGCCTTGAACATTCGACAATATTCCAAAATACGATCTGAAACTCGAAAATAGTTTCCGATCATATTTTCGAGTATTATCGAACGCTCAAGGCTATTTTTGAGAATTTTCTAAATTAGCTTGATTCGAAAACCCGAAAACGGAACAAAACCCGGCGGTTTTGGCATCTCTAATGTCCAACATGGGTTTATTGTGGAAATGAGTATAAAAGAAATTCAAATGTAACATAACAATGTAAAGATCAGGGGAAAGTTGGTTTAGTGAAACCCACAGAGCTGTATTTTACACTGGAGGGAGATATATCTATAATTGTTAACACTGTGATGAACTATAATCTGATATTCAGTTATCTATATAGATTAAAAAGTCATGGTGTGTATATATGTATGTTCCTAAAAAAATTCTGAAGGCTGGATGAGTTTGATGAGACTTAAATGAGGTATACATATGTTGTAGGACCTGGAAAAAAAGATAGCATCGTTACAACTTTTACAAACCACCCCTTATCCTCTTTTAAACCCATTTTAGGTTAATTGGGGATGAGATCTCACCTTTCTGCTGCTGAGTGATCACCCCGCTGAGAAACGACTGAGCCCAACAATGCCAGGTACTCTGCTAGTTGTATATACATCTAGTTAAATACAATGGTTTAGGAAGCCTAATTGGTAAATTGATAGCAGGGGAAGTTGGTGCACAGGAAGTTCTGTTCTTATGTCACCTTCACTAATTTCAGCTTCAATTCTACCCAACCTACTCATCCACAGATGATATCACCAGAAGGCCATCCATGCTAGAAAGATTATTGAGTTTTAAAGTCAAACACATTACTAGGGCAATCACGACGTTGCCTTCCAAATAGTGTCCTTTCAAGCTAAATTGAAAGTTTATACTTGACCTTTCCCTATTCTAGTATCAATCCTTCTTTATCTTGGACTTAGTCATCTTTTCTACTGTGCTCCAACTTTCCCTTTGTTCGGTATTACTGAATACATTAATTAATTCCTCTTTTATTCTTTCCTAGAGCCTCTTCAGTTTTAACGAACATGCCCACCTTCATTAACCTCCATAACCTTCTGTTACATTGTCGCTTGTCTACTCTACCCTTAAAGTGATTTGTTCAATAATAATAGTTCCTTTGTTAATGCTGTAACTTGCATGAGTTTATACATACAATTAGTAACAAGTGACAATGGATATTTTAACATTGCATTGATATGTAAACTCTATATCGTCCTTCAGCTTATATCTCACTTTTCAATGAAAATAATAAGGGGCCATATTTATTAGCCCACCCTATCAGAAACTTCAGAGACCTTGGGTTATCACTTATCATACATTTACAAATGTGGTCATACATTTAGGAATGTTCGTACAATAACATGTGGTAGTAGACTATCATAATAGTATTGTATGGGCAATCGTAAAATTGACATCTTGATCGTAAACCTACGTAATCCGTGGTTGTATATTATTATTATTATTGTGGATTTCTATAGCACCAACATGTTCAGTAGCGCTTTACAATTACATGTATACATTCACATCAGGCCCTACCGCGAAGAGCTTACAATATAAGCACATTTATTTGACACATACAACCTATCAGTATGTCTTGTGGGGGAAACCAGAGTGCCCGGAAGAAACCCACGCAAGCACAGGGAGAAAATACAAACTCCTTGCAGATGTGTCCATGGGTTGAATCGAACTCGGACCTCAGCGCAACCAATGAGCCATTGTACAATCCCTCATTACAGGGCTTTTGTTAATTGACTAATTAGCAGGTGAAGATATACATGTATTTGTGGGCGCTTATATAAACAAATCCCTATTCACCAATGAAATCTTCTAAAACTATGTGAGGACAGACCTTGAATCCTTAAATCCTTAAATAAAGGATTTTTAATCTGCAGATGCAGAGATGTTTTTCTTTTCTTTTTAAAATAAGATTGGTTAAGAAACAAAAGGTGATGTCTATCTATATTGGAGGCAATATTGTTATATTGATATTAATATATTTATACTCCTTGTTTTAAAAATGGAGCAGAGCCTTCTTATAACAGAAGGTACAATATATTGCAGTCTCATGCTATATGAATAGCATTGCTCACAAAATCTAAGAAACAATCAGGGTTATTCAATAAAAGTTCTTATCGTTTAAAATGGTGCTAATTTTGCCCCAACCAATCAGATGTTAGCTTTCAAATGTTAAATAAGATCTGATTGGTTGGGGCTAAATTAGCACCATTTTAAAAAATAAGAACTTTTATTTAATCTCCCTGAATATGTTATTTCTTACTCCCTGGTTCCCCAGAGTAAGGGGCAGAGATATGCAAACTTCTCCTTTTTTGCTCCTTTTGGCCCACCTCTACTTAAGCATTTCAGCTGCAGAAAAAAGAAAAGGACAACTGTATTGTTCAAGCTTCACACCCTTAGTATAGGATATATCCAATGGGGGAAAAAACTCATCTTGCAGAAACATTCTTCCCATTAATTAGGCCCTGGGCCATAAGGGGAGTGGAGCAACAACTCTACAAGCTGTCCTTTAAGTAAGGAAAAAGATCTGAATATGTAGGGCCGTGTGTACAACCACAACTACTGTTTTTGTGTAATTATATCTCCAGAAACTACTTGTGGATGTTCCCTCTGAATCAATACCATACAAATATACCTTGTGGTAGATACAAATAGATTTAATTTAGGAGGCAAACCTAAGAAGTTTTTGACACCAATAATGGGAATTTCAAGCAGTTACGTCAAGGGCATTTTCTCCTCTAGCCATTGTGGAAGCAATTTGCAAAATACAAAAAGTGTAAAGATTTTGGGGCTTTATCACCATTAGCCTGGTATTAAAATGTAAATATTATTGTGGGGAAGTTTTTGTGACAATGTTAACAACACCATTAAAATTATGCAGCCGTTAAGGCTTTAACTATTTACCAATAGTCGTGATTGCGTTAACTACAAGGGGCGCAGGAAAGCAAGTAGCCACATATGCATCTCCCTGTGGCCTGTGCCAAAGGGATGGGAGGGAGGTGGGGGGAGAGTAAAGTTGGAAATTAACGGGGGAGAGTTTTCTGTATTAAAAGGTTTTCTTAAATTCAAATTGATATATCTTTAAAGGGACTGTAAACTTCCCATCCTCCATAAAAATAACTCTGTGCCATCCGTTTCTATATTACACTCGGGGAATAAGCATTCTCACCTCTCTGTGAATAATAGAAACGGATGGCACATAGTTATTTTTATGGGTTTAGTGTTCCTTTAATTAGAAATGACATAAACAGTAATACATTGGTTTTACCATCAAGTCAGGTTGCTGGTTGGATTCCATTTTTAAAATCAGATTGTTACATCCCAAGAACACGCCTAAATGTAAACACTCAGGGCTAGGATGTAAACACACAGGGCTAAAGGTGGCCATACATCTATGAGATTTTACCAAGCAATCACGCAATGTTCATCGATGCTGCCGGAACCGCTTCTCCCGATTGAATATTTGACCGACATGCGATCGCAAAATCCTATTCAGTTTGCGATCGCATGTCGGTCGAATGTAAGATCGGGAGAAGCGGTTCTGGCAGGATCAAAGGAACATCGCGTGAGAGCTCGGTCGGGTAAGTAAAATCTCATAGATGTATGGGCACCTTAAAGGGCATGTCCACCCCCAAAACTATAATCCCCCCAACTACTGGCCCCACCATGTAGTGTAGTTTAATCCTATCCTCACATCCCAGCTCCATAGGGTTCTCCTGTAAACCCCCCCCCCCCCTGAGATCAATTTCTCTATGCAGTCTAGTTCCACGGAGATTTGTTTCCTGGATGTGCTTGTAAGAATGGATCATGGCACTAGTACGGAACTGTATAGCAAGCCTACTGATCGGAATCAGATCCTGTCGTATGGAAGTTTCCATCCTTCCCATGTCAGGAAATCAATCCCGATCAGTCAGTTTAAAAGAGTGAACAGGATTGTAAGTAGCCCTGTTGTACGCGAGAGGCAGACACAGCAGATGTATGACAAACTCGCTAAACGTCAATACCCCAGGCGACTACTAGATATATCCCTAATGAAGGCCAGTGTAAAACAAAGCAAGAAAGGCAATACACAAACCAAACGTATACCCCTAATTATGGACTTTTTGCGGTAGGAAGTAACCTGATAGAGGAGGCTATCCGTAAGAACTGGCATACTTTACATCGCTCCTACCCCGAGATCGAAGAATTTAAGGCACCACCTCTGATAAATTACCGCAAGGGTTACACGATAGGCAACAGCCTGGTTAGAGCCATGTACAGACGGGATGGTGCGGATGGGGCTACATTCCTTGGCAAACATAAGCCCGGAATGTACCCCTGTCTGCACTGTACTCAGTGTAGGTTTGTAGATAAGGGCCCTACATTTACACATCCAGGTACTAAGAAAGAATACCGGATACGGGAATTGTGCACATGTGAATCCACGTTTGTGGTATATGTGTTGTGGTGCCCCTGTGGATTGATTTACGTTGGGGAGACCACCCAGATGATTAAATCTAGGATCTCCCAACACCGCTCCAGTATAAGAAAGAAAGATGTGAGGTTGCCTGTCTCTAAACACTTTGTGGAGATGGGACATAGCGACAATGAGTTAAAATTCAGGGTACTGGAGAGAGTGTACAGTTCCAGTAGGGGGGGAGATCGTGGTCAAAAATTGAAAAAAAGGGAGGTCTGGTGGGTACACCAATTAAATAGTTTGTGCCCCCAGGGATTAAATAAAGACTACGATCTCTTCCATTTTCTTAGGTGATGTATCTAAACCATGTCTGTTTTTCCATGTTTTTCCATGTCTTTCCATGTAAATAGTCCACATAGAATAATATGGTTTTTGTTCTCTGATGTTCTTTGAGCATTGGTTAAGTGGTAAGGGTTAACTATGATAGGGGTGTGATTTGACACTGCTGTGAAGTCAGTTCCTGTGGGGGAGGGTATAAAAGTTTGTGTACTATGTAGCATTATGGGAATATGTGTACCTGACGAAGGGGAGTGCGATCCCCGAAACGTAGTGCATTTGCATATGTGCTAATAAAGAATCTGCAGTTAAGACCTGTGTGCGGTGTTTTGCTGGTTGTATATACATATATGAAGGAGTTTTGCAGACATACTCCATAACACCAGCACCAGGCAGGAACGACTTAAGAGGTGTGCGGTGGATCCTACTGATTGAATATATTTACTGCTACACAAGCACCCTCATGGAGGAATCACCATTCTCGTATTCAGACACTGACATTGATCGGATCCTTAGTGAAATACAGGGATCCAGTGAGTTCCTGACAGTGCCTGCCTCAACAACTGGCAGGAGACGTCTGGAAACACTAACAAGACGAAAGATCGACATGGAGTTACATGCACTCACGTTATCTGGTTATTGCAAGCAGAACCGGATCCCGAGGGGATTGCGGGTAAATCTCCGTCCAACGTTATTTATGAATAATGATATGTTTAAGAACAAGTTCGTTAGAATCCTCAACAAATGTTCCTTGGATGTGATGTTGTTAAACTTGGAATTTATCACTGAGGAGCTGACCGGTATTAATGAAAAGATTCGGGAGCTTGAAGCTGAACTTAACTCCAATATACCACAGGAGGAGTTCCCCAAGTTAAAGTCCGAGCTGGAACAACGTATGACCCAGTACAGAAAGAAAGGGGAGGAGTTTAAGCGCTCCAAGTTTGCTCGGGACCAGGAGGATTACGAACGTGGCCGAGTTTACGATTGGTCTGCTGATACACGTGATCGGAGCGGAAGGCTACGGCACTGGCGCTCAGACCCAGAAATACGGGTCCGCGATAGAGGAGCCCCGGGCCCTTTTCACGCCAACGATGCAGACCCTGTCGGAGGGGAGGACGCAAGAAAGTCATCAAACCGGAGGGATCCCCTCCCCAAGAGAACCCTGCGCTCGAGACAGAAGTAGCAGTATACAACCTTTCGCAGGTCAGTCTTACAGCAGCTGAAACTTCCGTCTTGTCCAGAGGGTTAGGGTTTTGTCCCACTACTAGTCTGGACACTTTCAAGCTGGATGTGGACTTATATGCCTTTTTTCGACGGTTGAGACTTAAAACTTTCTTTTCCCAAAAACCAGAAGGGACTGTAGGTGAAATTGAGACTAACATACTTACACCACGCAATGTGGGATTAACAGTGAAGAGTGGATTTGTACCACCGACTACCTATATAGGAGTAGAAAGTTTTGTGAATAAAGTCAAACATGATGTGTGTTCAGCAATTCCGAAAATTGATTCTTTATCAGTGAATCACAATTTAACTGTATGTGAAAAAATGGCCCTTGAACGGTTGAAACACAGATCCGATATCACAATCAAGCCCTCAGATAAAGGGGGTGCGATTGTGATATTGGATACAGAGTATTATGTGAGGGAGATACTCGACCAATTGGGTGACGACAAGGTGTATTGCAAAGTGCAGAAAGATCCCATATGGGACATTAAGAAAGAAATTGATTGTATGCTCACCCAGATGACTAGAGATCGAGTAATCTCAGAGGACCTTAAAAAGGCCCTTTATGTGACTTACCCTATTACTCCAGTCTTGTATACCCTGCCCAAGATACACAAAAATCCCACCCAGCCGCCTGGTAGACCCATAGTGGCGGGCATCGGTTCGGTCTTCGCCCCTATGGCTACCATGCTGGATGGGATTCTTGCTCCCTTGGTACAGGGTACACGGCCTATTTGAAAGATACCTCCCATTTTCTTGGGAGACTTCGAGATGTGGAAATTGATGATTGGGGGGAGATCATTATGGCTACCATGGATGTGTCATCACTGTACACCTCCATACCACACAGGGATGGGGTTGCTGCCTGCAGCCGCCTTCTCAGTGGGGTGGGAGGGTACAGTGAATGCCAGGTCAAGTTTTTCACTGAATGTTTGAATTTGATTTTACACAGATCATACTTTAAGTTTGATGATTCCTTTTACATACAATTGAGAGGCACGGCGATGGGATCTAATGCCGCTCCGTCATACGCCAATGCCTTTATGGCTTGGCTTGAGGAGGACTTCATCTATGTTTTACCATCCTTCACCAAGCACTGTTTAGCCTGGTGGAGATACATAGATGATGTCTTCCTCTTATGGCGGGGCGACATTGGATCCCTATCACGTTTTCATGAACAGGTGAACAAGCTACACCCTGAGATCAATTTCTCTATGCAGTCTAGTTCCACGGAGATTTGTTTCCTGGATGTGCTTGTAAGAATGGATCATGGCACTAGTACGGAACTGTATAGCAAGCCTACTGATCGGAATCAGATCCTGTCGTATGGAAGTTTCCATCCTTCCCATGTCAGGAAATCAATCCCGATCAGTCAGTTTAAAAGAGTGAACAGGATTGTAAGTAGCCCTGTTGTACGCGAGAGGCAGACACAGCAGATGTATGACAAACTCGCTAAACGTCAATACCCCAGGCGACTACTAGATATATCCCTAATGAAGGCCAGTGTAAAACAAAGCAAGAAAGGCAATACACAAACCAAACGTATACCCCTAATTATGGACTTTTTGCGGTAGGAAGTAACCTGATAGAGGAGGCTATCCGTAAGAACTGGCATACTTTACATCGCTCCTACCCCGAGATCGAAGAATTTAAGGCACCACCTCTGATAAATTACCGCAAGGGTTACACGATAGGCAACAGCCTGGTTAGAGCCATGTACAGACGGGATGGTGCGGATGGGGCTACATTCCTTGGCAAACATAAGCCCGGAATGTACCCCTGTCTGCACTGTACTCAGTGTAGGTTTGTAGATAAGGGCCCTACATTTACACATCCAGGTACTAAGAAAGAATACCGGATACGGGAATTGTGCACATGTGAATCCACGTTTGTGGTATATGTGTTGTGGTGCCCCTGTGGATTGATTTACGTTGGGGAGACCACCCAGATGATTAAATCTAGGATCTCCCAACACCGCTCCAGTATAAGAAAGAAAGATGTGAGGTTGCCTGTCTCTAAACACTTTGTGGAGATGGGACATAGCGACAATGAGTTAAAATTCAGGGTACTGGAGAGAGTGTACAGTTCCAGTAGGGGGGGAGATCGTGGTCAAAAATTGAAAAAAAGGGAGGTCTGGTGGGTACACCAATTAAATAGTTTGTGCCCCCAGGGATTAAATAAAGACTACGATCTCTTCCATTTTCTTAGGTGATGTATCTAAACCATGTCTGTTTTTCCATGTTTTTCCATGTCTTTCCATGTAAATAGTCCACATAGAATAATATGGTTTTTGTTCTCTGATGTTCTTTGAGCATTGGTTAAGTGGTAAGGGTTAACTATGATAGGGGTGTGATTTGACACTGCTGTGAAGTCAGTTCCTGTGGGGGAGGGTATAAAAGTTTGCTCAGCCCATATTAACTGTTACTTTTGAAGCAGCAGTGATAGAGGTTAACTGAACAGTTGCAGAAAGTGAGAATGAGAGCTGTGCAGTCTGCTGAATAGATGGACATGATACAGGAAGTGAGTATAACTGGGTCCTGTAATGTGGAGGAGACTGGTACAGGTAGTCACAATGGTAAGTATGCTGGTACTCCAGGGTTAAGTCTTTAATCCCGTCGCCAGTTGTTTGTCTCCCTTGTTATGATGTAAGTTCAAGAAGAAACAAACTGGAAATGTAGGGGAGACATGATTAGGAATTCAAACAGAGACAACAGGTACATCACACTTTCTTATCCCATGCTATTCCCTAGCTTACTTCCTGATACTGCCCCTTTTCCCAGCTTGCCTCATGCCTTAAAGAAACAGTATTAACTAAACATGTAGATGTTACACTCCCCCATGTCCCAGCCCCAACCGCATAATATTTAATATTTTTTTCAGAAAGCCCCCCCCAACCTTACTATCTCCCCTCGTTCCTCCACCGCACTGCCGGCCCTCTGCTTGCGAGAATGCAAGCAGAGGGGCGGACCGGCAGTCGCGTCTGTGATGGGCTGAGCGGCAGCCAATCACGGACGCGGCTGCCGGTCATTCAGTGCAGCGGAGGAAAGCGGAGAGGTAAGTTAAGAGTTTGGGGAGCTTTTTGAAAAAAAAAATATGCGGTTGGGGCTGGGGGACATGGGGGAGCAGCATTTTAAGGGGTTTTGCGCTAGGGGGAGGGATAGTAGAACGGGAGGGAGAGGAGGGAGGGGGGGGAGGGGAGGGAGGGGGGAGAAGGGCTGCAGTGCGCATGGCAAATATCTACCGGAGGCTAGATAGCAGGCAGAGCCCTGCTATCCTCCTGGTGGTTAGTTTTGGGACTTTGGGGGGGGGTTTACAGGAGAACCCTATGGAGCTGGGATGTGAGGATAGGATTAAACTACACTACATGGTGGGGCCAGTAGTTGGGGGGATTATAGTTTGGGGGGTGGACATGCCCTTTAAGGTGCCCATACATCTATGAGATTTTACTTACCCGACCGAGCTCTCACGCGATGTTCCTTTGATCCTGCCAGAACCGCTTCTCCCATCTTACTTCGACGACATGCGATCGCAAACTGAATAGGATTTGCGATCGCATTCGGTCAAATATTCAATCGGGAGAGCGTTTCCGGCAGCATCGATGAACATTGCGTGATTGCTTGGTAAAATCTCATAGATGTATGGCCACCTTTGCCCTGTGTGTTTACATCCTAGCCCTGAGTGTTTACATTTAGGCGTGTTCTTGGATGTAACAATCTGATTTTAAAAATGGAATCCAACCAGCAACCTGCTTGATGGAAAACCAATGTATTACTGTTTTGTCATTTCTAATTAAAGGAACACAACCCATAAAAATAACTATGTGCCATCCGTTTCTATTATTCACAGAGAGGTGAGAATGCTTATTCCCCGAGTGTAATATAGAAACGGATGGCACAGAGTTATTTTTATGGAGGATGGGAAGTTTACAGTCCCTTTAAAGATATATCAATTTGAATTTAGAAAACCTTTTAATACAGAAAACTCTCCCCCGTTAATTTCCATACTTCTCCCCCCCCCCACTCCCTCCCTCCCTTTGGCACAGCCACAGGGAGATGCATATGTCTACTTGCTTTCCTGCGCCCCTTGTAGTTAACGCAATCACGACTATTGGTAAATAGTTAAAGCCTTAACGGCTGCATAATTTTAATGGTGTTGTTAACATTGTCACAAAAACTTCCCCACATAAATTTTACATTTTAATACCAGGCTAATGGTGTAAAGCCCCAAAATCTTTCAACTTTTTGTATTTTGCAAATTGCTTCCACAATGGCTAGAGGAGAAAATGCCCTTGACGTAACTGCTTGAAATTCCCATTATTGGTGTCAAAAACTTCTTAGGTTTGCCTCCTAAATTAAATCTATTTGTATCTACCACAGGTATATTTGTATGGTATTGATTCAGAGGGAACATCCACAAGTAGTTTCTGGAGATATATTACACAAAAACTAGTTGTGGTTGTACACACGGCCCTACATATTCAGATCTTTTTCCTTACTTAAAGGACAGCTGTAGAGTTGTTCTCCCACTCCCCTTATGGCCCAGGGCCTAATTAATGGGAAGAATGTTTCTGCAAGATGAGTTTTTTCCCCATTGGATATATCCTATACTAAGGGTTGAAGCTTGAACAATACAGTTGTCCTTTTCTTTTTTCTGCAGCTGAAATGCTTAAGTAGAGGTGGGCCAAAGGAGCAAAAAAGGAGAAGTTGTTGCATATCTCTGCCCCTTACTCTGGGGAACCAGGGAGTAAGAAATAACATATTCAGGGAGATTAAATAAAAGTTCTTATTTTTTAAAATGGTGCTAATTTAGCCCCAACCAATCAGATCTTATTTAACATTTGAAAGCTAACATCTGATTGGTTGGGGCAAAATTAGCACCATTTTAAACGATAAGAACTTTTATTGAATAACCTGATTGTTCTTAGATTTTGTGAGCAATGCTATTCATATAGCATGGACTGCAATATATTGTACCTTCTGTTATAAGAAGGCTCTGCTCCATTTTTAAAACAAGGAGTATAAATATATTAATATCAATATAACAATATTGCTCCCAATATAGATAGACATCACCTTTTGTTTCTTAACCAATCTTATTTTAAAAAGAAAAGAAAAAATCTCTGCATCTGCAGATTAAAAATCCTTTATTAAGGATTTAAGGATTCAGGTCTGTCCTCACATAGTTTTAGAAGATTTCATTGGTGAATAGGATTTGTTTATATAAGCGCCCACAATACATGTATATCTTCACCTGCTAATTAGTCAATTAACAAAAGCCCTGTAATGAGGGATTGTACAATGGCTCATTGGTTGCGCTGAGGTCCGAGTTCGATTCAACCCATGGACACATCTGCAAGGAGTTTGTATTTTCTCCTTCGCTTGCGTGGGTTTTCTTCCGGGCACTCTGGTTTCCCCCACAAGACATACTGATAGGTTGTATGTGTCAAATAATGTGCTTATATTGTAAGCCTTCGCGGTAGGGCCTGATGTGAATGTATACATGTAATTGAAAGCGCTACTGAACATGTTGGTGCTATAGAAATCCACAATAATAATAATAATATACAACCACGGATTACGTAGGTTTACGATCAAGATGTCAATTTTACGATTGCCCATACAATACTATTATGATAGTCTACTACCACATGTTATTGTACGAACATTCCTAAATGTATGACCACATTTGTAAATGTATGATAAGTGATAACCAAGGTCTCTGAAGTTTCTGATAGGGTGGGCTAATAAATATGGCCCCTTATTATTTTCATTGAAAAGTGAGATATAAGCTGAAGGACGATATAGAGTTTACATATCAATGCAATGTTAAAATATCCATTGTCACTTTTTACTAATTGTATGTTATAAACTAATGCAAGTTACAGCATTAACAAAGGAACTATTATTATTGAACAAATCACTTTAGGGTAGAGTAGACAAGCGACAATGTAACAGAAGGTTATGGAGGTTAATGAAGGTGGGCATGTTCGTTAAACTGAAGAGGCTCTAGGAAAGATAAAAGAGAATTAATTAATGTATTCAGTAATACCGAACAAAGGGAAAGTTGGAGCACAGTAGAAAGATGACTAAGTCCAAGATAAAGAAGGATTGATACTAGAATAGGGAAGGTCAAGTATAAACTTCAATTTAGCTGAAAGGACACTATTTGGAAGGCAACGTCGTGATTGCCCTAGTAATGTGTTTGACTTTAAAACTCAATAATCTTTCTAGCATGGATGGCCTTCTGGTGATATCATCTGGGATGAGTAGGTTGGGTAGAATTGAAGCTGAAATAGTGAAGTGACATAAGAACAGAACTTCCTGTGCACCAACTTCCCCTGCTATCAATTACCAATTAGGCTTCCTAAACCATTGTATTTAACTAGATGTATATACAACTAGCAGAGTACCTGGCATTGTTGGGCTCAGTCGTTTCTCAGCGGGGTGATCACTCAGCAGCAGAAAGGTGAGATCTCATCCCCAATTAACCTAAAATGGGTTTAAAAGAGGATAAGGGTGGTTTGTAAAGTTGTAACGATGCTATCTTTTTTTCCAGTCCTACAACATATGTATCCTCATTTAAGTCTCATCAAACTCATCCAGCCTTCAGAATTTTTTTAGGAACATACATATATACACACACCATGACTTTTTAATCTATATAGTAACTGAATATCAGATTATAGTTCATCACTTGTTAACAATTAAGATATATCTCCCTCCAGTGTAAAATACAGCTCTGTGGGTTTCACTAAACCAACTTTCCCCTGATCTTACATTGTTATGTTACATTTGAATTTCTTTTATACTCATTTCCCAATAAACCCATGTTGGACATTAGAGATGCCAAAACCGCCGGGTTTTGTTCCGTTTTCGGGTTTTCGAATCAAGCTAATTTAGAAAATTCTCAAAAATAGCCTTGACGTTCGATAATACTCGAAAATATGACGGAAACTATTTTCGAGTTTCAGATCGTATTTTGGAATATTGTCGAATGTTCAAGGCTAATTTCGAGAATTTTCAAGATAGCTCGAACGTTCGATAAAAAACGAAACCGCATTCTGAAGTCCCGAAATCCAAACGATCCATCCGGTTCAGACGGAACATTTGGATTTCGGAACCAAGGGGTTACGTGTCGGATCCGGGTCTGAGTCGGACACCTGAGCCCATCTCTATTGGACATCTTTTAGTCACTTGATTCTTTTTAATCAGATAAACCTGAGAAATACTTAAATAGTAAAAAATAGTCAACTGATTTATTTCTTTTTTATTATGTCCCTAGCAAGGATCTAAAAGCACCTGTATTCTTTGCACGTGCTAAGGTGGTTCATAAGTGTAAAGCGCTCACAAACAGTCCACGAGGCCACAGATTCAAATCACCAAACTTAGCCATGGGCGTCCTCACCTCTGACTCTTGGTTATCAAATTTTAGTGGTTCTTCAAGTTGATTATGTTTTGTTATTAAGACTTGACAAGTCTACAGATGACAATGGGGCATATTCACTCAATTTCTGATACCGTGGATTATCATTCATCTAGGGACGCACATTCCAACTTCTCGGCCAAACAATACCATGCGGTAGTAAACTGTATTGTATAGGCTGTCCTAAATGAATTATGGGATTTTATATTATTCAACAAGGTTTAGATATGTTTAGCTTTTTGGGGGTGGTGAAGTCATGTGGATGTGGGGAGCTTTTTATTGAAAGGAACTCGCAAATATAAGAATTATACCAATAGAATTCGCAATAAATGGTTTGAGACCAGCTCACATGGGCAAGGCCACTCACATTCTTTTTTTCAGGGTGCCAATATCCCTTTAATTACAACTATACCTCCAAAACCTAGTCCAGACAACTGACCAGATTCCTACTCTGAAGTAGATTTTCCCATACAGATCCACACACAAGATCTTTTAAGGTTTCTGTGCATTATAACTAATCATAGAGCGGAACTGTGCTGTATGTCACTAAGGGCCAATTCATAAAGAATATAATTTCCGATTGGTCTAAAATTTCCAATCGGTCTAGCGATTGGTAATTTACAATTGTTATTGTAAATTACCGATATCGATCTTAAATCTAATAATAACACGATAGAAATTTACAATCCCCATAGAATACCATTGCGATTTTACTACTGCATAGTATTCTACACTGAATGTTTATTAATTAATGAACGTTCGGTATAAATATATGACCACGCCATACATTTACGGCTACATTAGCGATAACGCACGGTATTGCTAGCTTGCGAAACTGTGCATTTATGAAAATGGCCCAAAGTGATCTGATGTCAACAGACTGAAAAGTGTAGAAACAAAGAGTGGAATACTAAGTGTGACATCACATAGGAGATAATTAATGAGACTTTTCTCTTTTTCTTGGAGGTTTGTCGACTGACAAAGTGATATAAATGATGGGGGTTTTCCTCGTTTGATGTCCCCAGTGGTGTTTTGCTCACGCCTTTGGTCCAGGCCTGCTATTGGAGGCGATGCCCATTTTGATGAAGATGAAAGATGGACAAATACAAATGCAGGTATTAACTGTTGTTTTCACTTTAACTCATGATATTTTCCTCTGAATCATATCCAAGACCCTAAGCATGGGCACTTTAAATGATCCTAAATACAAGATGTGATTTGCTCCTCCCTTGTTTGTTTCTTTGCTGCTTTCCTATATTACTATTTCCTATGTGTACACAGAAAACATTTACAAAAGTAATTGCAGCATCCAACCAGATGTTAAGGTTTTAGTAATTATGGTGCCCACACACTACTTTAGATATTGTCTTTAGAAAAGCGCAGCTGGATAGCTTAGGGAGAGAAGGCCAAAAGAAGCAAAAAGCCCTTCACTGAGCATAAAGCAGAGAACACCTCCCTGTTTCCCAGAGTAAGGGCGAGATATGCAAAACACTCCTTTATGTCCCATAGCTAATGCAT
Organism: Hymenochirus boettgeri; assembly: GCA_019447015.1. Classification (NCBI taxonomy): domain Eukaryota; kingdom Metazoa; phylum Chordata; class Amphibia; order Anura; family Pipidae; genus Hymenochirus; species Hymenochirus boettgeri. The sequence goes on along the minus strand of CM033470.1, from coordinate 325,858,426 downwards.
GTGTCCAGAACCGCTGGATATTGTCTTTAGGAATTCATCTAGAGACAATTGTCCAATCACCTAAGAACCGCCTAGCCCGCTCTTTTTTGCAATCAACTTGAGATTACAAAATGAATAGGTGAAATTGGATTATCTTAAGTTAAAGCCTCGTACACACGCTCAATTTTCGAGCGAGGCACGACCCCCGACAATAGAGTGGTACACCCGACGAACGTCCGTTTCGGCCAAGAATAGTCCATGTGTATGTGCTCGATCAGGGGTTGTTCGTTGATCCGTCTGGCGGATTGAAAATTGAGCTTGTGTACGAGGCTTAAGAATCGCTGGTTGTAAAATGCTGTCTTAAGACATTAGATAGATTAAACGTCTAATTATCTAATGTCTGCCTAGTGTATGGCCAGCTTAACTTCCATTAAGCAACATCTGATTGGTTTCTGCTGATTAATACTTTGAGCAAACGTTTCACTTTTTAATTTATCAGCTTTATGCATCAGTCATTTATCTGGGCTGACACTCCCTGATTGGGAGCCCAGATAAAAAAATTTTGCACTAGCACAGATATTATGATAGCATATTGGGCCCAGGAATGTGCATTGATCATCTCTTTTCTTGTTTGTACTAATGTTTGGTCAGATCACTAGCACCTTCACTATATGTTATAATAATGTCTAATGTTGCCATAAGAGTGCTCCCACGCCCTCCTTTCTGTTTATGAAATGTAGCAGGTTTCTCTGCAGGAAGATTGACCAAGCTTCCATGTGGTAGTAGCACCCCCAACACGTCCCTTTAATTGGAGATCTTACCTTCAATACTAAGCATTGGATGGCAGGCCTCCAGGTATCCCACCCCTCCCAATTTGTCCGGGAATCTCCTCATTCTGGGGGGGTCTCCCGCACTCCCGCAAGACCACCCCAGACTCCCGGAGTTGAGAGGAGACTTGAGTATCCTCCCAAGTCATGTCCCCTTTTGCTTACCACGCCCCGTGAATGCCCCCAACCTTGCCTCCCACCATCCCTAGAATGATGGCCCCGCCTCCCCGTGATGTCACATCCCGCCTCCACATGATGTCACACCCCCGTCGTCAAGCCCCGTTTTCCACCCTGCCCGGAAGCCAAAGGGCAGGTGGGGATATCTGGGCCTCTTCCCTCCTTGTTAAAGCCAGTAGGCGGGAGGAAGAGATAGCCTCAATACTAATTCAATGCAAGGTCAGGGAGACAACTCCAAGAGAATGCAACCAAGCAGGGAGTGTCAGCCCAGATAAATGACCCAAGGTAACTGTTAGGACCTTCCATACTGGGGTTACCTTGACGTGGTTGGAAGGTTTTTCACTTTATGCAGAAAATTGTAACTAAAAACCCCCATGTTTTTACTGTTTGCACTAGCACAGATATTATGATATATGGGGCCCAGAATGTGCATTGATCATCTTTTCTTGTTTGTTCTAATTTTGTTCAAACATATAGTGATATCCTCTGATATATCAAATATCATCTTCAATGCAATGGATTAAATTTTTTTTTTCTAAGGTAATAGATTACCACCCAAAAGCAGGAGATTGTTTTATTGAAACGGTTAAAATCAGCTCCAAGACGTTATTATACTTCACTCCTCTACTTAATCCTCCGCCACGGCTCTGCACTTCCGGGTAAGGCAGTCAGTATCGGCCGTGACAGTGACGTCATGGCCAATCACTGACTGCCATTCCCGAGCAGTCTCCACTGCGGCTGCGCAAGAACAAAATAGAACAAAGCAGCCACAGTGGAGACCCGGAGGGACCCGAAGCGGGGGAGGATAGAGGAGCATCTAAGTATAATAACTCAGTCTGGGAGCCAATTAAAACTGTTTCATGAAATGATCTCCTGCTTTTGGGGGTATATATACTGATTTTTATAGATAGGGTGGACATTCCCTTTAAAATCAAGCAGCCCTGTACAATGAAAAGGGGATTTAGCAAGGTCACAATTGAAATATTAATTTCCATTGGGGCTGCGGGAAAGAGTGATCCCTCCCTAAATAGCCCCAATGGGATCCTATCCATGTAGTAATTGTAGAAACAATATCCATTATGTAGTGGTTGGGTATAAACATGCAAGTGAAAGTTAATGGTCTAATGCAGGGCATGATTTAAGCTGGGTACACACAGTAAAGATTTTTGAAAGATGACATTTTTCAGAGATCAGGATACACACAGTCCCAAATGTTCTCCCTATACACAGCCTATACACAGCCTATACACATCCTATACACAGCCTATACACACATACACAGCCTATCACCACTATCACTCCTATACCAGCCTATACACAGCCTATACACAGCTATACACAGCATACACACCTATACACAGCCTATACACATCCTATACACAGCCTATACACAGCCTATACACGCCTATACACATATACCAGCATATACACAGCCTATACACATCCTATACACCTAACACAGCCTATACACAGCCTATACACATCCTATACACAGCCTATACACAGCCTATACACAGCCTATACACAGCATATAATACACAGCCTATACACAGTATATACACAGCCTATACACAGCCTATACACAGCCTATACACATCCTATACACAGCCTATACACATCCTATACACAGCCTATACACAGCCTATACACATCCTATACACAGCATATACACATCCTATACACGCCTATACACAGTATATACACAGCCTATACAGTATATACACAGCCTATACACAGCCTATACACAGCCTAACACAGTATAGGAGAATGCTTGGGACTGTGTGTTTTCCTCGGCCGCAGTCGACTCCCCTATAGGGAAACTACTGCGGCCACCGCTTGTTCGAGAGAGAAGTTACACAGACTGCCGATAATCCTCAATACGTTGGATCCGCCAGTATCAGGGCATTATCGCTAGTGTGTGTTCCTAGCTTTACATGATGCTTACATATATTTTCGGCCATCAGGCGTAAATATTCATGGTGTGGGGCACTATGATAAGAAAATAATCCAATTCGCTAGCTCAAGCTTGGCAATTGAAACGGCCAATATTAACGTCAAGAGCAGTTTCCCCCCTGTAACTTTTTGCGCATTAACTTTTCACCTGCCGTTTTCACCCTTTTATAAATCGCATTATTAGCAATTTTAGCGGAAATGGCGAGAAAATAGGTGGCGAAAAATTAACGGACCTTTATAAATATGCCCCTAGGTTTAAGGGTTTTTTGCATAACATAGTAATTTTTTTCCCAGAGGGGTGGACATTCCCTTTAACCAGTTAATGTGCTAAGCATTTTACCAATGTCGTTTTGTATTATATTAGAAGTGTAAGGTTTGAGGATCTCCGTTTAGAAATACTGTCGGAATCTGATTGAATAGTTTTTTGCTAGTTTATGGGTAAAGTACAGTAGCGTAACTAGGAATCACTGGGCCCCATTACAGTAGCGTAACTAGGAATCACTGGGCCCCCCTACAGTAGCGTAACTACTAGGAATCACTGGGCCCCCCTACAGTGGCATAACTAGGAATCACTGGGCCCCCTTACAGTGGCAATACTAGGAATCACTGGGCCCCCCTACAGTAGCGTACTAGGAATCACGGGCCCCCCTACAGTGGCGTAACTAGGAATCACTGGGCCCCCCTACAGTGGCATAACTAGGAATCACTGGCCCCCCCTACAGTGGTGTAACTAGGAATCACTGGGCCCCATTACAGTAGCGTAACTAGGAATCACTGGGCCCCCCTACAGAGCGTAACTAGGAATCACTGGGCCCCCCTACAGTGGCATAACTAGGAATCACTGGGCCCCCTTACAGTGGCGTAACTAGGAATCACTGGGCCCCCCTACAGTGGTGTAACTAGGAATCACTGGGCCCCCCTACAGTGGCATAACTAGGAATCACTGGGCCCCCCTACAGTAGCGTAACTAGGAATCACTGGGCCCCCTTACAGTGGCGTAACTAGGAATCACTGGGCCCCCCTACAGTGGCGTACCTAGGAATCACTGGGCCCCCCTACAGTGGCATAACTAGAATCACTGGCCCCCCTACAGTGGTGTAACTAGGAATCACTGGGCCCCCCTACAGTGCATAACTAGGAATCACTGGGCCCCCCTACAGTAGCGTAACTAGGAATCACTGGGCCCCCTTACAGTGGCTAACTATACTGTAGGGGGGCCCAGTGATTCCTAGTTACGCTACTGTAGGGGGGTCCAGTGATTCCTAGTTACGCCACTGTAAGGGGGCCCAGTGATTCCTAGTTACGCCACTGTAGGGGGGCCCAGTGATTCCTAGTTACGCTACTGTAGGGGGGCCCAGTGATTCCTAGTTATGCCACTGTAAGGGGGCCCAGTGATTCCTAGTTATGCCACTGTAGGGGCGGCCGTTATTTCCTATTTATGGACCTCTGTAGGGGGGGCCATGATTCCTAGTTACACCACTGTAGGGGGCCCAGTGATTCCTAGTTACGCACTGTAAGGGGGCCCAGTGATCCTCTTTTATGCCACTGTAGGGGGCCCAGTGATTCCTAGTTACGCTACTGTAGGGGGGCCCGTGATTCCTAGTTACTTCACTGTAATGGGGCCCAGTGTGTCCTAGTTACACCACTGTAGGGGGGCCAGTGATTCCTAGTTATGCCACTGTAGGGGGCCCAGTGATTCCTAGTTGCCACTGTAGGGGGGCCCAGTGATTCCTAGTTACGCTACTGTAGGGGGGCCCAGTGATTCCTAGTTTGCCACTGTAAGGGGGCCCAGTGATTCCTAGTTATGCCACTGTAGGGGGGCCCAGTGATTCCTAGTTACGCTACTGTAGGGGGGCCCAGTGATTCCTAGTTTACGCTACTGTATGGGCCCAGTGATTCCTTTTACGCTACTGTACTTTACCCATAAAACTAGCAAAACTATTCAATCAGATTCCGACAGTATTCTAACGTAGATCCTCAAACCTTACACTTCTAATATAACATACAAACCGACATTGGTAAAATGCTTAGCACATATTAACTGGTTAAAGGAATGTCCACCCCTCTTAGGAATCACTGGGCCCCCTTACAGTGGCGTAACTAGGAATCACTGGACCCCCCTACAGTAGCGTAACTAGGAATCACTGGGCCCCCCTACAGTAGCGTAACTAGGAATCACTGGGCCCCATTACAGTGGTGTAACTAGGAATCACTGGGCCCCCCTACAGTGGCGTAACTAGGAATCACTGGGCCCCCCTACAGTGGCATAACTAGGAATCACTGGGTCCCCCTACAGTGGCATAACTAGGAATCACTGGGCCCCCCTACAGTGATGTAACTAGGAATCACTGGGCCCCCCAACAAAACTATGATGGGGCCCCCCTGTCTGTGCTTCATCCACAGTGGTTTTCTGGGAGAAAACTATATCTGTCATAGGAAAAATAAGATGGGGCCCCCTTTGCTCCTGGGCCCCCCTGCAGTTGCTCCCCAGTAGTTACCCACACACCCGTGAGACCACCCCAGACTCCCGGACTTGAGAGGAGACTTGCCCCCTTTAAGTAGCCACGCCTCCGTGTGACGTAACGCTTCACCCCCACGTGACATCACGCCACTCCCCCTTCTCCACCCTGCCTGGAAGCCTGAAAGGGCAGGGTGGGATGTCTGTGCTGGTTTGTAATCGCGGTGGGTTTGGGGGGCCCATGTCCAAATTTTGCATCAGGGCCCGTACAGTAGGTCTTTACTAGCCACTGGCCACGTCTTCTTGTCCACCAATACATGTGTAGTTCAGTTTTATCTTTCAGCCATTTGGGACTCAGACATTACCATGGGGTTAAGTTCCTTCCAGCAGGATCCAGAAACTTAGATACAAAGTTGCAACAGAAGCTCTGCCTCCCTCCCACCCTTTACCTCCTCACTCTGTATCCAGTGTCCTGATAGTGGAGAAATCAGACATGTGCTCTAGGCCTCAGGCTCCAGGCCTAGCAATTTGGATTACGGATGAAAACAAAGAGTCTATGGACAGGTACTACCGTCTCTCCATCCACTTCCTGGACCACCGTCCCATGACTTCACTGCTGCTAAACCTTCCTAGCCAATGGCGTCCGTAGCTCTGCCCCACGCATTCTGCCATGAAGTTTGTCTGGACCACTGGAGCCCTCCCTGCACGATCAGGCCATCTCTGCTGCCAGGGAAAGGTACAATTATCATGGCATGGCCAGGTGATTCCTCTATTGTAAATGTAGAAACCTCCTGTTCCTCTACAGTCTTCTCCCTACGAAGCTGAAGTTGGCTTCTTATTGAGAAATAAATACGGATAGGTTAACCGCCTTGGGCCACTGGTAAAAACCAGCACAGACACGTACATACCCCTGGCATATAATTCAGTCCAGCCGGGCCCAAATTGGTTTTGGACATGCAAGTTGGCATTAAAGTCTGTAAAATAGCCATTTCTGCTCATTTAAATAGAAAACTGATGTTTTGTGATAGGAATGGGTAAAATGGCTATTTTACAGACTTTAATGCCCAAAACTAATTTGGACCCGGCTGGACTGAATTATATTCCAGGGGTATGTACGTGTCTGTGCTGGTTTTTACCAGTGGCCTAAAGCGGTTAACCTATCCGTATTCATTTCTCAATTAGAAACCAACTTCAGATTTGTCTTCCCTCTGGGCCTGCTACTGTTTATTTATTGTCACAGAGCTGCAGGTACAACTTCCATTTCAATCAGTCTAATAATCTGTACAAATCTGCTGTTTAATCTGTTTGGCGTCTGTCTGTATGCATGTGTGTGTCTGTATGTATGTATGTATGTGGGTGTCTGTATGTATGCACGTGTGTCTGTCTGTATGCATGTGTCTCTTTTGTGTGTGTGTGTATATACATGTGTGTGTGTGTGTCTGTATGTGTGTGTGTATACATGTGTGTCTGTGTGTATACATGTGTGTGTGTGTGTATACATGTGTGTGTGTGTGTGTATACATGTGTGTGTGTCTGTATGTGTGTGTGTATACATGTGAGTCTGTATGCATGTATGTGCAATACTGTTCAGTATAGTATAATACAGTATAGTCATAGCGTATAGTACATTACAGTATAATATAGTATTGTATTTGAGGATGACTCCAAGTGGCAATGGGAAATATCCCTGGATCAACTCCAGCTACTAGAAGCAGGATTTTTTTGTGTAACTTTATCGACAAGATAACCTCTCATTGGCAGCAGTCAGAGATGGGACCAGGGGCGGGACCAGGGGCCACCCCAAAGGAAAGACTAGAGGCCTTCATTTATTTAATCCCCACTTGCTCAAGTGTCTATGTGTGTATTTATGTGTGTTGATGTATGTATGCATGTGTAAGAGAGTGTTCTGTGTGATGGAGTAGGCATGTTTTATAAAGTGTCCTTTTTAGGAAAACGTTTGTAAACTTTACCCCATCAAATTAAACATTAAATATAGGTAAATCATCCTCCCAAACTGATAACTACAACAGCACCCAGCTTTCTGAAGAGCTGAACCAGGACGGGGGCAGAGACCCTAAACATGAAAACAAACAAAGAAACCGTTTGAGGCACTCTAGCTTTTATAAATATAAATAAAATCCCTTTATTCAAATCTGCATAGGGGAATGAACTTTAAAAACATTTTAAAAAGACTCAATCATATTATGACCTGGGTGCTTAAGAAGAGGACCCGGCCAGTCATATAAAGTGCTATGGGTATATCATTCAAAGTATCAGGGAGACAGGACAAATATTGCAAACAAACTGGGTTATTCAATAAAAGTTCTTATCGTTAAAAATGGTGCTAATTTTGCCCCAACCAATCAGATGTAAGCTTTCAAATGTTAAAAAAGATCTGATTGGTTGGGGCAAAATTAGCATCGTTTTTAAACAATAAGAACATTTATTAAATCTCCCTGAATATATCCTAAAACATCCAACATTCTAGATATAGTAATATAGCATGTCAGTCCTATACTTATCTCCTTCAGCAAGTTTGCACAGCATATACATAGAGATTAAATGATAAGGCAAAGTATCGGGTCTTCCCCATAGGCATCAGACTCAAGGCTGGCTCCGCTTGACGCGTTTCGCCTGCCATTAGGGCTTTATCCAAAGCGGTAAAGAGTACCTACAATCCGGGTGTCTTTATAGTCCCCCCATTACCGTTTCCTGTAAATTATCACGTGGTTCTGTCGATACACAATTACATATGCGTGGCCAAAATGCTGTATAGTGTGCTTGAATTGCGCTACTATGCAGCGTGATGATGGATCCCATTATGTAATAGATCCAAACTATAATTCTATAATGAATAGAGCGCATTAAATCCATTAGCCCACACAGATTATTCCATTCCTAAAATGGACACAGCAAGATTGAGTGTGAACCCTTCCATAATTTAAAGAGTCTTTTTTTATATAACATGAACCTCTAAGTAGGAAGTTTACAGAGTAGTTAACTGACGTTAGACAGGAACTATGTCCAACCAAGTTCTGTTTATTTTATCCCACACAGGTTCCACTTTTTTATGCTAATACTGTTAAGGTGGCCATACATATATTCGATATTACATACCCGACCGAGCGCTCCCGGGACATTCGATCGATCTTGCCGGAACCGCCTCTTCCGACATGCGATAGCAAAATGAATGGGATTTTGTGATCGCATGTCGGTCGCATAGAAGAACGGGAGAGGTGGTTCTGGCAGGATCGTTCGTAGGTCCCGGGAGCGCTCGGTCGGGTAAGTAAAATTGTATGTATGTATGGCCACCTTTAGCGATTAGTCCCAGGTATGTTCTGAATTCTATTTATCTATTGATGCCAACATATCCTGTATGGCTTCCAATTATAGTCATTAAGGATAAGGTAAGTATAAAAGTATGGTATTTAGAGGATCCGGCAATAAAACATAAGTAAAACCATCCTCCAGTTGGCTATTAGTAATATAGTTATATTCAATGGAAAACTAGTTACCTGAAATACGGTAAGTATAAAGTACAAATCTCAAAAGGTCCAGAAGTCAAACCTGAGTAGAAACATCCTCCAGTCTGGCAGCAATGCTATTAAAAAGTTACAGCAGTTTTATAAATTCCAGGTACCTTATCTAGTCGATAGCCATTATCCCATCGCTTAGATCCCTGGAAAAACGACCAGAGGTTGTACAATAGTTGAGTCAACAGTCATCAATCCCTTGGGGATCTAAGGTCAGTATTTTGTAGTGCAGCGTATTTCAATCCAACGTGTAACAGTTGACATCTTATTGTTCATTTAATATAGAGATTTTATGTGCAGAGTCATTATTCACAATACAATTTAGACAAATGGCATCAAATCTAATCCTTCATTCAGCTCCTTGGGTGCTAGGGTCTTGAGTTCCTTTTTAAATAGCCTGTTGTCAAGAACCCCACCTCTTATATTCGGTTTACTAGAATGGATAACAAAACAGGACAGACCTCGTACTTTCCCTTGATGAAAAAAAAATGAGAGATATTTACCCTCTTCTCTATCTCTTAATGCCAGTCTAATATTAGAGAGATTGTTAGGCAGTCTCTGCTTCAATTTCTGGGTAGTTTTACCTATATAGAGATTCCTACAATAATATTCCAGCCCGTAAAAATTGAATTTTTTGAATTACAGTTTTAATAGCCTCTTAAATGTTCAGTATCCCAAGGAATGGTGTTTTTTGTCATGAATTTCCAGAAGCTGCACTCCCCACATGGATAAGTACCATCTGGTATACTTCCTCTGATGGGATTGATCCTTTTGCTTGACCTAAAGTGACTACTTGTCAACATATCACCCCAATTCTGTGAGCGTCTAAATGCAATTGAAGGGGAACTACCAACAAATTCTGACAATATTGGATCACTTGTTATTATGTCCTAGTTCTTTAACAAGGCGCGCTCTTCTAAATTATAGTTCGTAATGAACCGCACCTTCTGAATGTCTGGTTTCTGTCTGCAAGAGTTCCTGTTGAGTACATTTTTCTGCATATCTCTCATGTTGAACAAGTAAATGTTTCAGGTAACCCCTGTCTGGAAATCTCCTTTCAAGCTTGTCTGCTTCCTGCAAAAAGATATTATGATCATTACAGTTACGTCTAATTCTCAAGTACTGCCCTGTGGGTATACTTTTAATTAAGTTGCTGGGGTGTGAGCTGTTATAATGTAATATGGAATTAGTTGCAGTTGGTTTTTCGATATACGCTAGTGCAGAGCTTCCCACTGTTCTTAGTTACTTTTACATCCAGAAACTCAACCCTCTCATTAGAGATACATGAATTTAAATGAATGTTAAGGTCATTATCATTCAAGATCTAAATGAAGGCATCTGCTACTAAATTAGGGCCGTGCCACAGGAAAAAATATCTATGAAACACACCCAAGCGTCTATATATGCCGTGAAACCAATAAGATCTTAAGAAAATATCAGCTCTCTCTCCCACCATCCCATCATCGCCCCCAAACATGGTCACATCTCCTGGAAAGCCCACCCAATGCCCACATGAGAATACCGGGACTCTGGGGAAGACCCTTTAAACTGGTCTATCACAGAGAAAATGGCACAGTTGAGGGGGTATGTAATACTCAGAAAGCTGACAGATGTAGGGCTTATCTGTTATGTAGCAAAATTATGTTCTTCCTCTGACTCAAAAGGTTTTTAACCTCCTTATAAACTCTACAATCGTTTACATGCTCAGAGAGTCATTGGCTATGATGTCTTCTGTGACATCTTCTGTGTCCACATCTTTGTGTATACTCATGCATGTGGCATACAGTTTGATTTATGTAGAAGATTGATATTTTATGGGGTTTCGACTTTTGCTTCATTTAAAAAAAAAATCTTTAAATGGGAATTCTACGGAGAACTACATTAGGAATTCTGCGTAAATGAAAATTCTACGGAGAACACACTGTGTTTATGTACAGTATAGGAAAAATACACCATTATGTTGCTGAAGGTACCTGTAGATTTCAAATATATAGTTTCAGGGTTTTTTAAAGTTAGAAGGTTGTTCATTTAAAAAAAATCTGTAGTTTGTTGGTTCCATATAAGGTTAGTTGGTGGCCACGTCTCTACCCAGGTGTTTATTATTTTAAGCGGTTAAGCTTTTTCATGCTTTCAGCAACAGATTTTGATTTTGCCTCTGAATTTGTATTTTAGGAAAAATACAAATTAAGTTTAAAGTTTCTAGAAATATCTTACCTGTGGCAGTATTTTAGTTAATTTGGTTCTTATTTTCGATTAGCTTTCAGAAAGGTTTTATACATTTCAATTTGTGAAAAATTCTAAAAAATTCTGTTTTTCTTTCAGGGACTCTCCTGTCTGGCATTGAACTCAAAAGAATTCACAACTTTAATATAAAGAATTACTGCATCTCGGTCAGGTTAGAAGTGATGGTTTGGCTCTACATAGTAGGTATTGCAACAAATAGTGCCACACTATTTGCGAAAGTTTCATAACAGCGCAGGCCTCCACAAGTCAGTGTGAAACCCAAGTTAACCAGATAATACATTGGGCAGCGTGTGTTTTAAGCTGATTTTGGTGGCCTTTATTGCATCTCCCCCTTAATGTTAAAGGACAACTACTCCACTTACCCATTCCACGATCCCTCATTCCAAGTTCCCAGGGTGAAGACCTAAACTGCACTGTCCTCACCCCTGAGTTCACTTTCTCCTGGTGTCCGACGGCCAATGAGGAGACACGCTCTAAAAGAAGAAGCTTTTCTTCTAATTGGCTGGATCACAAACCTGGAAGAGGGAGCGGTGGAAACTTTAGGTGAGTAAAGTGAGTGATCTCATTGGTGAGGACAGTGTGGTTTAGGTCCTTATCCTGGGTACTACGGATGGCAGGAGCAGGGTGTAGGTGAGTATAATTAGCACTAGGTGGGTCTTTAAACTTTGAAATAACCTGTTTTAGGTCATGTCCAGTCCCTTATAGCAGTAGAGCACCCTAAAAAACCCAGAAGATCTCTGACCTCACATAGTATTCAGAGGAGGTGAAGAAGGGGATGGGGTGCATCAGGCACTGAGCAGAATAACAGCTTCTTTAAGCACATATGAGAGGGTCAGTATAATGGTCTCTGGGTTTGGGGGGCTCTGCTTCTACAACAAATTACATTTTGCAGTTAAACATGCCCTTTAAATTATTCTTGATGTAACTTGTAAATTTGTATAACAAGTCTTTACAAAGCTGGCAATACACTAGGAACTTACCTCCCAACGTTCATGTGATGTTCTGACAACCACTTGGCCGGATTATCTGGAATTGATATTATGATTGTAATTACAATCCTAAACTTGATCCGCTCTGGAAACATTGTGGGAATGTCGGCAGATAACAGTGCTGCTCTGCTTGACTTTACAATCGATTTAACAGTAAAGGATATGTACACTGTAGGTTATTGGAAAGCTGTGGCTTTAAAACTAAAGTTGCCAAATGTTTTTGTTCTATCCCCCCCAGAGCCTTTACTGCTTGAATCTTGCTCGCTTCCTCCTCCCGTATAATGGCACCTGGAGCTCCGCCCCCACGAGATCTCCTGCTCCCTCCAGCTTTCTTGTCCCAAAAGGTAAGTTCCGGATGTCACGTGCGTGCGTGACATCACCACGCCATACCATACCCACTTCCAGCCAAAGTGAATATTCTTATATTAAACCATTCTTGATATTAGAGTCTCTATTAGGCTAGATTTCTCTATCATGTATACAGAGAGAACAAATGGTTTAATACATAAAAATGTGCCTTCCTAAAGTGAAATATCTTTGTTAACCCAATGCACTTTTGTTTGTGCTACATATATTAAATGCCAATAGATCAGTATTCCCTTATCTTCCCATTACTTTCATCTCCATAGTGAGCTCAGGGTTATTAGATATCACCAAATCCAACAAAGCATCATTTCTAGTAGGAACTTCTACCATCTGTGATAGAAAATGCTTATATAGCAATTTTAGGAACTTGATACCCTTTGAGGTGATGGCAGTTGCCCTACTTTATACCCCATGATTAGAAGGTGCCACAAACTTGTGGTGAATTTCCTCCTCTTCACCAGCATCTTGTGGCTTGTAACATGCCCCTACAGCTAATCTGACCACCACCTCCTTGCTATCCATGCACACTTCTACCCATTATGCTTCAGTCTTATAGTTTATACCCCTAGCTTTTTTCATCTTTTAAATTTGGCTTCAATTCTCATTTAACATAAATACCCCACCCTCCTTTTTTAATTACTCTATCCTGTCTATACAAGAAGTAGTATAGTATTAGAGGTTGAATAAAGATACATGTCCATCCAGTCCAACCTTCTCAGCAAGACCCACATTTCCTGCCTAACTTTTGATCCAGAGGAAGGCAAAAAAAAACCACCAGAATTGTGAATGGGGAAAAAAATTCCTTTTTGACTCCAAGTGGCAATCGGAACTATCCCTGGATGAACTCTACTTTATGTATCAATACCAGTAACTTGCAACATTCCTTGTTTGCAGGAACTCATCCAGATTTTTTTTAAAACTATCCAATGAACCTGCCATCACAACTTCCAATGGAAGACAGTTCCATAGTTTTATCGTTCTCCAAGTGAAAACCCCTTTTCAAACCTGAAGATTAAACTTCTTTTCTTCAAGTCTTAAGGGATGTCCATGTGTCCTCTGAACAATGTTCTATTGGTGAACAATGCCCCAGATTTATTTGTTTATTGTATGGCCCGCTAATGTATTACACACAGTAATCATATCCCCACACAAGCGCATTTTCTCTAGTGTACATAATTGTAACTTATCCAATCTGTCTTCATATTCAAGCTCCCCCAATCCCCTTATTAATTTAGTTGCCCTTCTCTGAACTCTTTCCATTTCCAAGATGTCCTTTTTGTACACAGGATTCCAAAATTACACTGCCTATTCCAAATGAGGCCTTACCAATGCTTTGTAAAGAGGGAGAATTACATTTTCCTCCCTTGAATCCATACCTCTCTTTATACAAGACAATACCATGCTGGCTCTGGCTGTTGCCGCCTGGCACTGTTTGCTACCTTTAAGTTTATTATCCGCCAAAACTCCAAGATCCCTTTCCAACAGGGATTCTCTTAACACAGAGCCATTTATAGTATAAGTAGCACAAGGATTTTTAAGCCAAAAATGCATCACCTTACATTTATCAACATTGAATCTCATCTGCCACTTAGCAGCCTGCAACAATTGCATATCATCTGTATCTTTTAATTGTTGACAGAGTTTTGTGCCATCCGATAACACAGAGACCTTGCTGACAATACCTACTTCTAAATCATTAATAAACAGATGAAATAGAAGAACCCTGTGGCAGTGTGACCCCACTTAGAACTTTAGTCCATATTGATGAAGCCCCATTAACAAATACTCACTCCATCAACCAATTTTCTATCCATGAACAAGTGCTTATAAATTAGTCTCCTATGGGGTACAGTATTAAAAACCTTAGCAAAATCCAAGTATACTACATCTACTGCTACGCCAGAGTCTCCTTGTGACGGAGACAACCTTCAGATTAGAGGCCAAACATAATAAGTTGGGACGTTCCATACTAGAGTTACCATGACGTGGTTGGATGATTTTACTGTTTGCACTAGCAAAGATATTATATTATATGGGGCCCAGGATTGTGCAGTGATCATCTTTTTCTTTGTTCTAATGTTTTGGTGTGATGAGTAGCATTTCCACTATTGGCTATTGTATATGTAATGAAGCAGAGTTGCTATTCAGGAAGATAGACCAATCTTTCATTTGGTAGTAGCACCCCTAACACTGCCCTTTAAATGGAGGTGTTGTGACTTGGATACTAAGCATTCCTACTAGCACAGATATTATATGAGGCCCAGGAATGTACCGCTTCCACTATTTTATAGTCATTTTGACTATCCCAGTTTAGTCCACAGTACCCTCCCTCCTATACCTAATTTCAAAAACCTGTCCCAGAAAATCCCAGAAAGGGAAGCGTAGGAGCTGTTTGTGAATCATTCAGTACCTGCTTCTTCCTTGTCCTCCCTAAGGACTTTGGTATGCGCAGGGGAGCCCTCCCTTCCTCCCACCCTCTGGATCCCTTCTACACCACAGCAAAAGATAATTTTTGTGGTGGACATACCCATTAAAAGACTTTAGTCAGCTAAGTTCCAAACAGCAAATTTAACTTCATACCTTCACCTGTCTACAACAGGGGGATATCTGGTTGAGGGAGTATTTTTATCAAAATTATTTTTTTTACTTTATTTACCCTTTGAGTATGGCAACCACAGGAATGGAAGGATAGGTCAGTAGGTTTGTGTACCTTTGTAAGGTTGGGGGTACGTGTTTTTGCATGTATGGCAATATAACTAACTTTTATTGAGGAAATTTAAAAATTAATTTTTTTGACTTTATTTACCCTTTAAGTATCCATACAAAATAGAAGCCTGGTGCACACCCCATTCAATTGTTTACATGTTTATTCCCTCTATGATGCTTTAAAAGCCCGCCATTCTCTCTGGATAAATAAAAGCAATTAGTTCAATAACGTGGCCAAATTATTTTAAGCCCAGCTACCACTTCAAGGTTTGCTTTTTCAGATGGGTCCTGCGCTATCAGTACTTACCTTTTATGAGCTGAAAGTCCTTGCTGCACTGGGGCTAGCTTCCTTTGGACTAACTCTCCCTTTAAGTACGGCTGCCACCTATGTATATACACATACAGCACCCACTCTATCCCCTGTACATAGACACACAGCACCTTCTCTAGCCCCTGTACATACACATACAGCACCCTCTCTATCCCCCTGTACATACACACATACACATACAGCACCCTCTCTATCCCCCTGTACATACACCCACAGCACCCTCTCTATCCCCCTGTACATACACATACAGCACCTTCTCTATCCCCTGTACATACACATACAGCACCCTCTCTATCCCCCTGTACATACACCCATAGCACCAGTGGCGTAGCTACAGACCTATGGGCCCTGGTGCAGAATTTGATGATGGGCCCCCCAGCCCTGCCATAAACACAAATCAGCAGCACATCTATTCATGGCACGGCATACTGGTAAATGAATTGCGCTGCACACAGACAGACACTGGTTAAATGCTTGGCACACAGACAGTGGCATACATTTACAACAGCCAGTTTGCCAACCATTTTACCAATGTCTGTATGCCATGTTGGTGACACTGGTGAAAGCAGCAGCCAGTTGGGCTGGCACAAGGGCCACTAGTGTGTGAATTGAAAACTTAAGCAGTAGGCAATAGCAGCTCCTTAGCACCGCAGTATGTTCTGACAGGAGCTCATTAAGAGACCCCCCCAGATAAATGCAATAAGAAGACCACCTCCCATGGTAAATGCAGGAGCTCATTAACAGAGCCCCCCACCCAAGATAAACACAGGAGGATGTCCACCCACCCCCAAATAAAAAATAAATAAATGCAGGAGCCCACTTGGAGAGCACCCCCCAAAAAAACATACCCACCCCAGATAAATGCCTTCAGATTGGCATTCCTCCAAGATAAATGGAGGAGTCAGGAGCAATCGGGAGACACACACACAAATACAATGAGGAGGCCATCTCCCATGATAAATGCATGAACCCACCAGCAGAGCCCCCCACCCAAGATAAGCACAGGAGGATGGGCTCCCCCCAAACACCCCCCCAAGCAAATCGCCACCAAAACCGACCCCCCCCCCCAAGATCCAGGAGACAATCAGGAGAGCCCCCCCCCCACAGATAAATACAATAAGGAGACCCATCACCACCTCCCAATACAAATGCAGTCACCAATCAGGAGCTGTATCTAACCTTAGCTCTTCTTCCTTCACACTCGGACTGCCATAGCCTCTGTACATCCCTCCCACTGAGCTCGCTCTCCCAACTTCGTCTGTGTGTGTATCCCATCGCGGACATCAGTATGTCACGTCAGAAAGGTCCAGAACATAGCTGCAGCAGCCCTCATGGGTGGTGTGTACCTCAGGTGAGAGGGGCCGTGGTGGGCTGGTGACAGGACAGACTCCAGGTACCATTGTCCCAGAGTTTATATTATAAAAAGTTACTTGGGGGCTCCCCATTTACACAGGCCCGATCACAATTTCGACCTTTGCGACCCTGGTACCTACGCCAGTACAGTAGGAGACATCTAAAAACAGCTTTCCTTAAGGCTAATAACATCAATGGGAGAAAACTCATTCTCCCTGTACATACAGAGGAAGAAATGATCGGTAATTATAAGAATAAAAATAAGAAATGAGATAGGAGAGAAACCAAAGATATATATTTTACTACTAGATATAGCCTGGAATATAAGAATAGAGTGGGGATAGTGAAAAGGCTTCTACCGATGCTGGAACAGGATCCGGACCTCAAAAGTGTCATAAAAAATGGTTGTAAATATATTCCTAAATGGGCCAAAATGAAGACACCTTGGATATAAAATAATCCCTTTTATTGGCTAACTAAAATGATTGAAATTGCAGCTTTCCAAGCACTTAGGCTTCTTCCTCAGGCATGATACCAAGTCACTGAAAGATATTGTATCCCCGAGTCTTTTTTACAGTAGAGATACAGAGAAGGGTTTTCCCAGCAGTTCGTTATATCTGATATACTAGGCTCAATGCACTTTATAACGGAGACAATTAGCCCCACTTTAATCTTTTACTTTAAAAGACTTACGCTATGTTGGCAGCCACTGTAAAGCCTTTAAATGCTGTACAATATGCATAATGGACTTTTTAAATAAGAGGTGTAAATTTTGTATGTGCCATTAATTTGCAGTATCCAATCAGATTACATTTTTCTTTTTCTTTTTTTTTTTTACTTTAAATTGTAATTTTTAAAATTACATTAGACATTCCTAAGGCTGCTCCTCCACCTCGCTGCCGGTGAGCACAGCCTCAGACTTCAGTGACAGGAGAGGAGACAGAAACTCCCCCCTCTCCCTGCTTTGTGAAGTGTGAAGATCTCACTCTGCCTGAAAAGGCTGTTTTCACACAGTTTTCTGCAGGGGGGGTCCTGAGTGTCCTGTGAGTGGGCAGAGCCACAGCACCTGTGCGCCCCCCTATGAGTGGGCAGGGCCACATTTGGCCAAAGGGGGCCTGCAAATGGAGGACCCATGGGGTCCATGAGTTGAAGGGACCAGGGGGGCTTGCAAGAGGAGGGGGGCTGCAAGGGGAGGAGGAGACACAGGGCAGATTGACTGTCATCCACTGACATGGTTTCAGAGCAGGAAGTGCAGGGGACCTGGTGATGCTGCTGCCATATCACACACAAAAATGTAAATATCTTCAAAACTATGCAAAATAAACGATGACAATAAATTGCAAAACTTCTCAGGAGAGCAATTCCTATCAATTTACCTAAAGTCATTTTTGGACCACAGTTCCCCTTAAACTTTTCAAATAAAAGGTTGACAGAAAGAGAAATAAAAGAGAAAATAAAAAAATATAAAAGAGAAAAACAAACAGTTACTTATGTAAAAGGCATTGTATGGTTACATATTACAGTTCTGAAGATGTAACTTCACTGTGTTATTCAGGTTGTTTTCAAATAATACATTTGTTCAAAGAATGATTAGATAGTAGTTATATAGTTATTTCTCAAATACACATAAATCCTTATTCATCTTGGGTATAATTATTATATATTATAGTTTATTGTATCCCATTGCTTCTCTTCTCTAGAGAACAGTCACCCAGACCACTGACCCATTAGAAATATATATATATATTTGATAGTTCAGAGAAGATAAAGAGGGAACGAGTTCAGGTGATCTTCATTGCTCCGCGGTGGCCAAGAATGGCTTGGTTCTCGGACCTGCTCTCCATGTCAGTCGGGGAACCATGGTCTCTTCCGCTATGTCCAGATCTACTCTCACAAGGTCCTTTTCGTCACCCAAACCATCAGCGCCTCCATTTAACGGCGTGGCGCTTGAGTCCGCCATACTGAGGCGACACAGGGTACTAATGACATCAGCTATTCCTACTATGTTGGCAGCTAGAAAACCTTCTTATTCCAAGGTCTATTATAGGATATGGTAAAAGGATATGGAGCTCGTCTAAAGGCTTCCCTCCATCCAGATTTGTCTTATCCAGAGTTCTTGCTTTTCTCCAGAAGGGTTTTGACGGTGGTCTTTCTTTGAGTGCCCTCAAGGGTCAAGTATTGGCTCTGTCAATTTTTTTCCATCGGAAGCTTGCGAATAGGAAGGGTATCCAAACTTTTTTACAGGGAGTTGCGCATTTGCGCCCTTCGGTTCGCACCCCGGTACAACCCTGGGATCTATCGTTGGTTCTTAGAGCGCTCAAAAGGCCTCCTTTTGAGCCTCTGAGTTCTATTCCTTTGTCTCTCCTTACCTGGAAGACTGAATTCCTTTTGGCCATTTCTTCCATCAGACGAGCTTCAGAACTAGCGGCCCTATGCGTGGAACCCTCATGTCTCACCTTTTATTCCGACAGGGCTATTCTCCTACCTCATGTCTCCTTTCTGCCGAGGTGGTCTCATCTTTCCATATCAATCAGGAAATCATTGTTCCAGCCTTCTTTCCCACTCCTTCTTCTTCTAAGGAGCGTGGCTTGCATTGCCTAGATGTGGTCAAAGCTCTGAAAATCTACATTGCTCGCACGGAAGGTTTCCGTTCCACTCAGGCTCTGTTCGTCCTTCTGGCGGGGACCCGCCGGGGGTCCAGGGCCTCTCCTCAAACTCTGGCCAGGTGGATTCATTCTCTTATTGTCCGCTGCTACTTAGCGTTTGGAGCCGTTCCTCCCCTGCGGGTTACGGCTCATTCTACGAGGGCAGTTGGAGCCTCTTGGGCGGCTCGACATGGAGCCTCGGTGGACCAGATATGTCGGGCGGCAACTTGGTCTTCCATCCACACATTTATTAAATTTTACCGTCTACAAGTGTTTATGGAAAGGGATACAGCCTTAAGCGGCGCTATCCTTAAAACCGCCGAATTGTGAATATGGGATTTTTTATTCCCCCCCTAACTATTTCAGGACTTTGGGACGTCCCCTACGTTCCTGGGTCCCCCTAAGGCTGTAAGAGAAAAGAGGATTTTTACATCTTACTCACCTGTAAAATATCTTTCTCTGACGCCGTAAGGGGGACCCAGGAGCTTCCCTCCCTATGTGTTGAAATGAGTGTCTTGTGGCTTGTTGCCTGTTAAGTTTCTTGTTTACTCTTTCTATGTTACTATTTCTTTGGCTTACGCTCCCTCTTTGGGACCAACTGAAGGAGGCTTCCGGTGCTTGGTCAGTTATAGAGGAGGAGAGGAGCACTGGAGCCTCACTGTCTTCAATTTTAAAGTGTCCGCTCCTGAAGAGAGGTACTTAACCCCTGCGTTCCTAGGTCCCCATTATGGCTTCAGAGAAAGGGATTTTACAGGTGAGTAAGACATAAAAATCCTCTTTTTTTCATCCCAATGACCTTAATCTGCCAATTCAGTTTTTTGTCTGTGTATAAATAAATGCAACCGACTTACTATTTGCAGGACCCCTAATAGAGACCGTTATGGTTTTGCCCTTGACCCAGCGCCTGGGTTGATTCAGTTGCTCAGTAGAGATCTGAGCATGTTTGACCCATCCAACAGCCAATCAGTAGAAATTACTGTTAGGAACTTTCCAAGTGGTGCATCCTGGGACTGTTAGAACCTGAAATGTCAGCTCACTAATGTCAACAGCAGGGAATAGCAAAGCGTATGAAATCAACTGATTTTCCAAAATGGGAGAGAATATGTAGTATAACTAAGAAGGAATTACACAAACTAACAATTTAACAAATATTGATAATTTCCACTGAACTGTCCCTTTAATATCCTGGATGAGTCATTCCCTTCTAGAAATTTCTATCCTGTCATTGATGATGTCATCAGTGATGTCATTCACTCACTATAAAAGGGATTGAAATTCCACAGATTTTTTTTCTCTTACTTGTGACAAAGCCGGAGTTTTTTTAAACAACTTTTTTGCTTTTTGATGGGTTTTTTTTTCATTTTCTTTTTTTTCCCATTTGTTTCTTCTCTTTAATGCAACATTTTACAACTCCAACTTTGTTGCTGGGATTGGCTTTGCTGGCCCTGGAAACTGGCAGTCACTGTTCCTAACTTGATGTTCAAATGTTTGTGAATCTCTGCCAAAATGAACACAAAGTGTTTGTATGAGCTGAACTTTATTTATTGACGTAATGCTTTTTAATGTTAATATTAACAACTTTCTCTATTAATGTAGCTATGCAGCAAGGAGAGAATTCAGATGAAAAGAAGCAATAGAATGGAAGGACCAGCGCTGGGGAAGGCCTAGAAAGTTACAACACCCTGAGGTATGTGGGATTAATGAGGGGCAGGAAAGAAGGGTGTACGGGACCTAAGAAGGGAATGAAAAAGCTGGAGGAGAGGTTAAGGACGAGCTTTAGAGTCCAAAAAGAATGGAATTACCAGAGGTGGACTGGACAGGAGGGGGGAAGAACAAGGCAAGCATGGAGGGGTGTGTGGGATTAGAGGGGGGCAGGACAGAGGGACGACAGGACAGAAGGGGGGGAGACCGTAGGGTGTACAGGAATAGGGGTGGTTAGGACTGAATAGAAGACAGAACTAAAGGGGTGACAGAACTGCAGGAGAGAAGGATCAGAGGGGGCATGCCCGGAGGAGGGCAAGACTAAAGGTGAGCAGGGACAGATAGGAGCAGGTCTGGAGGGGGAAAGACAGAATGGAGCAAGAACAGAGGAAGGCCACATTAGAGCTGGACCAGAGTGGGGTATGCCCGGAGATGGACAAGACCAATGTGGGGCCAGACAAGAGGGTGCATGCCTGGAGGGGGGCAAGACTAAAGGTGAGCAGGAACAGATAGGAGCAGGTCTGGAGGGGAAAGACAGAATTGGGCAAGAACAGAGGAAGGTAGGACCAAAGGGGTGCAAGCCCAGAGGTGGGAAGGACTAAAGAGGGGCCAGGACCAAAGAGGAGCATACCCAGAGAAAAGCAAGACAGAAGTAGGGCAGTTCCAGAGGGGAGCCGAACCCAGAGTCCCACGATGCACGACATGTTATGAATGTTCGTTTTACCCGCAATTGTTCCACGCTTGGAGGGCCGAGACAAGCGTTCAGTTTGGCCATGTTGATTATACGCCGGGTAGGATTGTCAACGGGGCCCGACTGAAAGCATGTTTCGGCCAACCGATCGCCCAAACATGGAGACAATGACTCTCCGTTTGGCGTGCTGAAACGGGTATTCGGTTGGGCCTCATTGATGATCCGCCAGGTAGTATGATCAACAAGGGACATTTGTAACACATCGTGCATCGTTTGACTCTGGCTTGCTCCCTTCTGGTCCTAACCCACTTTCAGTCTTGCTTATCTCTGGGCATGCTCCCCTTTAGTCCTTCCCTCCTTCAGTCCTACCCACTTCTAGGCTTACCCCCCTCTCTAGTCCTACCTTTCTCTGGTCTTACCCCCCTTTTGTCTTGCCCCCACCAAACATGGTCCCATCTGGTTCCACTCATCTTTAGTCTTGTCCCCCTCTGAGCACGCCTCCCCTAGTCCTGCTCCACATTGGTCTTTTTCATCTCCTGGCATACCCCACTCTGGCCCTTCTCTAATGCAGCCTTGCACATCTCCAAGCATGCTCCCAACTGCTCCACTTGCTGTTGTTGCATGCTCCCATCTGCTCCTTCTCCACTTTGGTCATGCCCCCCTCTGGGTAGGCCCCATATTGGAGGACATATCTGGAGAGGCTTAAGACCTAAGTGGAGCAGGACCAGGTGGTAGCATGCCCAGAGATGCCCAAGACCAAAGTGGAGCAGCACGAGAGGGCATGCTGGAAGGGGGCTGGGCGAGAGAGAGGGGCATGCCCACATGCCTGGAGATGGGCAAAACGAAAGTAGGTCAGAACCAGGGGAGACATGGCTGTATGCCCAGACATGGGCAAGACCAAAGGTGAGCAGGATCAAATGGGACTATGGCCGCAGATGGGCAAGGGCAAAGTGGAGCAGGACCAGAAGGGGCATACCTGGAGATGTTCAAGACAACAGTAGAGCAGAACCATAGAGGGGTATGGCCAGAGATGGACAAGACCAATGTGTGGCCTGGAACAGAGGGGGCAACCCGGGAGGGGGGCAAGACTAAAGGTGAGCAGAGACAGATAAGAGCATGTCTGGAGGGAGAAAGACAGAATGGAGCAAGAACAGAGGAAGGTAGGACCAAAGGGGGGCAAGCCCAAGGGTGGAAAGAACTAAAGAGGGGCCAGGACCAAAGAGGAGCATTCCCAGAGATAGGCAAGACAGAAGTGGGGCAGTACCAGAGGGGAGCTGAAACAAGAGTCCCACGATGCACGACATGTTATGAATGTTCATTTTAGCCGACAATTGTTCTAAGCTAAGTGGGCAGAGACAAGCGTTCAGTTTGGCCATGTTAATTATACACCGGGTAGGTTTGTCAACGGGGCCCGACTGAAAGCCTGTTTCGGCCAACCGATCACCCAAACATGGAGACAATCACACTCCGTTTGGCCGGCTGAAACGGGTATTTGGTTGGGCCTCGTTGGTGATCCACCGGGTAGGCTGATCAACGAGGACTGACAAGTGCTCGTTTGGCCGACCAGACGTGGAAGGATTGTCGGTTGAAACAAATGTTTGTAACACATTGTGCATTGCGTGACTCTGGGTCCAGCTCCCTTCTGGTACTGCCTCACTTCTGTCTTGCCTATGTCTGGGTATTCCCCTCTTTGGTCCTGGCCCCCCTTTAGTTCTTCCCACATCTGGGCTTGCCCCCCTTTGGTCCTACCTTCCTCTGTTCGTGCCCCATTCTGTCTTGCCCCTTCCAGACCTGCTCCTATCTGTTTTTGCTAACCTTTAGTCTTGCCCCCTCCGGGCATGCCCCCTCTCTTCTGCCCTACATTGGTCTTGTCCCTCTACGTGCATACCCCACAATGGTCCTTCTCTACTGCGGCCTTTCCCATCTCCCGCTATGCCTTCTGGTCCTACTCCACATTGTTCTTTCCCATCTGCGGCCATGCACCCATTTAAACCTGCTCATCTTTGGGCTTGTCCATCCCTGGGAATGCAGGCATGTCTCCCCTGGTGACCTAATTTGGTTTTGCCCATCTCCAGGCATGCGGGCATGCACTCTCTTGTCCTACACCCCTCCGAGCATGCCCCCTCTCATCCTGCTCCATATTGGTCTTGGTCAGCTCTGGGCATGCTACCACCTGGTCCTGCTCCCCTCAGGTCTTAACCATATCAGATATGTCTTCCAACATGGGGCATACCAGGAGGGGGGCAAGGCCAAAGTAAAGAAAAAACAAAGGGGAGCATGCAACAACAATAAATGGGAGCATGTGAAACAGATGCGAGCATACTCGGAGATGTGCAAGGCCGCATTAGAGCTGGACCAGAGTGGGGTATGCCCTGAGATGGACAACACCAACGTGGGGCAGGACAAGAGGAGGCATGCCTGGAGGGGGCAAGACTAAAGGTGAGCAGGAACAGGTAGGAGCAGGTCTGGAGAGGGCAAGACAGAATGGGGCAAGAACAGAGGAAGGTAGGACCAAAGGGGTGCAAGCCCAGAGGTGGGAAGGGCTAAAGAGGAGCCAGGACCAAAGAGGAGCATACCCAGAGATAAGCAAGACAGAAGTAGGGCAGTTCCAGAGGGGAGCCGAACCCAGAGTCCCACGATGCACGACATGTTATAAATGTTGGTTTTAGCCCGCAATTGTTCCACACTTGGGGGGCCGAGCCAGGCGTTCAGTTTTGCCATGTTGATTATACGCTGGGTAGGATTGTCAACGGGGCCCGACTGAAAGCCTGTTTCGGCCAACCGATCGCCCAAACATGGAGACAATGACTCTCCGTTTGGCCTGCTGAAACGGGTATTCGGTTGGGCCTCATTGATGATCCGCCAGGTAGGATGATCAACAAGGGCCATTCAAACGTTTTTTTTTGGCTGACCAAACACGGAAAAAAATGTTGCCCGAAATGAACATTTGTAACACATCGTGCATCGTTTGACTCTGGCTTGCTCCCTTCTGGTCCTAACCCACTTCATTCTTGCTTATCTCTGGGCATGCTCCCCTTTAGTCCTTCCCCCCTCTCTCCTACCCCTTCTAGGCTTACCCCCCTCTAGTCCTACCTTTCTCTGGTCTTACCCCCCTTTTGTCTTGCCCCCACCAAACATGGTCCCATCTGGTTCCACTCACCTTTAGTCTTGCCCCCCTCTGGCCATGCCTCCCCTAGTCCTGCTCCACAATGGTCTTTTTCATCTCCTGGCATACCCCACTCTGGCCCTTCTCTAATGCGGCCTTGCACATCTCCAAGCATGCTCCCAACTGCTCCACTTGCTATTGTTGCATGCTCCCATCTGCTCCTTCTCCACTTTGGTCATGCCCCCCTCTGGGTAGGCCCCATATTGGAGGACATATCTGGAGAGGCTTAAGACCTAAGTGGAGCAGGACCAGGTGGTAGCATGCCCAGAGATGCCCAAGACCAAAGTGGAGCAGCACGAGAGGGCATGCTGGAAGGGGGGCAGGGCGAGAGAGGGCATGCCCACATGCCTGGAGATGGGCAAAACGAAAACATTTGTAACACATCGTGCATCGTTTGACTCTGGCTTGCTCCCTTCTGGTCCTAACCCACTTCAGTCTTGCTTATCTCTGGGCATGCTCCCCTTTAGTCCTTCCCTCCTTCAGTCCTACCCACTTCTAGGCTTACCCCCCTCTAGTCCTACCTTTCTCTGGTCTTACCCCCCTTTTGTCTTGCCCCCACCAAACATGGTCCCATCTGGTTCCACTCAGGGGGGGGACTACAGGAGAACCCTATGGAGCTGGGATGTGAGGTAAGGATTAAACTACACTACATGGTGGGGCCAGTAGTTGGGGGGATTATAGTTTTGGGGGTGGACATGCCCTTTAACTTTCTGGTCAGTCATTTCTGTGTATCTTGGGCTGTGGAGCACGTAGAGAGGTGGTTGATTGCTCGTTTTAAAGGTGGGAAGCTGGCCTTCCAACTTGTTTGGAGACCACAGTTCCCCTTTAAAGAACAATTCACACTAATGTAATTCAAACAATTAACTGTAACTGAGTTTTTCTTCTTGTGGTGACTGAATTATGATAATTGCATCTTTTCAGCTCAAGTTGAATAACTGGAAGGGGAACTGTGGTCTCCATACAAGTGACCTTTATTAAAAAGAGAACACTCCTACCTTTAAAACGACTCCATGATTATGCTTCTTGCTGTATCTATCCAAACCTATAGCAGTATAAAAGGTGGTGTTTCAAGCTAACACTTTGAGCTGTGACATCACCAGCACCATTGCTCTCCCCCCCCCCCCTGCCACAGGCAATGAGCATGCCCAGTTGTATCCTGCTGTTGGGATTAACTTTAAACAGCTTCAGAAAAGATTTTTCACTTCCCTGTTCATCCTGTCAGTCTCAGTTTAACTTTTAAAGCCTGTGAAGCTAGAGACATAATTGGCTTGTTTCAAAGCTATAAGATAATTCTTTTAAATAGAGGACACTTGTATGGAGACCATAGTTACCCTTTAAGCTACATACTGACGATGTTTGCTACGACCAGCGACACTCCGCAACTACCCTGGCCCACCGAACGTCCGTTACAGGCGATAATTGGTTCATATATGGACAATCAGTAGGTCGTCATGAATAATTCGACCTGACGTATCATCCATGATGCTCGACCAAACACCCATATACAAAGTGATTGTCGCCTGTAACCCTTATTGTGCCATCAGGAGTTGCAGAGCGTGACAGGTCGTGGGAAGAGTATGTCTGTATGTAGCTTTAGACAATTCCCATTTTGATCTCTATGTGGCTCATTTACCGAGAGCCACTGGGTAATAACATGGAGTTAAAGCCGGGCTAAGGGGTTTGCTATTGTTAAGCGAAAATTTAACTCCAGATTAGCGCCAGATGCGCGGCCACTTGTGATTCAATATCGCGTTTGCACTATTAGGGCATGATTTTAAAATCACGCTGCAGGTAAATCCCTTTTGGGATTTACTCACATGCACTAATTGAATCCTGAAAGGGAGCTTTGCCCAGAGCGATAGCGTCTCTGGGTTGGTGAAAGATCTAGAGACGTTCTAATGGACAAGGTCCTATTGTGACATATCTAGACCCACATACAGTATTAGTTCCTTCACTCACTTAAAGTTCGTCTTCAGAACCATGATTTATTTTGTAAACTAGAATGTTAATTAACCCTCATGAATAGATCATTGCAGTTAGAATCGGTTATGTACTGTACCGTGGGATAATTGATTTTTGTAACCCAGTTTTTATAATGAACCCTTTGTTTGCATAATTTAGACCTTTGGGTCTCATTAGACAGAAGGGAGCCAATAGTAAGCTCCAGAAGGAATGTTCTCTTTTATCTATTTCATTTTTGTAGAGCACAGATTCAATTAAACCCCAAATATAAATGTCTCATATAAGTAGAAATGAGGTCCTGATAAACCAAAAAAAAAATGTCCCTGAAAATAGATTCTCTATGTTAATATATTTAAAAAACGACATTTCTCTTATTTAAACCTTTTCAGGGATTTTAACACTGTTCAAAAAACACAATAGGTTCAGTCACTCCAAAGCCTGAAATATAATCCTATTATTTGGCTAAATCTCTTCATTTGCTTGAAATCATAGCAAACTGATGTCCCTGGCAGTGCACCAATGAAAGGATTAATTAATACCTAGAGTAGCGATACTGATTGTACGTAACCCAACTAGAGGTGCAGGAAGAACGGAAAGTCCAAAACATGGACTGGGCTGGTTCTCCAAATGAACTGCGCTGAAATATTTTATTATTGTGGATTTATATAGCGCCAACATCTTCCGTAGCGCTTTCCAATTAAAAGTATACATTCACATCAGGCCCTGTCCCGAAGAGCTTACAATCTAAGCACAATTATTTGCCGCATACAACCTATCAGTATGTCTTGTGGGGGAAACCAGAGTGGCCGGAGGAAACCCACGCAAGCACGAGGAGAACATACAAACTCCTTGCAGATGTGTCCAAAGGTGGAATTGAAATCAGAACTTCAGCATTGCAAGGCATGAGTGCTAACAGGTACCCCTGCTTTATTTTAGTCTATCAACCTAATGTACTGTAGGCTGATTGGCTAATGTTGTACAATTGTGCCATATACATATGACCCCATGGTAAGATGCTTGGTTCATCTTTAAAAAGGGTGCTAGAATTGGACCTTGCCATCAGATGTAGCAATTTCTGTGATTTAACACTAATGGATAATATCGAACACACAACTTCCCAATGTTAAATGTCCCATTAACAGATGTTAAACACATAACCTTTTAGTTTTGCTAATGTCCTGAATTTCCAAAGGTTCTTGTGTTTTTGTGTAATCTTTAACATGATGCTACAGTGTTACAGTGACTAACCCACTTCCTCCAGAATCATGTACTGAAATATTAAATCAAAGGCAACGATGAAGGGGACAATAATTATCTATATTCACAACTAAATGTTAACCGTTATTGGGCATTGGTTAATTATTAGGTAACCCATCTATTGAGAGTTATTTGAAATCTTTATGCATAAGTCCGGTAGTCTGCGATGGTTATTATCTAAACAATGGTAATGCAAACACTGTAACACACCATCTGCAATTATACAGTACCAAGAAAGAAAAAAACATTGCACAATTTTATGAATGAGGACAGGAAAGAGGATTTGTGGGTAGGATCCTTTGCATAACACGATTCTTTTTATTGTGCTTCCAAACCATTGCCTATAGATTTCTCAATGCATCCCCATTCACAAAATAAAACAATACTGGATCTGGGACAGGAACACAGAATATAGATACTGTAGTAAATTATAATTTAAAGTCATACTGGAAGTACTTCTAAAAATATATATTGATAATGATATTTTCAATGATTCTTCAAATTCGATTAAATCACACAATATATCAACAGCGATTTTTCCTTTTTGTTCCATCGACCACTCCACAATATCAGGTGGTTTAATGGAAAAACGAAGATCTGGCCAGATGGAAAATTGTCCCCCATCTTCAAGTCTCCATCTCCTGTTTCAAGGGTCGGTTCTTCAGATCGGATTGCAGATCGTTTCTGATCAAAAAAAATCTGCCTGTGAATGGGAACACCTGGTAGTGTAAAATAATGATGGTAGGGTAAAATAATACCCGATAGTATAAACTACCACCACGTTTTGAAATTAAAGCGTGGTATTTTCTAAATACTGCCCAACGGGGCATATATATTAACCTGTGGTATCAGCAATGATCAATACCATGGGCACTTACCGACCGGGGGACATATTTATAAAGGCGCGGTATCCCAAATTTATTAGTATGCCCCAAAGTGTGCAACGTGTTCTACTCATTGATTGTAATTCTTCACAGGATGCTTTATGTGCGCTTAGAAATATTTCGAGTCAATAGTCCATTGCTAGCTATATATTCTGTGTATTTCCTTTACCTCCTGCTGATACAGTGATTGGCCCAGGAACAATGGCTTTCTGTTTCTGTAGAATACGACTTACATTTCCATAGAACATCTCTCTTTTAGACACTTTACTTAAAACAGAAATATTTTGAAACCAGAGATCTGCACAGATGTAGCTTTTTAGACCCCGCACACAACTCGTAACAGCACAGGCGTTAAGTATCGGCGGTTGTGTTATATTATGACCACTTCTTAAATGAACACAATTCGGTTCCGGTGGCCAATAACGGAGTCAGTATTTTAAGCTAACAGGTGGTATTGCACAAAGGCTACTACGGGATGTTTTCATACTATATTTTATGGCCACGGTCTTAAATTAGCTGCACAATCTTACCCCTAAGGACCAATCTAGCTGCTGGTAACAGCTTTCATGAACCCTCAGTTTTTAACTGAATACTGCTAGAAATTAGCCATTTTACTTAACACACAATGTTACCTTTTTAACCCCTTATTTAGAATCAGTGTTTGCATTTCATTCATTGTCATAAATATTTTCTAAACCCATCGGCAATGTCTATAATGAAAAACATTTTAATTCCTTTACTGCATATTTTTCTTTAGTCGTTTAGAAGTACCTCCCCATCAAAATGACTTTATCCACCGTGGACTGCAGTGCATCAGTGACTGGCTATGTGTGGATTATCAAGAAAAAGGCTCTGCATAGCTTTACATTTCAATGTGAATTCCCCTGTTTTCGCCCAAGAAGGGGAAAGACAGAATTCACCAAGTGTCCATATCCAATGATAACCTCCAATAATTCAGTCAAACTGCATCCTAGTGGGATTACGGTTATGGAACTAGACTTGGCCTCTAATGTGCTCATCCATGAATAATAAATATCATATGATATAATAGTAAACGTACTATTTACTCCATAAAGCTTTGAGTCCCTGGTTGACGTGACAGTGACGATAGAAGAATTAAAGTGAAGGGAAGAACGTTTATTGGTATCAACGTCTCCTAATGATCTTCACTGACGGGATTGGGAATTATTGACTCTCCTTTCATACAGCAATATTGCTTGTCACTAATAATTGACCAGCTACTGAAGAATGGTAGATAAAATGGATATTAGAGTTGTTAAAATTGCAAAATATTCACAGAGATATATTTAGAATTCCTATAGGATCACAGGAAAAGATAATGGTTTGTTCCGTTCTTCGAGATCTTATTCCATCATTTTAATTTAGAGGAAAAGGGGAATTACACACAATTTATCCATAAATGTTTAATTTTTTTATAGCATTAAAACTACACAACAAAATAATGTTCAAAATTAAATATTGGAGCCCTTACGGAGCCCTTCTAATAATTAGCCCTTTACCCCTATCTTAAGTCCACACTTCTGTAGGTTAATGCTTTAAGGGCAGCTAAATTATAAAAAATTACTTTTTAAAAAATAGAAGTACCAGAGGCAGAGAGGTCGGATTGATTATTCCTACCTCCCAATATTGCTTCGCTGAGGAGCCACAGCACATGCAGTTTTCATCTGCCAGGTTAGTGCCCTGGGCCTTCCTGTATTAACGATAGTGCGTACTGCTAAATACTTATAAACAAATACAAATAGTTGTATCCAATTCCAGATTGATAGTGACCCTTTGATATTAGGTATATTAGCCACCTTTAAAAATAGCACATATGCTCAATCAAATGCTATGCTTACTCCGGCTGAAGGGGAGATCTGGGTGTGCTTGACCCCAGATCTATCGCTAACTCCTCCTTATCCTTGGATTTGTGCTGCCGTTATACTTTAAACTGGTGTATGCTTCTAATATCAAACATGTGATTTCTCCCATCAATCGGGACTCACCCGTTCAACTTGGTGGTCTGGGTGCTGGACTGCCCCTGACCCTTTGCCTGGTCCGTGTGATAGGTAAGTTTGTCGGTCCTCCGTGGGTGGGCTGTGGGTCCGCACTCCTAGACGTAGGAAGAACTTTACGGTCACTGATTTAAAAAACTTAAACTTTATACCAACATTGTTAAAATCATGTCACACAATCAACCTGCTGCCTGACGCGTTTCGAGCAGTTCAAATCGCTCTTACTCATAGGCTAATTGACCTCATATCCGTTAGAACTATTTATACTAAGAACAATGCAACACACTGCCCTCTAATGCTACAAATTGATACTTATTTAAATAATTTCGCCACATTGGCATTGCGTGCATATAAAGTGGAGAATGTGCTGCTTTCTAAAACTGTGGATACAAACGGATAAAAGATAAATCTCCATGTTACTATAACACACACTTGCTCCTAATAAAACATCAAATAATTGATTATGCTGTATGATCCTTTTCTGTTTACAATACATGTAATATATTCGTAAATTATTAACCCTTCTTTCATTCTTTAATTTAAATCAAATAATTACACCTTAACTACTAATATCAAACTCTCTTATGTAGAACCCATCGCCATTACTTAATGAAATGACTCACACACTTGAATACATATATCATATTCCAGATGAATTTCCTTCCCATTATTTATCTAGTTCAATGATTATCCCATGTAACAATTAATATCACATATGAGATTTAAACCCTGTGGAATTCTTGTTTTTAGCTCAAATATCCACATTACTTCCTTTTTCCGTAATTGTTTAACCCTATCTTTATTTCTACTGTCTCTTGGTATCCATTGAATCGATTGTACCCCTAATTTATTAAGTTGACTATCATTACAGTTGGTAAAGTGTCTCGCTACAGGACTCCTTAATGTTCTTCAATTTGATATCCCTAATGTGCTCACTGATTCTATCCTTTAGCTTCCGGGCCGTGCTTCCCACATATTGTGCTTTGCATGTTAGGCATGTAAGTAGGTATACTACGTGTGTCATATTACAGTTAATATACTGTTTATTACTATACGTCCTGCCCGTAACTGAACTACTGAAGCTCGGTCCTTTGCTTAAGTATGTGCATGTCATGCATCTAGTACTACCGCATTTATAGGTCCCTTTTGTAGTTAGCCAGTCTTGTGTTGGGGTTTTTTCCTATTTGATTTCACTTGGGGAAAGCAAATCTCCCAGGTTCCTAGCTCTCCGGGGTATACATTGTAAGCCATTTTCCAGAGCTTTTCTTAGACCCTCGTCCTCATATAATATTGGAATGTATTTTTTAATTATTTTAGTTATTTGGTGAAATTGGGGACTATATGTAGATATGAACTTAAGTTTATTGTTCTTTTTTATTTTAATTTTTCTTACTCTCGTCCCTGTAAATTTCTCTTACTCTCGTCCCCGTAAAGTTCTTCCTACGTCGAGGAGGGTGGACCCACAGCCCACCCACGGAGCACCGACATACTTACTTAACGATAGTGCGGAAGCACTTGGGAAGCCTGGCAGAAGCAGTTTTCTTCATGCTCCTCATTGAAATGATATTGGGAGGTAGAAAGAACCAATCATACGTCCCTGCCCCAGGTACTTTTTATTTTAAATGTTTTTTTTTTACACTTTATACGCACTATTGTTCTCCGTTAACTGCTTATTTCTTCTCGATAGACAATGGCTCTCCAGTTGTTCATCTTGTATGTATGTGTGCATAGTTTATTTATAAAGCACCACTTGGGGACACAGCACTGTACAATAACTAAATACAAT
The DNA here is from genome assembly GCA_019447015.1 of Hymenochirus boettgeri. NCBI lineage: Eukaryota > Metazoa > Chordata > Amphibia > Anura > Pipidae > Hymenochirus > Hymenochirus boettgeri. The sequence continues at coordinate 325,825,403 of CM033470.1, read as the reverse complement.
AAAGTCATACAAGGGGGATAAATACATAGATAGTGCAGTATATAAATTATATAAATAGAAGTGCTAGAGCTTTGCCACTGTCCCGTAGAACTTACAATCTAGTTAGGTGGGTAACACACAGATACAATGGAATGGGTATAAGTGCTGTTCCTTCCAAAGTGAACTTACGTGCCATATTTTGCCACCGTTTACTAACAACAATGATAATGCTGTATAGTGATTGAGTAACGGCTCACTTTTAATCAATACAGTACCATCTGCTTTCATCTCATACTCCATTGCATCACTGATGTAGAGTGTGTAGAGGCATCCTGTGGCTTTCCAGCCCCGTCTGACAAGAAAACGATAACATACATTTAAAGTTGAAAGTCAAAACAGTAAGGTCAGTTATAACAGTAATTTCAAAGCCACGAGATACCTGAAAATGGTGTTTGGTTCCCAAATGTTCACCCAAAATATTAAACTATTCAGATACATCGTGACTTTTTACTGTAGAAGGAATTTTCCATCACAGACATGACGGGTGACTTTACCAGAAAGAGCGAGTTGATCCACTGCAGAGGCAACAAACATCAGGCTAAATAATTTAAATTGTTTACAGGGCAACTGTGGTCTACGAAGTAGAAGTTAAGGTTAAATAAAATACTTCTGTCATACCTTTAGAATTAACCCTTGATTACTTGTCAGAAGTTAAATTGCTGCAAAGGGTAAGGTTATAACTTCTTGAACACTTCCTACTTTCATCAGCTTGTAACCATGTGACCATGGTCATTCATACAGTATTCCCCCATCTGAAATGTAAATTACTTTTTAAAGTCTGTGCAGGTACTTCCTGTCTTTTCCAGCATTAAGTCTTGAGCATGGGTAAGAGCAGAAGATCAGGTGATGTCACTCAAGATACTGGAAGCAGTATATAATTTCTCACAGGTTGCAGCCAGAGATGTGATTCGGGGGTCATTTTTTTTAAAAGAAAGACTTAACTCTAACTATTTCAGATACCACAGTTACCCTTTAAATACAGATAGTGTTATTCATATTTTCTAACTCATATCTGATCCTACATTAAGCTACTTTTAGTTTTCTACCATTTCTATTCTGACTCAATGTGTTTTTCAGCCGTATCTTATATGGCAGCTTTATAAACGAAGTGACAAAGTTTAGATTCCATAAGCATCAAGATGATCCCTGTTCCCTTGAAATCAAATCCCCATCCGACAGTGCAGAGCCTTAGATATTAGTGTGTAGACCTAGTTCTGTCACTGTATACACTGTGATCAATGCTGACTGCTGAAATCACATATACAGTTCATTGAAAAGCAGTTATAGTGAGGAGCGGCATCTATCAGGAGAAGAGCATGTGACATAATGTGTGGGTAGAGTTTCTCAAGGCTGGTATACAAACAGAAATGTACAGAAGCCCCCATACTGTATATAAGGAAAGAGTACATTTCACTGGGTACAGACAGGTTGATAGATTTCAAATGGGAGATTTTCACTTAAAGGTTTTATTTTGAACCTATTTATAAATGAGCTGCAAAGAAACAGTTAATGGTGTGAATTCTCTGACCCTTATTGTTAAATACGAATTCAATATTTAAAGGGTATGTTTACGGAAAAAATGGCTTATTTTTTTTTTTGTTCATTGATTTTTTATTGAGTTACAATGTATTTAATATCGTCATACATTTTTAAATATCTCAGTTTTTATATTAACTGTGGTAACATATATTAGTTAGGTAACATGAAGAACAAGTGTTTAACATTAAAGGAAAAAAGAAAAAAAGGATAACATTTAATCTTACCAGCAGTCACAATATTTTGTTCATTTGTATTTTCATTTTATAGCTCCCCTCCAGACGCCGTCCTCCGAGTTCCCATATTGTATTCCGTTGTTTTGCTTATCCCCTTAGGGGCATTCGCAGTGTCCATATCTCCCATGTTTTATTCCATTTGATAGGGTGTGTGTCATGTGTTCAATATCGTGGATCCACCATATTCTGGCTATAAGTTTAGTTTTGTGGAGATCGCCTCCCTTCCAAGAGCTGGCTATCAGGCTTCTGGCCGCTGAGCATATATGTTTTATTAAATAGTTTGCGTATTTGTTCTGGTTTTGAATAGGGTTATTGAATAGGGCCGTAAAAGGTGACAGACTTAGTTTTGTAGAGAATATTTCTCCTATTAGGTCTGAGCATTCTTCCCAGAAACGCACAATCTCGGGGCACGACCACCAGCAGTGCACTTGGTCTGACGAGTTTCCACATCCCCTGAAACATTTGTCCGAGTTTGCTGAGTTGATTTTATGTAAGAAGACCGGGGTGACATACCAGTCATAGAGAATTTTGTAGGACTTCTCTTTCGTTATTATGACTGAAGAGCAGTTTGCTGAGTTCCTATAGATTGAGACCCACTGGGACTCCTCCAGGACCTGGTCTAATCTCATCTCCCATTTTTGTGTGTGGGGGGGTGCTTGATGGGTTGGTTGTCGTGCCATAATATTTGGTATATTGAGGAAATTAGTTTGTATGTTGACCGAGTTTGGGTGATGAGCAACTCGAATTTCGTGGGACTGATATCTCTGTGGTTGCCTATTGTCTTTCTAGCGTATCTAGCTATCCTTGTGTAAGAGAGCCACTAGTTCTGTGGAATTTTATATCGTCGAGCAGCTTCTTTCCATGTTATTAGGTTTCCCCCTTGGTCATATATATCGGATATATTAGAGATACCTCTGTTTTTCCAGGCTTGAATCTCTGTGTTAGAAATATTTAAAGAGAGATATGGGGTATGGAAAATTGGAAGGCAGGGGGAAGGAGTTTGTAAGAGTTTGTGTTGCCGGTTGCATGTATCCCATATATTTAATGTGTCTCGTATCGTGGAGTATTGGGTTTGTTTGTAAAAAGGTCTGTCTTTAGTTTTGATCCACATAACCGAGGAGGAATGTAACGGCGCCAATAGCTCGTTTTCCAGGTCTACCCAGACCACTCTGCCAGGCCCCCTGTACCATTGTAGAGATTGTGCTAATCTAGCAGCTTTATAATAAGAGAAAACAATGGGGGCAGCAAATCCCCCTTTATCTCTGTGTCTTGCTAACGTTATGTATTTAATTCATGCTCTCCCGTTTTTCCAAATAAATTTGTTTATTGCGGATTGAAGTTTTTGTAGGTCTGTTTTTTTCAAGGTCGTAGGGAGGGCCCTAAATATATATAGGATTTTTGGTAAGATAGTAATTTTGACCGCTGCTATCCTTCCCATAGGGGAGATGGGGTAAGGGGTCCATTGGAGTAGTAGATGTGTTAGTTTGGAGATTGTGGTGGTATAATTTTTTTGGATCGTAATTTCCCTGCTCTTACTGAGGTATATTCCCAGGTATTTTATTGCATCTTGGGGTTGTGGGATAGATATCTCGAGGGCTTGGGATTTACTATGGTTCACCTTAAATCCAGACACGAGGCCAAATTGGCCCAGTACCTGGTAAACTGAAGGTAAGGATATCAATGGTTGGGTAAGGAGTAATAGGGTATCATCGGCGAATAAGGATAATTTCGTTTCGATTTTACCTATTTTGATCCCATGTATGTTCTGGTTGCAGCGGAGGTTTTCCGCTAGTGGTTCTATGCACAATGCAAAGAGCAAGGGCGAGAGGGGGCACCCTTGTCTCGTTCCATTTCTTATTTCGATTGTTTTAGAGGGGTAGCCCATATTCCTTATCCTGGCTCTTGGTTTGTTGTAGAGAGACATAATGGCCTTTATTATTGCTTCCCGGGGGTCCAAACTTGCGGAGCACTAGTTGTAGATATGTCAAAGGCCTTTTCGACATCTAATGACAAGAGCATTGCCGGCTCTTCCTTCAACTGGGCTGACTGGAGGGCCACCTTCCTAATACTATCTGTCGGTTGTCGTCCGGGGATGAACCCGGTTTGATCGTAATTTATTATGGAAGGCAAGATTGACTTAAGTCTGTTTGCTATTATTTTTGCGTATATTTTAATATCAACATTTATGAGCGAGATAGGTCTGTAATTTATAACTTGTGTGGTGTCTCTTTCAGGTTTAGGGATTACTACAATATTTGTTTCTAGCATTTCTGTTGGGAAGGTTCCTGAGCTTTGCATTATTTCGTTGCATAATTTTAGGAAGTGGGGGGGTCAGTGTCTTTAGGAATTTTCTATAATATAAAGCGGTGAACCCGTCTGGGCCTGGGGATTTTCTTATCTAAAAATCTTTGATAACATTATGGATTTCCTCCTCAGTTATGTTTGCTGATAGTTTTAGGGCAGTTTCCGTGGGAATAGTGGGAAGATTTAAATTCTGTAGGTATTGGGAGATTTGGTTTGAGGTTTGGGTTGTATGTTTGATTGTTTGACCGTTGTATAGTTGCTGGTAATATTCAGCAAAGTAGTTTGCTATCCATTGTGGATCGTGATGTAGGGTTCCTGCTTTGTCTATAATAGGATGGTATGCATTTGCGGTCATTTTATTACTTAGTTTGTTTGCAAGCATTGTATCTGGCTTATTGCTTCTGCTGTAGTATCTTTGATTTGTGAATCTGAGTGCTTTCTCTGCTTTGTCTAAGAGTAGTTTGGATAATTCAGTTTTCAATGATTTTAGTTGGGAAGCTGTCTCTTCATTCCAGCTCTTCCCTAATTTCCTGCTTGTATTGTGTATTGTCTCCAGGAGTTCTAAGATCTTTTTGTTATGTATTTTCTTATATTTGGCTGCCATTTGGATCAGTTTGCCTCTAATGGCTGATTTATGTGCTGCCCATATTATAGATGAGGACAGTTCTGGGGTTGTGTTTTCATTGAAATAGTTTTCTGGTGTTTTTTGAGTTCCTTGACATCCTTGTCATTCGCTAATAGGGACTCGTTGAGTCTCCATGTTGGGGGAGGTCTTGCCCCTCCCAAGTCCTCCAAGGTAAGTTGGACGTACGCGTGAACTGACCAGGATATCTCGGAAATGTATATGCCGGGAGAATGTGGGAGGAGCTGTGGGGCAAGAAATGCATAGTCCAGTCTCGTGAAGAGGGAGTGGACCGGTGAGTGGAACGTGTATTCCTTGGCTGTGGGGTACAGCATCCTCCAGCCATCCACCACTCCACAAGATTTTAAAAAAGAAGTCAGGTGTTTGCCTGAGGGAGGGGTAGCGGAACTTTTAGCAGGGGCAGATCTATCAAGTGATGGATTAATGGCTATGTTAAAATCTTCCATGATTATACGTATGCCTGTAGAGTTTTGTAGGATTTGATTTTTTAAGTGTTGGAGGAATGTCTTTTGATGGGTATTCGGGGCGTATACATTGACCAGGGAGATTTTTGTGTTTTGTATGTTTCCATTAAGTATAAGGTATCGTCCCAGTGGGTCCCTTATTGAGGATTCTTCCTGGAAGCCCGTATGTTTGCTTAATAGTATTGCCACCCCGGCCCTCTTGGAGGGGGCTGAGGCAAAGTAATGAGTTGTATATTTCTTCCCCCAGTACCTTGGTTCGTGCCCTGATCTAAAGTGCGTCTCCTGTAGCATTAATATATCGGGGTTGGCTTTTCTATAATATTGAAGGGCCATTTTACGTTTCTGTGGTGCATTCAACCCTTTCACGTTATGGGAGACTATGTTCAGGCTATTTTTCATGGTGGATCCCATACCTTTATGTTGCTGAGTAATTGATTGGAATTCTGGTCTGTGACGTTGTATTTTTGAAGTGTGGGAGGTGGTTCCTCGGAGCCCTGGCATCCGGAGCTGACAGCATCTACAATATATAATTGGGTAATTAGGCATATATTTTCATTTACGTTTGTTACTGTTATCATCTTAAGTCCCTGTTGCAGAGATTTAGCACAAAACTAGTAGGCCGCTGGTATTGCGGAAAAGAAAAATAGGGAAAAAAATAGAAAAAGGTTTCCACCCCTATTTGGTGGTGGTTGGGAGTGGGGTATACTTTGTACCCTCTCTAAAACTAAACGCCCTGTGGGTTGGGTACTGGTTCCCAGCCCTTCGGGGGCTATATCTTTCCCTACGTGGGGTCTGCCCATATAGTTCTGGACCCTATCGGGGGGTCCCTCCTGCCCCGGGACTCTTTAGTGAGATATTTCGGACCCTTAGTTTCTAATTGTGAGGGGGATTCTTTCCCTTCTATCCCTAGGTGTCAGAAACTTATCATCTCTATAGTATATTTCTCGGTGTGTATCCCCCCCGTTAGTCAGGGATAATTTTTATGTTTCTTGGGTCGTGGATGCCATACCAGGGATGCGTTTTCTCAGCGATACCAGTTTTAAGTTATATACAATTCACATAGACATTTTCCCAACCTGCAAGTATTTTTCAGGAGTATTCCCCCCCCCCCAGTTCCCGTTCTCTTATTCCCTCCCTTTCGGTCCTGTGTGCATTACAACCTCCCCTCGGTTCTTCTTCGTCTTTCCTTTCCAGCTCTGTGTTGCTTTCATACCCTTGCCTAAACCATTTCTAACACCTCCCCTCGTCTGCGACACAATATCTTTGCCCTCTGCTTTTTTTCCCCCCCCTCTAGTGGATCAGATAGTGCTGGAGTTTTTAAGCTTCTGGGTATTATTCCTGGCCTTATGTGGTATAATAGATTATCATGCTTTTTTGTTATGACAATTTAGATACCCTTAGTCTTCGAACATTTATAGTCTTAGGTAAACAGTCCCTGATATTTAGTACATTCTTGTTTGCATTTTGCGTGTGTCCCTTTGCGGTTAAGTTTCTGTAATTTTCCCTCTTGCCCTTCCATATTCCCTTCCCTCCTGTGGAGACCTTAGGTTAGATTAGTTTTGTTTGCACATCTTCTCCTGACACATACTCTGTGAATGTAGGGGTCCCTTAGCCTTTCCTTCCCTCCCCAGAAACCCCCCCCAGGCTAGGGTATGAGGCAGTAGTATTGTTTCTTACTCGTGGGGATATGTGGTTGGGTCCCATAACCTTTCTTTCTCCCTCCATTCCCCCTCCCCCCGAGGCAAGGGCATGATGTAAGAGTGTTGTTTCTCGTTCGTGGGGATCTTCCTCCCTCAAAGGGAGTGGGAGGCCAAAGGGGGTTTACTCTGGGTAATGGGCCGGTCTTTCAGACCGTTTTCTTGTTAGGTGACTGGAGGTATCCTCCATATCGCCTCTGGTTTTATCGTGCCCCCTTTGTAGCGGTTTTTCACATTCCGTCCCAATATGGGGTTGACAGGTTTCTTTCGGCCTAGTATGTGTCTGTGTGACCCGTCTATTTTCCCCTATTTCCCCTCGGGCCTCATGCTTATAGTTTCTGGCTAACATATTTTTTGGGGGGGTTTATCTCAATGATCCTTGTCTCCAGGGAATTCCCCGGGTGATTTTGGGGTGCTAAGGGTAACAGCCGGGCTCCAGGGTCTGATTGAAATTAATACTTGCGGTTTCAGTCGGGTTTGCGCTGTAATGTTCTTATCTTTTAGTGGGGATTTCTTGGTGACTTTGCCACCTGTGTCCAATCCGTCATAGGTGGGGAGATTCTGGGGGGAGTAGTTGCGTCTCCAGCGGGGAGTCTCTTTGTAGTACCAGCCTGTTCAGGAAACGTGGGCCTTCCTCCGGGTTGGTGAGGGTGATCGGTCTTCCATTTTTCATGGCCACCAGCTTAAAGGGGAAGCCCCATCTGTACTTTATTTGATTTTTCAGTAGTACATCTATTATGGGCCTCAGCTCTCTTCTCCTTTGTAATGTGGCTGCTGCAAGGTCCTGAAACAGACGGATCTGTGATCCCTCGTGGTCTATAGTTGAGAGGTTTCGGGCCCCTGTATCACTGCCTCCTTAGTTTTGTGAATGGTGGAGTCTGCATATGACATCCCTGGGCGGCTCTCCTTCTATAGGCTTTGCGCGGAGTGCCCTGTGGGTTCTGTCGGTAGACAAGTTATGTTGTGTGTCTTCCCCTAGTATGCTGAGGAAACGTTTTTACAGGTAAGTGTCCAGGTCAGTTATTGTTTCGGGGATATTTTACTTCTCCTGAATCTATTTTCGGTGTCTTCTTGTTGTTCTCTTAGTAAATAGATATCGTGCCTCATCTCTTTGATGTCCGTTTCCGGCAAAATGAGGACAGGACCTCAGTCTGGTGTTCTAGTGAGGCTACTCTTTCACCAAGCGCCGCAATCTCTTGTCTCACCTCCAAGATGATTTTATTTTGTGAGGTCACAATTGTTTTTTCTATTTGGGAGTATAGTTTTTCCAAATCTTGGCGGGTACAGTGAGTGGGTTCTCCTACTTGTGATGGCGCCCCTCCGGCTCCATCTTGTGGGCCGCGTGGTGTTTCAGGAGGGGGCCAGAAGTCCGTCAGTTCTGCCTTTGAGCTCGCATTTCTTGCCTTTTTTGGTGGCATTGTATGTAGTGATCTTTCCCCCTTAGTTGTGGGGTTTCTCAGGGTCTAAGTTAGCTGTCGTCAGGCTGATTGTAGTTCGCTCAGAGCAGGAGCTCTTACCCTGCACGTCCTTCTACATGAACAGTCAGACTCCGCCCCCAAAATGGCTTTTTAAAGGGTATGTCCACCCCTCATAAACCGGTAGGTTTGCTTGTTAAAAAATGCAGCAGAACTTACAAACCTTCGATCCCCCGGCACTCTGATCCAGGCCCTTTGCTTGCTGGAACTGCAAGCAGGGGGCTGGACCGGCAGCCACATCTGCAATTGGCAATACAGAATGCCAGGGGGAATGAAAGACTGTTTAGTTCTGCTGCTTTTTTTAACATACAAACCTAGTGGTTGTGGCTGGGCTAGGGTCCCTACAATAAAAAAAAGTGTTTAGAGGTAGAGCACTATGGAGGAAAGAGGGCTCTAGATGGATGGAGGGAGGGGGGGGAGGGGATTATTTTCAGTAGCAGGCAATTTAAAAAAAATATTTTTCAGTGTACCTACCCTTTAAGTATTTCTTTTTTAGAAATATGCTGGAACAATGCCCCGGTTTCTCCCATTTTCCATCTCTATACAGGGAATAATATTGTGGATAATAAAATTATACCAAGTAAAAAGCATGTTTGGACTTATTTCACTGAGTGATATTTAGCATATCGCCCAGTGAATGTACAGAAATGTGTTGAATGTACAGAAATGTGTTTATTGGTGAACAGAGGGTCCAGACCCTAGGGAATTCTTTGAGTATAGATACTGTAAGGATACTTATATACTTGATATTGTGTCTAACTATCTTTAAGATAATATAACATACTGAGCTGAGGAATCAGAATTGTGTATAATATGCCTCTGCCTGTTCAAAAATGTCTTCTTCGTTCCTTAATGAGTAGAGATGGCTGAACTTTAGTAAAAGTTGGCAAGTTGGAAAACAAGAAGTAAAAAATAAATAGGTTAAGATCAAGATATATGTAAACAAACCAGTTTAAAATGACACTTCCATAATTAAAATTAAACTTCAACCACTCACTTGTGTCATCCACCACTAGGGGTAATGCAGGCTTCACTCTGTGCTGTTCTGATGCTTGGTTGGTCTGATATACACCTATCCACCACTAGGGTAATGCAGGCTTCACTCTGTGCTGTTCTGATGCTTGCTTGGTCTGTATATACACTATCCACCACTAGGGGTAATGCAGGCTTCACTCTGTGCTGTTCTGATGCTTGCTTGGTCTGTATATATATATCTATCCACCACTAGGGGTAATGCAGGCTTCACTCTGTGCTGTTCTGATGCTTGCTTGGTCTGTATATACACCTATCCACCACTAGGGGTAATGCAGGCTTCACTCTGTGCTGTTCTGATGCTTGCTTGGTCTGTATATACACCTATCCACCACTAGGGGTATGCAGGCTTCACTTGTGCTGTTCTGATGCTTGCTTGGTCTGTATATACATATCCACCACTAGGGGTAATGCAGGCTTCACTCTGTGCTGTTCTGATGCTTGCTTGGTCTGTATATACACCTATCCACCACTAGGGGTAATGCAGGCTTCACTCTGTGCTGTTCTGATGCTTGCTTGGTCTGTATATACACCTATCCACCACTAGGGGTAATGCAGGCTTCACTCTGTGCTGTTCTGATGCTTGCTTGGTCTGTATAGTTCCAAAAACCTCTGCACACAGGAATAAGGTTGCCAACAAACTTTATTATAGCAATTAAAAACAATAAAAAGCACTAAAAAACCTTGCAAAAAACGTCCATTAGCAGTTTTTGAAGTTGCACCTCTCTGCTATGGTGATGAAGCTGTAAGGATTAAAACAGCGAAACGCGTAGGAACTACCTCACAAGCCACGACTTAAAGGGGCCACACCATAGCAGAGAGGTGCAACTTCAAAAACTGCTAATGGACGTTTTTTGCAAGGTGTTTTTAGTGCTTTTTATGTTTTTAATTGATAATAAAGTTTGTTGGCAACCTTATTCCTGTGTGCAGAGGTTTTGGGAACTATACAGACCAAGCAAGCATCAGAAACGCACAGAGTGAAGCCTGCATTACCCCTAGTGGTGGATAGGTGTATATACAGACCAAGCAAGCATCAGAACAGCACAGAGTAAAGCCTGCATTACCCTAGTGGTGGATAGGTGTATTACGACCAAGCAAGCATCAGAACAGCACAGAGTGAAGCCTGCATTACCCCTAGTGGTGGATAGGTGTATATACAGACCAAGCAAGCATCAGAACAGCACAGGTGAAGCCTGCATTACCCCTAGTGGTGGATAGGTGTATATACAGACCAAGCAAGCATCAGAACAGCACAGAGTGAAGCCTGCATAACCCTAGTGGTGGATAGGTGTAATACAGACCAAGCAAGCATCAGAACAGCACAGAGTGAAGCCTGCATTACCCCTAGTGGTGGATAGACACAAGTGAGTGTGTTGAATTTTAATTTTAATATAGGAAGTGTCATTTTAAACTGGTTTGTTTACAGAGATCTTGATCTTAACCTATTTATTTTTACTTCTTGTTTAACCCTTCCCCTACCCATACCCCAAGCTGCAAGCAAGATACTTTTAAAGATTTTATAAACAATTCAGTGGACAACTTGCAGGGCAGCCACCCTACTTAAGGAGACGTTCCCTACCACACCATAGCGCGGAAGTAATCCAATCTACTAAGTTGGAAAACAAACCCATTTAAGTCAATGGGGAGAAATAGTTCGTAAAGTTTAGGTTAAATACATAAAAAAAACTTACTGTAAATCAAAGGCTACATTTGAGGGTTACCAAAATAGAATGCTACAATCGAGAGTTACCGAACAATACATTCAACGGTTACCAAAATTTAAGGATACATTTGAGAACGATACATTTGAGGGTTACTGATTTGAAAATTCTATATTTATCGAATTTTTGATAATTATTGAAATTAAGTCCGCGAGTTCGAAAGAAACGAACTAGTTTGGATAGTTCAGACTTCGTACGAACTCATAAAGTTCGACCCGAGTTTGGATCCATCACTATTAATGACATCATTGCGTTCTATTGATGAACGGTATGCTCACCACACAACGAGGTTATATGTTTGTGATTTTGGAGGCCATTTATATGAAGTAATGTTTTTAAGAGAATTGACAGCGTTAAAAATTTTTAAGAGAATTGACAGCGTTAAAAAACTAAAGCGTTTAAAACAAGAAAGCGTTTAAGAACAACACTATTTCTCCGCTGTGTCTCTGCTGTGTATTGCTGTTTAGTATGGACAGTTTTGTTGGGGCCGCGCAATGTGCATCCTGCCGCATGTATGGGATCTTGGAGCAGCCGCCCCAGGGGACCTATGTATGTGTCAGATGTGAGTGGGTTGCCCATTTGGAATCTGAGGTACAGAGTCTAAGGGGTAAACTTGCAGCATTGCAGGACTTGGCAAACCTGGGGGAAATGCAGGTACTGGCAGGGGCCAGTAAACTGGTGGGTGGAGATGGGGCAGATAAGGTGGAGAAGGAAGATAGATTTGTAAGGGTCACCAGGGGAAGTAGGGGATGGAAGGATAGGGGGGCTTCTTCCCAGCTGGTCGATCCCAACAGATTTGCCATTTTAGGTGAAGATGTGGAGGACGATGGCTCGGAAGCAGCATGTATGGAGGGGGCCTTTCCCTTGAGCACCCAGGGGACGGCCATCTCCAATACAAGGGAGGGAGAACTGGGGGCTAGGAAGGATAGACAGGTGGTAGTGGTAGGGGATTCTATTATTAGAAGGGTAGATAGGGTAATCTGTCGCCAGGACCCTGCATGCCGAACAGTGTGTTGTCTGCCTGGTGCTAGGGTTCGACATGTGGTGGATCGTGTAGACAGATTATTGGGTGGGGCTGGGAGTGACCCGGCGGTCTTGGTTCACATTGGTGCCAATGACAAAGTTAGAGGTGGAGGTGAGGTCCTTAAAAATGATTTCCGAGAATTAGGGGCCAAGTTAAAAGCAAGGACCTCCAGGGTAGTGATTTCAGAAATACTACCGCAGCCACGTGCTACGCTAGGGAGGCAACGGGAGCTCAGGAGTATAAATGCGTGGCTAAGAGAGTGGTGTAAGGAGATGGGGTTTGGGTTTTTAGAGAACTGGGCTGACTTTTCTGTTGGCTACAGGCTCTTTAGTAGTGACGGATTGCACCTCAATGGTGATGGTGCAACTGTTTTGGGGGAGAAGATGGCTAGGGGGTTGGAGGAGATTTTAAACTAGGTATGGGGGGGAGGGAACGTTTAACTACACAGGGGTAGATAGAGAAGTTAGGGATCTGGGGGCTAGTAACACAACGGAGGGAGGAGAAGGGGGAGGGGGGAGCATAGAGGATAAGGAGGCATGTACGACCATGTATGGAAGTAAATCAATTGATAATCTAAAATGTATGTTTACAAATGCAAGGAGTCTGGCTGGAAAAACCGGCGAACTTGAAATAATAGCTCTAAAGGAAAGGTATGATGTAATTGGTATAGCAGAATCATGGCTTAATGATTCACACGACTGGACAGTAAATATTGAAGGGTACTCCTTATTTAGACATGACCGAGTTAATAAGAAAGGAGGAGGAGTATGTATGTATGTTAAACAGGAATTGAAGCCAAATTTAAAAGATGGAATAGATGGGGGAGCAAACGATGCGGCAGAAACATTATGGGTGGAACTGTGTACAGGAAGCAAGAAGGTAGGTAAATTAATTGTTGGAGTGTGTTATAAGCCGCCAAATGCCGGGGAAGAGGTGGAAATGAATCTCCATATGCAGTTGGCGAAGGCTGCTGGTATGGGGCATGTTCTGGTTATGGGGGATTTTAACTACCCTGAAATAGATTGGAGTAATGGAACTGCCAGCACCTCAAAAGGTATAAAGTTCTTAAATTTCCTATATGAGCATTTTCTTTCACAGATGGTAGAAGTTCCTACTAGAAAGAATGCGTTGTTGGATCTGGTGATATCTAATAACCCAGAGCTCATTTTGGAGATGAAGGTAATGGGAAGCTTAGGGAATAGTGACCATGATATAGTGTCATTTAATATAGGTTGCAGAAAACTAAAGTGCACTGGCTTAACAAAAACTTTTAACTTTAGGAAAGCTAATTTTATGCTTTTAAAGGAATCGCTCCTGCTCATAGACTGGGGGGAACTGTTTCTAGGTAAAGATACTGAGCAGATGTGGACCACTTTTAAAGGGATATTAAACTATAACATTTCCAAATCGGTACCTTTAGGAAACAAGTGTAAAAAAATTAGGTCCACTCCTGCATGGCTTAATGCTCAGGTAAAAAGGGAAATGGAAAAAAAGAAAAGGGCTTTTAAAATTTTGAAAGCAGAAGGCACAGAACAGGCTTACAGGGACTTCAAAAGTTGTAATAAAGAGTGCAAGAAAGCAATTCAACTAGCTAAAATAGAAAATGAAACACGGATTGCCGAACAAAGCAAGTCCAACCCCAAGATGTTTTTTAAGTATATAAATGGTAAAATGGTTTTTTTACATCGGTTTTTACTGTTGAGAATCCTTACAGTAGGGATTGTAACAATGTGCAGGGAGGAAATGAAGAGTTTTCACATTGGATAACAGAGGATATGGTACGGAATCAATTAGACAAAGTTAATATCAATAAAGCGCCAGGACCAGATGGATTGCATCCTAGGATTTTAAAAGAGCTTAGTTCAGTTCTAGCAAGACCACTGTGTCTCATCTTTTCAGATTCGCTTTTGTCTGGGGATGTGCCGCTGGATTGGAAAAAAGCCAATGTAATACCAATATTCAAAAAAGGTAGTCGTTCACAGCCTGGTAACTATAGACCTGTAAGCCTAACATCAGTGGTAGGGAAGGTGATGGAAACTTTGTTAAGGGATCATATCCTTGACTTTGTCTCCAGAGATCATCTTATTAGTAGTAGTCAGCATGGATTTATGAGAAATAGATCATGCCAGACAAATTTAATTGGTTTTTATGAAGAAGTGAGTAAGAAGTTAGATTCAGGCACAGCTGTGGATGTGGTATATTTGGATTTTGCAAAAGCCTTTGATACTGTGCCACATAGGCGACTAATGTATAAACTGAGGACTGTTGGCCTTGAAGAAAACATTTGTTCATGGATAGAGAACTGGTTATTGGACCGCAAACAGAGAGTGGTGGTTAATGGAGCTACATCTATGTGGGCTAAAGTTCTAAGCGGAGTGCCTCAGGGTTCTGTACTGGGGCCGCTTCTGTTTAATCTGTTTATAAATGACTTAGAAGGGGGCATTGAGAGCAAGGTCTCTGTGTTTGCTGATGACACTAAATTATGCAGAGCTTTGGAAACTTCCAATGATGTGCAAGTGCTGCAAGCAGACCTAGATAGATTATCAAAATGGGCAGCAGAATGGCAGATGAGATTCAATGTTGATAAATGTAAGGTGATGCATTTGGGATTTAATAATCCCTGTGCCACCTACACCATAAATAACTCTGTGTTAGGTGCATCTGAAATGGAAAAAGATTTGGGGGTTCTGGTAGATAACAGACTTAGCTGTAGCAAACAATGCCAGGTAGCAACAGCTAGAGCTAGCAAGATATTGTCTTGTATAAAGAGGGGAATAGATTCAAGAGAGAAAAATATTATTCTCCCTCTTTACAAGGCACTGGTAAGGCCTCATTTGGAATATGCGGTGCAGTTTTGGAATCCCATATACAAAAGGGACATCTTGGAAATGGAAGCAGTCCAGAGAAGGGCAACTAAATTAATAAGGGGAATGGAGGGGCTTGAATATGCAGGCAGATTAGACAAGTTAGGGCTGTTTACATTGGAGAAGCGGCGGTTGCGTGGGGACATGATAACCTTATACAAATATATTAATGGCCCATACAGTGAACTCTCTGGTGCATTGTTCACTAATAGGTCATATCAGAGGACTCGTGGACATCCTTTAAGGTTGGAAGAAAAGAAGTTTCATCTTCAAGTTAGGAGAGGTTTCTTTACAGTGAGAACGGTGAAACTGTGGAACTGTCTTCCAGCAGAGGTGGTAATGGCAAGTTCATTGAATAACTTTAAAAAAGGCCTGGATAAGTTTCTAAAACTAAAAAATATTGAGAATTACTGGTATTAATGCATATAGATCTGGTTGATCCAGGGATACTTTCCGATTGCCGTTTGGAGTCAGGAAGGAATTTTTTCCCCCCTTTTTTAGCTGGGGTTTTTTGCCTTCCTCTGGTTCAACTGTTAGGTAGGGTTAAAAAAAAAAAAAAAGGGAATAGGTTGGACTTGATGGACGAATGTCTTTATTCAACCTTAATTACTATGAGGTAGAGAGGGATACGGCTTTTAATAAATAAAGCCTAATGGCAGTCATAGGTCTTGCCGTGATGCTCTGTTAGGACATATATAATTATTAACTGACTTTACTATTGAACATTTGAAATATACCAGGGCCAGCAATTATATAAATAATATTCAACTATGGCATATTTCTCACTTACTGTAATATTTTTGTACATGAATTTTATAACTATTGGCTTTGCAGGCACATTGTGTCATTGTGTCATTTGCAATTGATTTTAATTCCCTTACCCCTATCAGCAAATTATACTATTTTTTCTATCTGGTGCCATTTGCTCCTATAGCATTGCAAGACATTAGAATTAGTATGGAATAGTAGTAGAGAATTGTACCTTGTTAGTCATTGATGAAAGCAAACACATCTTGGATTTAAAGTAATACCTTATTACTATAATTACTGATTGAAAATGCAGCTTTTCAACCACTTAAGCTTGTATCGCGCCTGAAGAAGAAGCTCAAGTGCTACAAAAGCTGCATTTTCAATCACTTTAGTTAGCCAATAAAATGTATCACTATATCCATTAGTGTGGAGGGAAGGTGTGGAATAAAAGGAGCAAAATAGAATGAGGGTAGAAAGGAGACGAATAAAATAAGTGGGTAAGGGAGCAGGAGGGACCAAGTATGACCCAGTATGACCGGTATGACCCAGTATGACCGATGTGGTCCTAGTATGATCCAGTATGACCCAATATGATACAGTATGTCCAGTATGACCGAGTATGATCCAGTATGACACAGCATAATCCAGTATGACCCAGTATGATTCAGTATGACCCAATATTACCCAGTACAACCCAATATGACACAGTATGATCCAGTATAACCCAATATTACCCAGTACAACCCAATATGACACAGTATGATCCAGTATAACCCAATATTACCCAGTACAATCTGGTATGACACAGTATGATCCAGTATAACCCAGTTTGATCCAGTATGAGGAGTATGACCAAGTATAATCCAGTATGACGCAGTATGACCCAAAATTACCGAGTATAATGCAGTATGAACCGTTATTATTTAGTATGACCCAATATTACACAGCCCAGTACAATCCAGTATGACAAAGTATGATCCAGTATAACCCAGTTTGATCCAGTATGACCCAATATTACCCAGCCCAGTACGTACACAGTATGATCCAGTATGACGAGTATGATACAGTTTGACTGAATATGATTTAGTATTACCAAGTATAATCCAGTATGGCACAGTATGAACCAGTATGACCCAGTTTGATTCATTATGACCCAATATTACCCAGTATAATCCAGTATAATTCAGTATGACCCAATATCACCCAGTATGATCCAGTTTGATTCAGTATGACCCAATATTACCCAGTATAATCCAGTATGATTCAGTATGACCCAATATTACCCAGTATAATCCAGTATGATTCAGTATGACCCAATATTACCCAGTATAATCCAGTATAATTCAGTATGACCCAATATCACCCAGTATGATCCAGTTTGAAAATAGCTTAACCCCCTACAACCCTACTGTTAAGATGAGTATTTCAAATTGCATTTAACGGCTTGTAATCAGCATGTGCTATTTACATTACACAAGATACAGTACTATCCTTAGGAAGGGGGGGCATGTACATCTTTGCCTGGACCCCCATTTTTCCTGCAACATCTGCACATTTGTGACCTTCTTGATATTGATGCACACCTTTATTTTTCCTGGTTAGGAAATTCTGAGACGTTATTGTAAAACGAAGGAAAGATCAGTCATATTTTGTAGGAATGTTTGATGATTTGTGGCCTCACTCTGATTCCCTACAATATTGAAAGGTCACTTTAAAAGCCCCTTTAACCTCTCCGCTCAAAACCTTTATTTTAATGGCGAACAGCAATTATTATCCACCAGTGAGCGCTCTGATCTGTATGGCAGTGACCCCCCTGCAGTGAGCTCGTCTGCTTTCAAACAACTATTTAGGGGAATACAGGACAACTTTTGTTTTTATTCTCCAGGATAAAAATTAAACAAGCTGTATGATCGAGGTGGATAAAGGTGCAACATCGTAACACTGTGCCTTTATCTATAGGGCCCTAAAGTGGGTGTGGCTAAAATGTTGTTGGTGCACTGAGCTCACCACTGTCTATAATAACCCTTGCAGGAATCCCTCCCTTGGAAATCCTACACTTGCCCCTGGATTAATCTAAATAATCAAAAACTATATGGACAGCATCAGAAAGGGCCACCACCTGGTATTTCAGTGGCACAGCTGATAAATAGGTACCAGTGAACAAATTTGAACATTCCAAGCTGAATTTACACATTAGCCCTACTTACCAAAACTTGGTATTTTTTAAAGGATAAGTGCACTGTAAAATCAAGTTATGTTCATTTGGAAGCTGCAGCTTTAAAAATACTGTTTCCATATTTATTTTTTGCCTATGCCCCTCCAGAGCCTAGCTTTGTGCCTTGGAAGTTGCTGACATCTTGTTACTGGTTTGCTGAATGTTAAGCTCCGCCCCTCTGAGATTTCCTCTGCTTTCTCCTGCTTGAGCCTCAAACAGTAATGCTTGTGAGTTCCGTGCACTCTCCTACTTGAGCCTCAAACACTAATGCCTGTGAGTTCCGTGCATTCTCCTGCTTGATCCTCAAGCGGTAATCCCTGTGAGTTCCGTGCACTCTCCTGCTTGAGCCTCAAACACTAATGCCTGTGAGTTCCGTGCACTCTCCTGCTTGAGCCTCAAACGATAATGCCTGTGAGTTCCGTGCACTCTCTTTCTTGAGCCTCAAACGGTAATGCCTGTGAGTTCCGTGCACTCTCGCTGAGCTCAAACAGTAATGCCTGTGAGTTCCGTGCACTCTCTGCTTGAGCCTCAAACGGTATGCCTGTGAGTTCGTGCACTCTCCTGCTTGACCTCAAGCGGTAATCCCTGTGAGTTCGTGCCATCTCCTGCTTGAGCCTCAACACTAATGCCTGTGAAGTTCCGTGCACTCTCCTGCTTGAGCCTCAAACGGTAATGCCTGTGAGTTCCATGCACTCTCCTGCTTGAGCCTCAAACAGTAATGCCTGTGAGTTGCGTGCACTCTCCTGCTTGAGCCTCAAACGGTAATGCCTGTGAGTTCTGTGCACTCTCCTGTTTGAGCCTCAAACGGTAATGCCTGTGAGTTCCGTGCACTCTCTTTCTTGAGCCTCAAACGGTAATGCCTGTGAGTTCCGTGCACTCTCCTGCTTGAGCCTCAAACGGTAATGCCAGTGAGTGCCGCGCACTCTCCTGATTGAGCCTCAAACAATAATACCTGTGAGTTCTGTGCACTCTCCTCCTTGAGCCTCAAACAATAATGCCTGTGCAGATATCCCACCCCTCCCGGATCTTCCGGGAGTCTCCCTCGAATTGGGGTGGTCTCCTGCACTCCCGCAAAACCACCCCAATCTCCCGCGACGGAGAGGAGTCCTGAATCTCCTCCCCATCATGCCCCCTTTTCGAGCACCAGACCCCTGAACCACCCATATCATGCCCACAACCTGCCTCCTCCCACCTCGTCCCGCACCACAACTCCCCTCACCCTGCCCACGACGTGGCTTAAATGACGCACCGCCATGCTCAGAAGAGCGGAGCTTTACCATTCAGCAAACCAGTAACAAGATGTCAGCAACTTCCAAGGCACAAAGCTAGGCTCTGGAGGGACATAGGGGAAAAAAATGTGGCAACGGTATTTTTAAAGCTGCAGCTTCCAAATGAATATAACTTGATTGTACAGTGCACTTATCCTTTAAAGTGTGGAATTGGCAATCCAAGCTTTGGAGGTTGAGAAGTAGAAGACAATCAAATATTTGACCAGAGACAGATAGCATAATGTATAATGGCACCCTACAGCTATTGATTGGTTGAAACCAGACCAGCCATCTAGAGGTTTCTCTGGTGGGTTCTGGATATCATTATATGTCAATCATGTTAGAGCAGCTGATTCGGGGAATGTGAAACTGAGGGAGCACAAAATCAATCATGTCATTAGATAAATGGAACGTCTTCCTGTGACCTGCCAACATAGGTTATGTCCTTTTATCTGCAGTCATAAGGAAGCATTCAGCTCTGTGCAGGCAACTGTCCATTATTGTTAACAGGAATCTCTGCAGTCTTGTTATGTATTTGGGACCTATTGTTATGTGGGTTGTTTTTCTGAGCCATGTGATATATACTGAGATGGAATAATGTTAAGGTAAGTGGGGACTCGTTATTAGGCACAGACAGGGCCATTAGGATCCTGCACTGAATATTCAACGCCCCCGATATAGTGAGACATACAGCGAAGTACAGAATTTACAATATAGGGGTCTATCCATAAAGCTGAACGTACTCTCAAGCCTCATGCACATGTGTGACCGTGGGGACCAACCTGCAACACGCATGTGAATGAACACAAAATGCCAATTCAGTTGGGACTCTTTGACAGATCCACCCGTCTGATCATCAACAGGGCTTCAGACAGCAATGTCTACCGAACCAACATTGATTAAATAGAAAATATCAAAGGCTGATATTCAACCAACACTGCTGCCACGGGACGTTACTACCTGGGATCTTACTGGCAGATTTTCATCATCATAGGTTTTAAACAAAGCTACAGTCTTACAAAAACCCTTTAGGCAGTATTTCTAAAAGATTTATTTCATTAAATGACAATATCGATCTTTTATAGCGGTGATAAATTACTGAATTTACCATTTAACTATTATGCGGTATTTACCCATTGACCATTAGGGTTATTTTACAGCGTGGTCATAAAATAAAGCCACAGTGATGAATCTTTATTTCTGAATGCTTGTGTGTGCAATATATGACAGTAACATATACTTTGAGGTGTGTGTGTGCGTTTCTGCATGTCTTCAATTCAGTACTTGTTTTTCTCAGGCACAGTATCACCTCTCCCTGACTATCTGTGAGGGCAAGCATGCTCAGTAATCACTATGATGCAGCTTTTGGTGAGGGAATTTCCTACCATGCAATTCACCATTATAAAACAGCACATGACAGAAGAGATTATGATAATAATGCACTTGATGGACAGCTGAAATGTAAGATGGTTCAGATTTGATATTGCATATTGGGTGTGTCCAACCCACCATCAGCTAAGCAAATCCAACTTACTGTTTTTCTTTAGGTACAGAATGCAAGCTAGGATATTAACACTACATGGTGTGAGAAACATATTTCTTTGTCTTCTTATGGTGGTGTATATGATTGAAGTGTCCTTACTGGTACAACATCCAAGTGTTAGACTCGGGGCATTGGCACTTAGGTATCCCTGTATATTGGGTACTTGAAATGGGCGAACCCATTCTGCTCGATTATTCACCGATTTTAGAAAAAATTTGACTTTTCGAAAATCCGTGAGCAGAACCGTTAAAGTCAATAGGAAAAAAAATCCAAAAATTTGGCCTAAAATAAAGGTGTAAATTTAAAAACCACCGTCCAGCAGGGCCGGCCTTAGGATAAATAGCACCCTTTGCAAGATATGTTACTGGTCCCTAGCACATCCCCCCAAAACACCCCCTGGGCACATAATGCTGAATGCTGTTTGCCTTGGCCTGCTTCAAATCAAGTCCACCACCTGCGCTTATTGTCTTTTAGTATCTGCAATGCGAGCTTGTATATATCATGTGTACATCATTACATAACACGTAATGCACAGACAGAACAGAATACATATATCTAGTCTGGGCTTTGTCTGTGACATGGGGTGGTGCCAATACATATATTTGACTTGCAGGTACAAACCAGGAGGCATGCGCATACCAAAGGCCAGTCCTGCCCAGTCCAGTAGTGAAGGCCTCATGCGCTTCCTCTTTTGGCATTCAGTGTAGTATTTTCGAAATTTCTAGAGATTCTGACAGATCCGCTTCATAACTAGGTTGGGGTTCGCATTTGGGTCCATCTTTATAGAGGATAATAATACAAAACCGTGTTTACTATATACTTTCTACTTCACCTATCCCTTAGAACGCATGCGTTATTTGATACATCACACCCTCATGTATTGTGTTCGTATCATAGAATTAGGGATATTGAGTGTTTGTAAGTATTTATATTCGGGGCTAAATTGATGGGTATTAGTCTCCATATTTGTTAACCATTTAATTATATACCTATGGTTTCTTTAGGTAAAGACATTTCATGTGTCAGGCTCCTTTAGAGTTGGGTGCATCCTTTTGTGGTTCTGTAATTTATAGTAAATAATAAGTGAAAATAAAGGGACCATACCAGGTGCATAAGCAGGGGGCGTACCTGAGGGGCCTGGGCCCCACCATGATTTTGGAGACAGGGCCCCTGACCTCCTCCTCCCTCCATGATCAGCTGTACAAATGAAACATACGCGCGATCAGCTGAAACCGGACCTGAACTTCCGGAACCGAACCGAAAGTTTTTGTTCCGGTCTATTAAACAGCTGATCACGTGTTTGTTTCATTCGTACGCGGGCTGTTTAAAAATGTGTAGTCGCAGCAGAGATTGTGGGCTTGTGGCGGGCCCTACTACCGTCCGGGCCCCCCGCGGTAGTCCCTTTAAATACATAGTAAGTGAATATAGGATTTTTTATATAAAGATGCAGTATTGCAAAATTGCAATAATGTTCCTTTAACAATGTTGTAAAATACACAGTGGTATCTGTGTCAACGCAATATACCATCCAAGGTGCACAATACTGATCCCTGGTGGTATTTTGCAGTATAGTCCATAGAACAGAGATGCCCAACCCACGGCCCGGGCAAATTTTTTCGCGCCCCGCACGGGGTGGGAGTGGAAAGGGGCAGGGGCATTCCGAGGGCATAACCAGGCGGGATGGTGCGGAGCTACTCCCCACGGCCCGCTCACAGTGTTCAGTGCCGCTAGTGCGGCCCCCAGCATTGGCTGGGTGGGGCACCCCTGCCATAGAAGAAAGCTATGTCATCAGTTATAACTCATGGTTAGCTATGCCTCATCAGGTATAACTCATGCTTAGCTATGTCATCAGTTATAAATGGTCATGGACGTGTCATCAGTTACAACCTGTGCTTGGCTATGTCATGATTTGTAAATGGTGCTTAGCTATGTAATCAGCTTTAGCTCATGCTTGGCTATGTCATCTGTGTCTCATGACTCACTGAAATATGTCTATTATAGGAACAAATATACCCACCACTTTCAAATAAATGGATATTAGAAGTCACCTTGCAGTTCCATGACCTGTACATTAGGCCTTGTAGTTTATTATGGTCATGTGACTGGTCTGTAATTAATATCCTTATATTACACAATCAGATATATTATTCTCTGTATAGTTGTGTATCTATATATACATATTAAGTTTGATAGAAAGACACCTACAGTATGTGCCAGGAATATTTTGCATTCCTCCCATCGAAAAATCTATAATTCAATGTAACCATGGCGTACAGTTTATATGAAGCCAGATAGATAAAAACGTCCCTAATCTAGTACACCCGCCCTGTAACTCCCATCTGACTCTGTATATTGAGATAAGGACTGCGTTTAGCAAAGTTATACAAATTTCCAAGAAGGATAGGGAACAAATTGCAATAAAATGACACGTCCAATCTCAGCTGGTTAACATTATCCTTCATTGTCCCCATTCTTCTTCAAACAGAACAAACCAGCAGTAGAAGTGCCTGAGAATAGACTGAATCACAGAATAACAATGAAATCAGAGGTGGGCAACTTGCGATGCGTTTATCTCTCCGCGGTTTCTGCTCTGCTGGAACAATTACATCCAAGGCCCAAGAATGTCCCAGATAAATTACCTGGAAAAACGGGATGGGGGAATAGGATGAGAGAAATGAAGATGTCTATTACAAAATAGAAGATCTCTTAGTGCTTTACTATTAATGAATAAACACTGCAAGGTACAATTATTTTATGGTCCTGTAGCATTCAGATGGGGATGGGGGGTTCATGAATTCAGTTTTCTTTTAACGTTCTACATTCATTTTATGACTTTGCTGATCCTTTCCCACTGGGAACTGACCACTAGTCCAGTAGATGCTACCATGTCCTTCAAGGTCAACAACTGGGTCAACCAACCCCACGGGTCAACCATTCAGCTGTAGGCAGGCAATTCTGCAAAATATTAGAAATGGTAATGAATGGACAGCTCTAATGATCAATATAAATGATATATAAACTGATATTTAAACTGCATCCCCTACCTTCACTGGAGGAACAGGAACCCAAGGAACAGACTGCATTTAATGTAATCCATCTCTCATACATTCACATGGTACCTTGACCTTAGTACTTACCCCTAAAAGTCCAATATATAAACATTTGGACACAGGACAGACAATATTAATTTCCTTTGTTTCAGAACATGTCTTAATGAACAGATAACTTACGGTAGGTGTGTAGGAGTCATATACATGGACAAACCAGGTCAATGTCCAAGGCAGGGCCGAGACGGAGGGCTACTCAGGGACCAACTGATCCCAGGTGACTGACTACGGACGGTAGTGTTAGACTGACTGGGTTAAACGCTTGGTCTATATATTACCTCATATGCTTATATATATTGGGGCCGGGATGAGGGGGGATGTACTCTGTGGTTTTAATGGATTTTATGCTTGTGCCTATGTTTGTGTGCTCATGATATAATATTCAATGCATCATTTTGCTGTTCTCCAGTAATTATCACAAATAAAGGGAATTTTATTTAAGGAAGTGTGCTGGGTTCACCCCTTTTTTTTCTCTTTCTTGCTTGTTCAAAATACAGGGAAAGCACCGGGAATGCTAATTACAGTAGGCACTGCAGGTGTGAGAACTTACCTTTGCTGCGATAGGCTGGGTCCTGGAGAAGCTTCTCCAGAACCATCCGAGAGCTTAGAAGGCCGGCCTGTAAGGGAGAATGGAGCCAGTCTGATGCGGAAGTTTAGTCACACATTCACCTGCATAATGGAGAACATACCAGAGGTCTAGAAGCACCGGCCTAGAAGCACTGCAAGGCTGTGTATAGCAGGAGGAGAACCCACAGTGATAGAAGGAAGGTGATTACCAAGCAGGCAAGGTCTGCGAGTGCAACAGGCTTCTAAAAGGTGAGACAGGAGAACATGGAGGGCAGGTCAGAGCGGTAAATGTAACCAGAGTTTATATGGCCAGCAACTTCACCAGAGCTATCCGGAGGAGAGGAAGACATGATGTTTTCTCCTACCGGAGGGCATTACAAAGTTTATCAGTCTCCTCACACGTCAGTGCCTATGCCTGCTGCAATGCCTGGACCCTCTCCACACCTGCAAGAAGGTGGAGCGCAGATGGAGACACCAGCTCTGGCCCCAGGTAATTATACTTTTGACATTCCTGGTTTAAAAGAATATATTCAGAATTGCATGCTTTCAATGTCTCCTGGTGTGGCCCAAGGGGGTAAAAACACAGGGGTGCATGAGGAAAACAAAGACGTCACATTATGTGAGGCTACCCCATTGGGTTTGCACTTATCAGCTACGGTTAAGGATCAAATAGTGAGGGGGGAGTATACATATATATTGTCACTCCTGCCTGCAGCAAAAGATTTCCTTAAAAAACATGGAATTAGTGACAAGGACCAAGATAGAAAGCGCCCTGTAGCACGTAGCCTGAACAATTGGCTTTAATCATTCTGTAAATATTCAAATATTTTATGTAGCAGCAAACCAGAGATGGCCCCAGGTCACCATCATGGAAGCTAACAAATCTTTAGGTGGTCTCAGTTGGTTTATCTACGATTTCCCCCAAAGATGTCAGTCAACAGAGGTATGAGGTGGGGGGAGAAAGATGGGGACCTTTGGTTGGGTTTAGTCTCTTATAGGTCCCAGTCAACAGCTACCACAGTCAGATCGAAACAACCGCAGGCCCCTGGAAAAACAAACCCTTGTTGGGCCTTCAATGAGGGGAATTGCAAATTGGCTCAAAACTGCCACTTTCATCACAAATGTGCAGTATGCAGAGGGCAACCTGCCATTAAATGTCTTAAAAAATATGCAGGACAGGCTGTGATAACAGGGCCAAAGTTCGGACCCTTGTCTGTCACCACCAATGAAGCAGTCAAGGTTGCTGCAATTTTTAATGGGGTACCCAAACAAAATGAGTGCTCAGATACAGGTTTTACCCTGGGATTCTGGATCCCTTTTAATGAAAATGTATATAGCTGTGATGTTGTGGATAATTAATGTCGGCAGGTGAAGATCCATGTTCTATGGAGTAAAATGATGGATTGTCTTGGGGTAGGCTAGCAGGCCCCTTTTCTCATCCCCCTTTACATTTTTCAGAATTTCAGCACTAGAATTACTACCTAAAAGGGGGGGAAAGGAGTTTAGTCTGATCCACCACCTGTGATTTCTAGCAGGAAACTCAATCAATGATGGGATAGACCCTATTGCATGTAAAGTGAAGTATGCCTCTTTTGGCAAGATGTTGGGTTCTTTGATGGCTAAAAACGATATCAAATCTGCTTTTAGGCTTTTACCTATTCACGCTAATTGTCACCATCTCTTAGGTTTCCATTTTGAAGGTAGTTTTTATTTTGATAAATGTCTCCCAATGGGATGCAACATACCGTGTTATTATTATCGAGCTATTTTCCACGTTCATAAAATGAGTAGTTTCCCAAGTGTCTGATTCTAAGTTACTGTTGCACTACTAGAGATTGTTTATTTATAGCCCCCCTGGTATCATTCAAAGCATCTTGTTATGTTAGTGACCTGATGGGAATTCCTATAGCTTCAGAAAAGACGGTTTCTCCGTCTGGAGTTTTGGGGTATCACACAGGATACAGTTAAGTTACCCAGAGCCGCTATCGCTCAGGGTAATTGTCCTGTTCGTGATTTAATATCGCGTTTGCAAATGTGGGTAAATCCAGGTAAGGGATTTACCCACTGCGGGATTTTAATGCCAGCTATTTGCTAGCGTTAACATCCGGCACTAAAACTACTGCAAACGCAATATTAAACCGCAAGCGTCGGATGCGGTGATTTTTGCGTAACCCACATGTCCAACGCTAATATGGAGCTAATGTCTCGCTAACCTGTATTTAGTCTCCAGCAGGAAGGATTCCACTAGAGGTCTAGGCTGCTAAGATGTCTCCCTGGTCAACTACAAACTGTTATTAATACTTAATACTTATTTGCAAGTTAAAGACTGACCCGAAGGGTAAGGGTAGAGTGCTATGGTTGGGGGCTTTCCCTAGCTTTGACTTGTGTCCTGTTAAAGGGTAACTCTGATCTCGAATTCTTCCAAAATAGTAAGGATTATATAAAAAGCCTTCCATCACACCTTCAAAATAAAACCTAAATCACATCTCTAGATAAAATTTATGAGACGTTATTGCTGAAAAAGTTCAGCAATATTACTTCCTGTTTTCAGCCATGTGACCAGCTTGTAGTCATGTGACCAGCCTCTGCCTGCATTAATAGGCTCCCCTTCTCAACTATCATTTTTCTCCCCAGGTACTTCCTGATTTACCCAGCATTAAGTCTTTACTGAGCATGCTTCTCCCCCGGGGAAGAGGGTCTAGCAGAGATAAGGTGATGTCACTCAACCTACTGGAATCAGGAAGTTTGAACATTCACCCCAATGTAATTTCTCACAGGCTCTAGCCAGAGCTCATTTTAAAGGAAATACTGCAGGCTTTCATTTAACCCTAACTTGTTTTGAAACCATAGTTGCCCTTTAAAGGGGAACTGTGGTCGCCAAACAAGTTGAGTTTAAATGAAAAGCCAGTTTCCTACCTTTAAAACGAGCCATCAACCACCTCTCTACATGCTCCACAGCCCAAGATATACAGAAATGACTGACCAGAAAGTTAATGGGTGGGAGGCTGACTTGTGGCATTCCTGAGGCTTCTCCTGCACAGTGCTGCTGGCGAGCACAGCCTCAGACTCCCTCAGTGTGTGAGGGAGACAGGAAGTCCCTCCTCCTCTCTGCTGTGTGAAGTCCTGACAGAGAAGGTAAGGGAATCTACAGCCATTCTCTTTCACTGTGTGAAAACAGCCTTTTCAGGCAGAGTTCTCACTCTGCCTGAAAAGTTTGTTTCCACAGAGTTTTCTGTAGGGGGGTTCTGAGTAACCCATGGCACCCGTGAGTGGGCGGGGCTTAGGCACCGTGGCGTGCCGGTTGTATGGTCGTAGGCTCTGTAATGCAACTTACATGCAATCACAAAATGAATGGGCCAGACGGGACCATTGTGGGACCGTCAGAAGGTAAGAAACTGCTGGCCTCTATAGAAAAAACGTCAAATCTATCTAATATCTCAGTAGTGTATGGCCACCTTTAGAAGTGCGAGAGCAAAACTAGCACTACAAGACAGACTTTGGAGGGCTGAGATAAGGGATCTAGGGCAAACCTCAGATTATAATACAGATCGGCTTGAATATTTGCCCATCCGGATTATAAAAAAAGAGCAATAACTCAGATACCTGGTCTATGACAAATTAGAAAGGTCACTTCTGTGGGCAAAGTTACAGGTCTGTCACATACTGAACTACAGTTGAAGTATGCTGGTACTTTTCCAGATGCATATTCACAGCTTGGAGCAAGTTGCCCACAGTGACTGATATGTGCAAGTTGCCCACAGTGACTGGTATGTGCAAGATGCCCACAGTGACTGGTACATGCAAGGTGCCCACACTGACTGGTACATGCAAGTTACCCAGAGTGACTGGTACATGTAAGTTGTCCCCAGTGACTGGTACATGCAAGTTGCCCACCGTGACTGGTACATGCAAGTTGTCCACAGTGACTGGTATTTACAAGTTGCCCACAGTGACTGGTACATACAAGTTGCCCAAACAGACTGGTATATATATAAGTTGCCCACAGTGACTGGAACATAAAGTTTCCCATGGTGAATAATGCATAAAGTTGCCCATAGCGACTGTTACATATAAGTTGGCCAGAGTGTCTGGTATGTACAAGTTTCCAAAACAGACTGATACATATAAGTAGCCCACAGTGACTGGAACCTATAAGTTGCCTAAAGTGACTGGTCCATAAAATGGCCCACAGCTACTGATGAATAAAGTTGCGCACAGTGACTGATACATAAAAGTTGCTCACAGTGACTGGTATATAAAAGTTGCTCACAGTGACTGGTAAATATAAATTGCTTACTGTGACTGGTACAAATAAGTTGCCCACAAAGACAGGTACACACAAATTTCCCACAGTGACTGGTACATACATGCATTTTCCCATACAGACTGGTAATATAAGTTGCCCACAGCGAATGGTTATAGTTTTATCTCACTGCGGGAGAACATTTGATGGCAGGCAGTGACAGGAATCGGATCAGATCACAGCTACTGTAACAGGTCAAAAGCGAGTGCACCTGCTCACTTTCAGATGCGGTGGGGAAACTGTTTGCCGTTTTGGAGTGATTTATCTATATACAATTTTTAATTTGAGGGGCAAACTTGCCCTTAAAAATTAAAATGGACCCCATATAATATGCTGCAGCTGTGTTGCTTTTGATTATTTATAAATTAATCCCATCTGTTAAAAATCATAAATTAATTTTTTTAATTATAAATTCATATAAAAATTAATTACATTCAGATAAAATTAATAACATAATTTACTTTTCTTTTAGTTCATCAGTGTTTAATCAAATAGTGTTTTGTAAAATACCCCTGTTTTAATCATATGTTAACCCCCAGGCTTCATTACAAGTTAGACTGCAACAAGATCTTGGCAAATGAAGAGGATTGGTTTAAAAGAGGTGTCAAGGAGGCAATTTATGTCAAAATAAAGAAACCAAGCCTGAATGGGGGGGGGGCAACTGTCTGCCATGTACAATGCTGTTTTGATGCCTTACCCTGGGCAGTCCCTATAACACAAGCAACAAAAAGACTAGGGTTCACACTGCAATTGGGCAATTCCTTTTATTTCTGCATCACAGATGTTTTTTTGTGATGCAGAAATAAAAGGAATCACCCGATTACAGTGTGCACCCTAGTCTTTTTGTTGCTTGTGCTATAGCTGGTCCCTGGTAGAGGACCGACTGGGGTAGCACCTTGGATTATATTTGGCTTAGAGTCAGAGTTTGCCTGGATCCTACCTTGTGAAAGACAGTTCCTATAACACCTCTTAGCCACCATACAACCACGCCTTGCATTCAGAAGGTCCATAACACCTGGCTGTAATAATGTGGCTAATTGGGACATTCCAGGCTATTTATTGCAAACAGATTCTTGTACAAGTCATTCTGAATTGAGAAAGCCAGTCGGATGACTAGCGAAACGTCTCCAAGAACTAAACTTCCAGTTGATCTAACAGAATAAAACAGATATACCATGACCTGGAGGAATGAGAACCTTCACAAGAATATAATACACCACATATAATATTTGCTGTGAAACATAGTTATGCAGCATATATATATTTAGATATCCTGAGCTTCTGCTTTTTATGTCTGAATGGGATCTGATTAGTTTTCTGGCCTTGTAACCAATTGATTTCACTCACCATTAATAAGAGCTATTGTTAAAAATGGTGCTAATTTTGCCCCAACCAATCAGATGCTAGCTTTCAAATGTGAAATAAAATCTGAAATTTAAATAAAAATTTTTAATTAAATTAGCACCATTTTTAATGATAAGAACTTTTATTAAACTCCTGATTGAACGCAGAGGTCTTAACCCTTTGAGTAAAGGGAATTGAACGGATACAGTGGAAAACAAGAATTAGAGTTTTTTATTTAACTATCATCCGTGCTGTCTAGTGCGCCATATACTTCTTCCCAAACATCTCCGTATTATGAGAAACACGTACCTTTCTTGTTTATCTGCTTTGAGGATCTGCACCAAGGCTCTTTTGGCTCCTATGACACTGGGAGATGGTTCAGAAGAACATTTTCTCTCTGTTTGATGTGAAAATAGATAAAAACATGTCATGGAAATGTCCGCGTGGGTTACAGACAGGAAGGAGCAGACATCGCTGTACGTTACCGCTTACAGATACACTTCTAGGAGACTTACACTGGGATGGAGCCATTTCAGAAAGGTTAACCCTTCTGTGGTATCTTTAATGGCACAAATAGACCCACCAGGAAGGATTCTGGGGAATTATCCTTTGATGGCGTTTATAAGGATTAATTTGGGATTACACAAGAGCTGAGTTATTTTTCTTCTTTTTATTTAATTTTATAGTGACCTAACACATCAGAACTTTTAGTATTAAAGGAACACTTCACTGTAAAAATGTCCCCTTTAAAAACGTAAAGTATCTAGGGTGGGGAAGTAGGATTAGTTATTCCTACCTCCCAATATTGATTTTTTTGAAGAGCGGCAGCAGATAGTTTTTTTTTTTTTTTTGATCTAGTTAGCCAATAAAAGGTATCACGGCTCTATTTTTCTTCTCTTACTTATGACTAACACGGTACAGACCTCAATTATTAGTTTTCATCTGGACTTTCCTGTATTAAAGATAGTGCTAAAGCAATGAGGAAGCTTGGCAAAAGTAGTTTTACTGTGCTGGCGCTCCTTACAGAAACAATATTTGGAGGTAGGAATTACCAATCCTCCCTGCCCCCCAGACCTTTCGGCTTTTGGTAATAAGAGCACAATCCTTAATATATTTGTGAAATTTGTGCTTTTATTGTGACAAGATGCACAATGTTTTGGGGTTTCCCCCTTCCTCAGGTGCATCTGCAGCATAAGCATTCCCTAATATTCAGCCAGGTGGAGTGTTGCAGTTAGCCAGGTAGAGTGCATCAGTAACAGGGGGGGTGCTGCAGTCAGCCAGGGAGAGTGCTGCAGTCAGCATGGGGGAGTGCTGTAGTCAACCAGGGAGAGTGCTGCAGTCAGCCAGGGAGAGTGCTGTAGTCAACCAGGGAGAGTGCTGCAGTCAGCCAGGGAGAGTGCTGCAGTCAGCCAGGGAATGTGCTGCAGTCAGCCAGGGAGAGAGCTGCAGTCAGCCAGGGAGAGTGCTGCAGTCAGCCAGGGAAAGAGCTGCAGTCAGCCAGGGAAAGTGCTGCAGTCAGCCAGGGAGAGAGCTGCAGTCAGCCAGGGAGAGAGCTGCAGTCAGCCAGGGAGAGAGCTGCAGTTAGCCAGGGAGAGAGCTGCAGTCAGCCAGGGAGAGAGCTGCAGTCAGCCATGGAAAGAGCTGCAGTCAGCCAGGGAGAGAGCTGCAGTCAGCCAGGGAGAGAGCTGCAGTCAGCCAGGGAGAGAGCTGCAGTCAGCCATGAAGGCTGCAGTCAGCCAGGGAGAGTGCTGCAGTCAGCCAGGGAAAGAGCTGCAGTCAGCCAGGGAGAGAGCTGCAGTCAGCCAGGGAGAGAGCTGCAGTCAGCCAGGGAGAGTGCTGCAGTCAGCCAGGGAAAGAGCTGCAGTCAGCCAGGCAAAGAGCTGCAGTCAGCCAGGGAAAGTGCTGCAGTCAACCAGGGAAAGTACTGCAGTCAGCCGAGGAGGGTGCTGCAGTCAGCCAGGGAGAGTGCTGCAGTCAGCCAGGGAGAGTGTTGCGGTCAGCCAGGGAGAGAGCTTCGGTCAGCCAGGGAGAGTGCTGCAATCAGCCAGGGAGAGAGCTGCAGTCAGCACGGGGTGTGCTGCAGTCGGCCAGGTGGATTGCTGCAATCAGCCAGGTAGAATGCATTAGTAACAGAAATACCCAAATAACTAGCTTCATAACCTTACTGTACCCTCGATTACTTTACATAATAACTAACATGATAATGGAGGTTGAATAATGACATAATGACATAACCAGTGTGGGGCTGGCCCACAGGGAGATAGGGGAATCCCCTGGTGGACTTACAGCCCAGCCACCCAAGAAAACAGAGAAAACTGCTAAAATTTAAATACAGAGCCAAAGGGACAGTAAGAGATGCATTACAATAAACAACAGTAGTCAGTAGGAGTAAGCTAGATATGTAAAGGAGTGATAATAGAGAAATTAAATGTTAGTTGGGCCCCAAACTCATCCTGGTAGGTCTCAGATTTCCTGGAGGGCCCCAACAGTCCAGTCCGACACTGTCACTTCAGCTGGAAGACAGATCCACAGTTTCACTGTAAAGAAACCTTGCTCTCAATCAGTGAAGAGGATAATTATTCCCACTGTACAATGGACCATGCACAGTAATGGGCAGCGATTCATACAATCAGATCCATGGTCCTTATTCCAAGTGTTAGATGACACAGACACATTTTAATTTCCCTGAATTTTAGCCCAAATTTAGCATATCAGGGTAGAGGGTGATGATGGGATCTTATTTATTGACAAAGGAAACCCAGCATTAGGCATTAAAGTCTTTACTATAATGACAGAACAAAAAAAAAATCTCCTTGTCTCCCATAGTATCCCAGTTATTGATTTGTGTGACTGTAAAATGGAACCTTCCTACTGACAGACAAAACCTCTTTGGACCGTCCCACGCATTTTCAGTCTACTTCATCCCACAAAAACCCTCCAATCATATTGATCTCCTCATATATTCTGCAACGTATTACAATTAGTTTATCCATTCACATCAGGCTATGCAGAGTTTCCAATCTAATCATACACACATTCATAACTCATCGGTATATCATTTTTACATTACATTGTTATATTAGATCAGTAGATCATTATTATTTCATTATATTTTAGCATTATTATTAAGTGAGGAAACTGATTTAAGCACAGGGAGAACTTTCATGTGGATTTGAACTCAGAACCCAAGGCATAGGTGCAAACTAATGAGCTGCAGTAATTGGTTAGTGATAACATTTATTTAAAGAATTGCTTAGAATGGCAAGAAAGGAATCCTGATGGTGGTAATCACACTAGGGATAATAAATATATATATAATATATCAGACACAGGTAAGAAAAAAACTATCCCCCAATTAGTGCGATTACCAATAGGGATGTCTGGAGATCTGAATGGCGGATGATCACACATTAACCAAACATATTTGAATAATATTAAATTCAAATATGATTGGTTAATGTTTAATCATATGATTGCAAACACTGAAATATTAACCAATCACAATTGGATTTGGTCCTTCAGCAAACATATATAAAGAGGTGCAAACCCCGCAGAGCTCAGAAGTCATTACAGTGATGGCAGAAGATAGAAGATGCCGGCAACACTGGCGATGTTGATGCTGGCAGCGCTGGAGGTGTCACTGGTGTTTAACTGAAGAACGGGGGGTAAATGTGCTATGTCTTACCTCCCATTCTCCAGTAAAACTTGCAGGAGAGGAGGAAGAACTTACCCCGTATCGCTCCAGAGCCGCTGACAGTCCCCGACGCCACTGACCTTCTCCAATGCATCCACAGTCCCTTGCATTGTGCGCGATCCGTAGTATGTTCTTTCTCCTCTCCTGCAGGATTTACTGAAGGACAGGAGGTCAGACATCACTCATTTACCTCCCATTCTTCAGTTTAACAGAAAAAATGTAATTTAGAAATTCAGTGAACATACCCTTTAAAGCCACAATACCAGTTTGAGAAGAGCTAAACTTTATAAGCACAAATATAAAATCAATTTACTTTAATTTTGGGTAAGAAATCATCTTTCCCTTCAAACTATGCAGAGCAGATAGAGACAGTACAGTAAACTGAGTAATTTGACTTTCCTCACCTCCTTAGCATGCTGTGGCAGCCACGGGACAGAGAAGGACAGAGAGCTCATGCACAGCAGTTTCTCACTTACTGCACTTCCCTTCCTTGTGTGCTGGAATGTGCAGAAGAGAGAGAGAGAGAGAGAGAGACAGATGTTCACTTGACCTCTCTCTACAATAGACAGCCGATTCACCTTCTCAAGGGCTGGATTTTAAAAAGGGGAGCAGACCGGGCTGTGTCTCTCTGGTTTTCTGGTGAACTCTGCTGTGCATGAGTGCCCACAGAGAGGGCTCTGAGTGCCACCTCTGGCACACGTGCCCTAGGTTCGCCACCACTGTCCTTTGGATATAAGTATTGATTTTTGTGTGAGGGTATTAAGGAAGGGGGATGGAGGAGATAAGGAACAGGAAAGAAAAGGATTGTTAAAAACACTTATACATTTGCTCTTTGTATGTGTACAGTACATAAAGGTTTGGACCAGTACGTCCAGCTACTTTCGTATGTTTAATGCATGGCCTCTCTTAAGGTGCCCATACATTAGCATTTAACTGCAGACCAATCCAGCGACATTCAATCAATTCTGGAAGAAGTGCCAACTGATGTGAATATTCAGCACAATATTAGATGTATTACTAACCACATATTTAAGGATAATTATTATCCCTATACTGGCAGAGTAAGCTGGCCCCTCCCTCCATGCAGTCAATCAAGGCTGTGACAACTGACATCACAACCAATGATTGACTGCTGTTTCACCTGTTGCCTCCTCTGCACATGCTCAAGCTTATAAAAAGCTCATTGAGCAGAGGAACGACGTGGATACCTTTGCCAGAAAGGAATAACTTATCATAAAATATTTAGCTACAAATGCATGTAATAAAATGGTAAAAATACCAGTTGGGGTTGTGTGTTTTTTAAAAAATTTTTAAGGGTGGGCATTTCCTTTTAAATATCTTTATACTTTAAAGTAGAGGATGCATTATTGTATATAGTATACACCAATGACAGGAAAGCCCCGAATGATGACATAGCTAAGCAACATTTATAATGGGTATAATTTACAGGATGTTCACGATTGTACAACATTAATACATACGTACCATTCAATCTCCACTGCCACAAGTACGGCTATTTCAACTTATTTTGTAAGTGTTAATAAATAATCCTGGTATTGTTTTTCCTTTGTTCTGTATAGTATTATCATTCTAACTTGGGGCTGTTCAAAGAAAAGGTTAATGTAATCACATTATAATGCACGGTATTAAATTGCCCATTTGTGCGTAAGAATAGCTCTTTACATGAAGCAGTATTTTGGTATTAGTTAAACTGTTGAACTTTTTTAAAGTGGATTTCCCAATGTAAATTAAAGGGAAGAAAAAGTTTCAATTTGCTCTCAAATTGGTTTTGAGTTCCAATTGAGAATTCTTTATACCAAACCGCTCCCCCTCCCCTGGTTACACTTTCCCTGCCAACCCAGAAGTCTCTCTATTAATACTGACAATTTTAACAACTTGTTCAGGATGTTGGATTTTCTGCCAACAAAATCGCTTGGCACCTTTCCTGGTCTGTGAGTTGTAGCTGAAAGGTTAGGAAAAAAATCTAAATAACTAAAAAAATCTAAATATCTATAACGGAATTAGACGCAACCAGGGATCTGCGATGAAAGTATCCCCAGAAAAAAGGTAAGGAAAAGAAACTAGAAAGGGAAAGTTTAAGCATAAACTTTGAATTTGGCATGAAAGGCTGCATTTTGGAAGGAGATGTGAATCTCCTATGATGAAGGGCGCATGCCCGAAACGCGTCAGGCACCTCTAGCCTGGTATGCTGCTTTTATTTAAATTGAAATAAAGATATTGGTTTTAGAGTCGATTGTATAGGATGTTACTTTTTTCTACTGTTATTTGTCTACCCTTTAAGTATGGCTGTCAGCCTGCCACAGTAATGGGGGGTAGGTCAGTAGGTGTGTGTACCTGTGTGGTTGGGGGTTAAAAAAACGAACTTTGTTGATGATTAGTCAAAATTGTTTTTTGACTATAGTTATCCTTTAAATATGGCTGCTAGGTAAATGGATGGGTAGGTCAGTAGGTGTGTGTACCTGGGTCTGGTTAAAGGGTTATGCCTTTTTTTGTATTTACATCCATAAAACTTTTATTGAGGATATGTCAAAAAAAAAATTTTTTCTTTAATTACCCTTTAAGTATGGCTGCCACAGGAATAAAAGGGTAGGTCAGTAGGTGTGTGTACCCCTGTGAGGTTGGGGGTAGTGTTTTTGTATGTTTGACCATATACAGTAACTAACTTTTATTGATTATTTATCAAAATCAGTTTTTTGACTATAGTTACCCTTTAAGTATGGCTTCCATGGGAATGGAAAGGTAGGTCAGTAGGTGGGTGTACCTGTGTCTGTGTGGGGGGTTGGGGTTATCAGTGTTTGTGTTTATGACCATGAAACAAATTGTTTTGATCTCATGAACCTCGAAATATCCACATTTGAGGATTGTTACCATTATAGTCTATGGGAAAAAATGCCCTGAAATTTGCAGATAACGCCGTAACGCTTCCACAGATTCCTTATCTAGGTAAAAGAACACTTACACTTCTCCTATATGCCCCCCATGTCTGTACCGAAGTTCATGTCTTTAGCTCAAAAATTGTGGCAGGAGATACAGTCCTAAAAAGCAGAAATTAAAACGGAAGAAGAAGAAATAGAAAGAACAGTAATTTGGCTCTTCAAGCAAAATTAACTAAGAAAAAATTGATTCTTCCTATAACTTTATATATATTATATATTATGTAATAAATTTATATATGCTGTGCTGTATTCCAAACAATAATATTGTCTTCTATGTGATCTTTATTATCCATGTACAATTATTCATTTTAGAGACCTATTAGATTGTTAATTCCTTATTACCGAGGCTGGATAAGTTAAAAGTCTGGGCGCTTTATCTTTAAAAAAAAAAATTATTTAAGGAAAGCAATAGAATTATACATACATATATACATACAAAGCCATACAGAGGTGAGGGTATTGCAGTGTACCTTTTTATAAAAGTATTTTACTGTATGTGGACTGCTGGTGGTGTAAGCACCTTGAGGTTCATATTCAATAACTAGCGATATTGCACATTTCCGTACATGTGGCACTAGATAACTGCAATGGTATTGTATAGAAGATCGTACAAATTTGATCATGAACAAAATTGTATCAAGGTGTGGTATCGCTATTTAGCAATACTGCTCCTTTATAAATATGGCCCTGAGTACCCAATATATGAGCTGTACCCCACGTGGTGAGGATTTAAGGTCTGTAGCCGGGAGTGGTGGATTTCATGCTCTCCTCAGGTCCCAGTTATATGATATTCCTATTGCAGCTCTAACTCTATTACCCGCTTCAAGACTTTAACACCATCATTTTCTAGCTTTAAATATTGCAGGTCATGGTATATTTGTGATAGTTCTCATTCATCCAGGTCATGGTATATCTATGATGGTTCTCATTCATCCAGGTCACGGTATATCTGTGATGGTTCTCATTCATCCTGGTCACGGTATATCTGTGAAGGTTCTCATTCTTCCAGGTCATGGTATATCTGTGAAGGTTTTCATTCATCCAGGTCATGTTATATCTATGAAGGTTCTCATTCATCTAGGTCATGGTATATCTGTGATGGTTCACATTCATCCAGGTCATGGTATATCTGTGATGGTTATCATTCATCCAGGTCATGGTATATCTGTGAAGGTTCTCATTCATCCAGGTCATGGTATACCTGTGAAGGTTTTCATTCATCCAGGTCATGGTATATCTGACAAGGTTATCATTCATCAAGGTCACGGAATATCTGTGAAGGTTCTCATTCATCCAGGTCACGGTATATCTGTGAATGTTCTCATTCATCCTGGTCACGGTATATCTGTGATGGTTCTCATTCATCCTGGTCATGGTATATCTGTGAAGGTTCCCATTCATCAAGGTCATGGTATAACTGTGAAGGTTCTCATTCATCCAGGTCATGGATCCCTGTGAAGGTTTTCATTCATCCAGGTCATGGTATATCTGTGAAGGTTATCATTCATCAAGGTCACGGAATATCTGTGAAGGTTCTTATTCATCCAGGTCACGGTATATCTGTGAAGGTTCTCATTCATCCAGGTCACGGTATATCTGTGATGGTTCTCATTCATCCAGGCCACGGTATATCTGTAAAGGTTCTCATTCATCCAGGTCATGGTATATCTGTGAAGGTTCTCATTCATCCAGGTCATGGTATATCTGTAATGGTTCTCATTCATCCAGGTCATGGTATATTTGTGATGTTTCTCATTCATCCAGGTCATAGTATATCTGTGAAGGTTCTCATTTATCCAGGTCATGGTATACCTGTAATGGTTCTCATTCATCCAGGTCATAGTATATCTGTGAAGGTTCTCATTCATCCAGGTCATGTTATATCTGTGAAGGTTCTCATTCATCCAAGTCATAGTATATCTGTGAAGGTTCTCATTCATCCAGGTCATAGTATATTTGTGAAGGTTCTCATTCATCCAGGTCATGTTATATCTGTGAAGGTTCTCATTCATCCAGGTCATGGTATATTTGTGATGGTTCTCATTCATCCAGGTCATGGTATATCTGTGAAGGTTCTCATTTATCCAGGTTATAGTATATTTGGTGGTTCGCGAATCACAGATTTTTCCAAAATCAGCTTTCTGTACTCTTTCCAAACTCCATTCGTAAATTTTCAAAACTCGATTCGGTAATCCTCGAACAGCCAATATCCCACAGCCGGATGTTCAGAAGTCCCATGGCTTAGTCCCAATGGTCCTTAGAAGAACCATTGTGGCCCTTGCAAGGGCCCTTTGGGGCTTAATGGGACCCACAGCTCGAACTGCCCCCCGGCCCTTATAAGTGTCCTTGTAGCCCTTGAAAGGACCCTTGTGGCAGTGCCTTTTGGGGCTTAAGGGGTCCTGCAGCTCTAACCGGGACCCCCCTCCCTAGCACTTATAAGTGCCCTTGGAAATGCCCTTTTGTTGGAAGTGTGCCTTTGTTGGGGGTCCTGCAGCTCGAAACCAGGACCCCCATTGTCTCTTAGAAGAGCCCTGGGGGCATGTCTTCTTTCTTCTCAGCTGGCGACACCAAATCTGCTGATGTTGCGGACACCAGGCGATGTGTTGCCGGCATCTTCTTTCTTCTGCCATCACTGTGAGGATTTCCAAGCGCCGCGGGGTTTGCACCTTGATTATATAAGTTTGCTGAAGGACCAAATCCAATTGTGATTGGTTAATACTTCAATGCTAGCAATCATATGATCACACATTAACTATTCATATTGGAATTTTATTGTTCAAATATGATTGGTTATTGTGTGATCATATGATTGCAAGAATTGAAATATTAACCAGTCACAATTGGATTTGGTTCTTCAGTAAACCTATATAAGGAGGTGCAAACCCTACGGAGCTTAGAAGTCATTAGAGTGATGGCAGAAGAAAGAAGACACTGATGTTGATGTTGCCAGTGCCGGCAGCGTCACTGGCGGCCGCAGTAACATCGTCCAGTGTCAGCGACATCAGCAGAGATGGTGTCGCTCGCTGGGAGGAAAGAAGACCTGCCCCCAAGGGATCTTTTAAGAGCCAATGGGGGTCCTGGTTTCAAGCTGCAGGACCCCTTTAGCCCCAAAAGGCACTTGTCAATGCCACAAGGGCACTTGTAAGTGCCTGGAAGAGGGGCCCCGGTTCGAGCTGCAGAATCCCTTAAGCCCCAAAAGGCACTTATCAGTGCCTCAAGGGCCACAAGCGCACTTATAAGTGCCGGGAGAGGGGTTCCCTGTTCGAGCTGCGGGACCCCTTAAGCTCCAAAGGGCCCTTGTAATGGCCACAATGGATCCAGGACCAAGATGGGGGTTCCAGGTTAGCCCGGAAAACGGCTTTCGTCGGTTTCAGCGGAAATCGGAAGTAGAGAGCGTGTGCGCTACTTCCATATTTCTTACTGTTTTTCCCGCCGGGAACGTGTTCCATTTCCCAGGTCCCTGAGCCATTTACAGTAAGTTACCACTGCTATTTAAACCCTTATTTTAGGTGGACATTTCCGAACTTCTTTCCCCATTGACTAAATCCGCCAATCCTTGAGCGGAACGCATTTTCGGAAGTTCGCCCATCTCTAGTAGGAAATAACCTGAACTGCACTTGACTTATTCTAGCATTTAAGCTCTACGGAGTACTGGACCCTTTAGTAAGGTTATGGCCCATTTTCCTGCAATTTAATTCTATGAATACTTTTGTTATAAAGAAAATATAGTGCAGAAAATGTTTAAAACCTCAATATCATATAAAAATAATACTTGTGAATAAAATATGAGTCATATGCAAATGGTTTTAGCCCCACCCTGTGTTCGCAAAGAACAGAGACTTCTGGGTAACCGCGAACTAAATGCAAAACCAGAGAGCCAACCATAGACCGGTTTTGGCTTTATTGAGCCTGTGTTGGCTATTTCTGGCTGCGATCCTTGTCATTTGCCCTATAGGCAGAATAACATTTATATTCTAGTCTTATTTAAATTCCTCATATTAAACAGTCCTTGGTGGATTTCCTGCGCTGTTTTCATACAAAGGCCACGGGCAGTCATTCTCCCGTCTGATTGACAGAATCTATTGTTTAACCAGATGCATCCCGGGAAGGCCTTTCTATTGTTATTTAGAAACTAAAGACATATAAAAGAAATCCAAGATAGTTTGACAGCCCAAATATCATACAGAGTCTAGAAGAAATGTATCCAGAATAATTAAAGGGGAAGCTACTACAAAATGAAATTCCTTCACATGTACGAAGCCATTTTCCTTTTTTTATAAAATAATATAGACGGTTCCACAGTTAGCGGTGGGCGATGGAGGTGTCGATAAAGAGAAATCTCTGCATTATTACATTGAGGAAAGCGTCAGTCTAGTATCTACTACCGGCAGTAATTTAGTGGAAAATGCACCCCCAACTGTAAATTATAAGGATATTAGAAGTCACCGAGGAGTTCCGTGACCATATAAAAGCACAAGGCCACAGGCCGAGTACCTTTTATACAGGGCACGGAACTCCAAGGTTACTTCTAATATCCTTATAATTTACAGTTCGGGGTGCATTATTTATTATAACCTCCCCCTTTGTTGCTTATGTTTTCCTTCTCCTCCTGGAACTGTAAGATTATAAGACTTACAGTTCCTCCCATAGAAATCCACTACAGGGGTAGGTTATATGTCAATATGTTCCTCGTACATCTCCTTAATATCATTCCCATGTGCAGAAGGCACATTAGCACCACCTATTGCTTCACTGAGATATTATGTCATTTACCAACTTGTTTCAGTGCCAGAGACTTAAGAATTGTTCACAAGGGTGATAAACCAAAAATGCCCAACCATACAGTTTCATACAGTTTAATAGCGCCCTAATTGTCCGTTCGCCATTTTTCAGATTTGAAATCCGAGCTGTAGATTCTTAGAAATCTTCATTTTAAATAACAGCATGTACAGGGAAAGACCTGTCACTCAAACCAGGTATGCTAATTTGTGTCCCTCCATTGACCTCTTACTATGATCTCCCAATACATGTCAAAACATTTATTAATATAATCCCAAATATAATGAGTGATTAATCATATTTGTCTCCTGTCTCTCTAATCTATATGTCTGTATATCTATCTGTCTGATCTATCTATATTCTATAATCTATCTATCATCTAGCTATCTACCTACCTATGTATCTATCTATAGTATCTATCCATCTATCTATCTATCTATCTATCTATCATCTACCTATCTATCTATCAACATTATCTATCTACCTATCATCTATCTATCTACATTATCGGTCTATCTATCTATCTGTCTATCTATCTATCTGTCTATCTATCTATCTATCTATCTATCTATCTATCTATCTAACTCTGCTATCTATCTATCTATCTATCTACATTATCTGTCTATCTATCTATCTATCTATTTATCTATCTATCTATCTATCTATCTATCTATCTATCTATCTGTCTGTCTGTCTGTCTGTCTGTCTGTCTGTCTGTCTGTCTGTCTATCTATCTATCTATCTACATTATCTGTCTATCTATCTATCTATTCTATCTATCTATCTATCCATCCATCCATCTAACTGTGTAGCTGTCTGTGTCAATCTTTTTCTCTCTGTCTACTTATATTTATCCATCTTTCTATCTCTTTCTCTCGCTCTGTCTCTTTTAAAGATACCTGCTTGCTGTTTAGTCTATTAACTGCATTAAGGAGCCCACCAATCAGAAATGGAGACTGGAGAGCTTGGTGCTTCCTCTACAATAAAGTCCATTTGCTGAACTGTATCTCACCCAATTTATATATTAACACAAATATCCGGACATTTAATTAGCAGCTGCTAATAGCTTTCATCAATACCAAGGAGTCTAGCCAATTATTGGAGGAGACATCCTGCAGAGTTGAAATTGAGATCTTCATTGTAACCACCCAGACAGATGCTGAAAAAAAATCATCCACCTTTTTTTGTCATTTTCCTAGCTGTGATTAGATGCTTCCCTATTTGTCTATGTACATGGAATTTCTTAAAGGCACGAGTTCTTATGAAACATGCAGACGGGTATCATTAAATTAGTGTGCCTTAGATGGTAACTAATTAATTGCACACAGAATTTTGTTTCTGCATGTATTTAAATAGTTTCTGTATACAGTAAAATACACTAGTGCCCATTATACTGCATAGTCAAGATCACAACTGTCTGCTGGTTTGATACATGGATTTACAGTGGTTGGCAAAAGTATTCGGCCCCCTTGAAGTTTTCTACATTTTGTCACATTACTGCCACAAACATGAATCAATTTTATTGGAATTCCCCGTGAAAGACCAATACAAAGTGGTGTACACGTGAGGCTGGAACGAAAATCATACATGATTCCAAACATTTTTAACAAATCAATAACTGCAAAGTGGGGTGTGCGTAATTATTCAGCCCCCTTTGGTCTGAGTGCAGTCAGATGCCCATAGACATAGACTGATGAGTGCTAATGACTAAATAGAGTGCACCTGTGTGTAATCTAATGTCAGTACAAATACAGCTGCTCTGTGACGGCCTCAGAGAATCTTGGGAGCAACAACACCATGAAGTCCAAAGAACACACCTGACAGGTCAGGGATAAAGTTATTGAGAAATTTAAAGCAGGCTTAGGCTACAAAAAGATTTCCAAAGCCTTGAACAGCCCACTGAGCACTGTTCAAGCAATCACTCAGAAATGGAAGGAGTATGGCACAACTGTAAACCTACCAAGACAAGGCCGTCCACCTAAACTCACAGGCCGAACAAGGAGAGCGCTGATCAGAAATGCAGTCAAGGGGCCCATGGAGACTCTGGACGAGCTGCAGAGATCTACAGCTCAGGTGGGGGAATCTGTCTATAGGACAACTATTAGTCGTGCACTGCACAAAGTTGCCCTTTATGGAAGAGTGGCAAGAAGAAAGCCATTGTTAACAGAAAAGCATAAGAAGTACCGTTTGCAGTTTGCCACAAGCCATGTGGGGGACACAGCAAACATGTGGAAGAAGGTGCTCTGGTCAGATGAGACCAAAATGCAAAACGCTATGTGTGGCGAAAAACTAACACTGCACATCACTCAGAACACACAATCCCCACTGTCAAATATAGTGGTGGCAGCATCATGCTCTGGGGGTGCTTCTCTTCAGCAGGGACAGGGAAGCTGGTCAGAGTTGATGGGAAGATGGATGGAACCAAATACAGGGCAATGTTGGAAGAAAACCTCTTGTAGTCAGCAAAAGACTTGAGACTGGGGTGGAGATTCACCTTCCAGCAGGACAATGACCCTAAACATAAAGCCAGGGCAACAATGGAATGGTTTAAAACAAAACATATCCATGTGTTAGAATGGCCCAGTCAAAGTCCAGATCTAAATCCAATAGAGAATCTTTGGCAAGATCTGAAAACTGCTGTTCACAAACGCTGTCCATCTAATCTGACTGAGCTGGAGCTGTTTTGTAGAAGAATGGGCAAGGATTTCAGTCTCTAGATGTGCAAAGCTGGTAGAGACATACCCTAAAAGACTGGCAGCTGTAATTGCAGCAAAAGGTGGTTCTACAAAGTATTGACTCAGAGGGCTGAATAATTACGCACACCCCACTTTGCAGTTATTGATTTGTTAAAAATGTTTGGAATCATGTATGATTTTCGTACCTATCAATAAACTGATTGGATAAAGATCTCTGAGAATTTCCGCCATCATTTTAACCGGATCTTCCGAAATATTTTGCGGGCCAATTGATCGGGCTAACCAACCCCATTCCCATGATTCCTTCTACTGTCTCTTTGGGGAGGATAATCTTTCACTTTATGGTTCTGAAAAGAGATCAGCAAAAATAATCTCAAAGTCCAGGTCATTGCTGAGTCCGTTCCAATCCCATTGATTCTAGTTTTCTCAGTTAAAGAGGTTTTTTTTATTTATTGTTTTGCATTGCAAATGTAAATTTTTAATGGTCTCCATCACCATCTATAATAGTCTCCATCTATAATGGTCTCCACCTCCATCTATAAGGGTTTCCACCTCCATCTATAATGGTCTCCATCTCTATCTAA
The DNA here is from genome assembly GCA_019447015.1 of Hymenochirus boettgeri. Classification (NCBI taxonomy): domain Eukaryota; kingdom Metazoa; phylum Chordata; class Amphibia; order Anura; family Pipidae; genus Hymenochirus; species Hymenochirus boettgeri. The sequence continues at coordinate 325,780,561 of CM033470.1, read as the reverse complement.
AATGGTCTCCACCTCCATCCATAATGGTCTCCACTTCCATCTATAATGGTCTCCATGTCTATCTATAATGGTCTCCACCTCCCTCTATAATGGTCTCCATGTCTATCTATAATGGTCTCCACCTCCATCCATAATGGTCTCCATCTCCATATATAATGGTCTCCATCTCTATCTATAATGGTCTTCACCTCCATCTATGATGGTCTCCACCTCCATCTATAATGGTCTCCATTTCCTTCTATAATGTTCGCTAACTCCATTTATAATGGTCTCCACCTCCATTTTTATTGGTCTCCATCACCATCTATAAAAGTCTCCATCTATAACGGTCTCCACCTCCATCTATAATGGTCTCTACCCTATCTATCTACCCCCCCCCCCCCACCCCTCCCCGGCACCACCCCCCATAATACCACCCACCTCTACCACCCCATCACCACCCCCCCCCTCCTTCTATAATGGTCTCTACCTTCATCTATAATGGTCTCCTTCTCCATTTATAGGGGTGCCCATCTTCATATATAATGGTATTCACCTCCATTTATAATGGTCTCTATCTCCATCTATAATGTTCTCCACCTTCATCTATAATGGTCTCCATCTCCATCTACAATGGTCTACACCTCTCTATAATGGCCTCCATCACCATCTATAATGGTCTCCACCTCCATCTATAATGGTCTCCATTTCCAATCTATAATGGTCTCCATTTCCATCTATAACGTTTGCTAACTCCATCAATAATGGTCTCCACCTCCATTTATAATGGTCTCAATCACCACCTATAAAAGTCTTCATCCATAATGATCTCCACCTCCATCTATAATAGTCTCTACCTCCTTCTATAATGGTCTCTACCTTCATCTATAATGGTCTCCATCTCCATTTATAGGGGTGTCCATCTTTATATATAATGGTCTCCATTTCCATCTATAATGTTTGCTAACTCCATCTATAATGGTCTCCACCTCCATTTATAATGGTCTCAATCACCACCTATAATAATCTCCATCCATAATGACCTCCACCTCCATCTATAATGGTCTCTACCTCCTTCTATAATGGTCTCCATCCCCATTTACAATGGTCTACACTTCTCTAAAATGGCCTCCATCACCATCTATAATGGTCTCCACCTCCATTTATAATGGTCTCCATCTATAATAGTCACCAACTCTATCTATAATGGTCTCCATCACTATCTATAATGGTCTGCACCTCTAACTATAATGGACTCCACTTTCATCTACACTAGTCTCCATCTCTATCTATAATGGTCTTCACTTCCATCTATAATGGTCTCCACCTCCATCTATAATGGTCTCCATTTTCTTCTATAATGTTCGCTAACTCCATCTATAATGGTCTCCATCTCCATTTTTATTGGTCTCCATCACCATCTATAAAAGTCTCCATCTATAATGGTCTCCACCTCCATCTATAATGGTCTCTATCTCCTTCTATAATGGTCTCTATCTACTTCATCTATAATGGTCTCCATCTCCATTTATATGGGTGCCCATCTTCATATATAATGGTCTCCACCTTCATCTATATTGGTCTCCGTCTCCATCTACAATGGTCTATACCTCTCAATAATGGCCTCCTTCACCATCTATAATGGTCTCCACCTCCATCTATAATGGTCTCCATTTCCATCTATAATGTTTGCTAACTCCATCTATAATGGTCTCCACCTCCATTTTTAATGGTCTCAATCACCACCTATAATAGTCTCCATCCATAATGATCTCCACCTCCATCTATAATGGTCTCTACCTTCATCTATAATGGTCTCCATCTCCATTTATAGGGGTGTCCATCTTTATATATAATGGTATCCACCTCCATTTATAATGGTCTCTATCTCCATCTATAATGGTCTCCATCTTCATCTATAATGGCCTCCATCTCCATTTACAATGGTCTACACCTCTCTATAATGGTCTCCATCACCATCTATAATGGTCTCCACCTCCATCTATAATGGTCTCCATCTATAATAGTCGCCAACTCTATCTCTAATAGTCTCCATCACTATAATGGTCTGCACCTCTAACTATAATGGACTCCACCTCCATCTACACTAGTCTACATCGCTATCTATAATGGTCTTCACCTCAATCTATAATGGCCCCCACCTCCATCTATAATGGTCTCCATTTCCTTCTATAATGTTCGCTAACTCCATCTATAATGGTCTTCACCTCCATTTTTAATGGTCTCCATCACCATCTATAAAAGTCTCCATCTATAATGATCTCCACCTCCATCTATAATGGTCTCTACCTCCTTCTAGAATGGTCTCTACCTTCATCTATAATGGTCTCCATCTCCATTTATAGGGGTGCCCATCTTCATATATAATGGTATCCACCACCATTTATAATGGTCTCTATCTCCATCTATACTGGTCTCCACCTCCATCTACAATGGTCTACACCTCTCTATAATGGCCTCCATCACCATCTATAATAGTCACCAACTTTATCTATAATGGTCTCCATCACTATCTATAATGGTCTGCACCTCTAACTATAATGGACTCCACCTCCATCTACAATAGTCTCCATGACCATCTATAATGGTCTCCATATCCAAAAAAAAAAGTAAAAACTGAATATTAATTGGAATAGAGACATAGTAAGACAAATAAATGTAATAGGAAAAACAATTTTAAAAAATAATAATGTAATAAAATCCATGTTTATTCCTTAAATTGCATGTTGGCCCCTATATATATAAATAAATCAACCCCCAAAACCCAAACTGCAATAGTTAGAAAGCAGATAGAGGTAGGACTAATATGTTATCCAGCAAAATGTTTTTCTCCCCCTTCACTCTGCCTCTTAGATTGTTTCCATCTCCTCTTTAAAGCACTTTTACAAGCTTTTACATGCTCAGAGGAGGCAGCTAGGGGAATAGCATTCAGCTATGACTGACAGGGGCTAACTGAAAGAACCAGAAAGCCGAAACAGAACTTTGTTACATTGGGCACATTTTGGGTTAGACTTACATCTCTCAGTGTTCTAAGTAGCACTTGCAGTTTTGGGGTTTGGCTAATGATTTCCCTACATATATTTTTATATTAGAAGGGTTGCCCTTTAATATATTTAAAAATATCATGCACACATAACAATCATAAAGGTTTTTATTTAAATGCTTTTAATAATAAAAATAAAGACTTTAAACTATGACACGGTATCTCTATGGATGTACCGAAGTTTTTACCTGAACTGATTTTATGTCACAACTTTAGGTTCCGCTGTCATAGATTTTTGCAAGAAGGGAAAGACCCCCTTTAAAGGAGAATTATACTTATGCACTTTCTTGCAGTAAGTGTCAGTTTCACCTTCATTAACACACAGTATGTTCTCCAATATCAGAAATGGTAGAAATGTCATTGACAATGACTGTGGGAGGGGCCAAATAAAAAGTAGAATTCTCTTCGAATGATGAATTTTACACCCTAACATTTCTGTATAACTAGAACTGGATTTTCTAGAGAATTGGTATCAGGTCTGAAATGAGGGCATCACATAACATTTACAGATATAAACAATAGATTTGATATAATAACACCTCCAGCACATGTTACTGATTGCGCTATTATGAAATGGATCCGAGGAACACTATATTTCATACCTAGTTTAATTGAGCCAGTGTAAGAATAAATGTGCACGGGTTTAGTGTGAATGTCACTGAATGGATTGTAATCAATCCTCTCTTGTGCAAATAACTCTTCTACATTGGTTCCTGCTAGGACTGGGAATGTGTGAATAACCCATTGATATGTCTGTTGCAAGCATTAAAGGGATAACATCAGGTTAAAAAAACAAAACATTGTCAGAAATCTCCCTCATCACTAATGTTGCATTGGCACCCAGCTGTTGTCTCTCTGGTCAGTGTACTCAATTTCAGGGATTCTCAATCGGTGTGCCTCCAAATGTTTGAAAACTACTGCTCCCAGCATTCCCTGGTAACCCTATTTAGTTGTGGAATGCTGGGTGTTATCATTTTTAAACATCTGGAGGCACAGCGTTTGAGAATCCCTTTTCTAGTGTATGGTCTTGTTTTTTCTTTAGCTGTGGAATTTGTTTCTGTAATCTAGATTTACTGTCAATTATAAACACTACTTAAAGGGCATGTCCACCCTTAAAACAAAAAAACGATGACTTGTCAGATACCTTCCCCCCGACTTCTACTTGTATAATTTCAACTTTATTAGATGTATTACTAACCAGATATTGAAGGATAATTATTGCCGGAAAGCAGGCTCCTCCTTCCATGCAATCAATTTGACTGCATGACATCACAGCCAATAATTGACTGCTGTTTCCCTTTCTGCCTCTTCTGCACATGTTCAAGCTTAGAAGAAGCTTATTGAGCAGAGTGAGGAGGCAGATACCTTCACCAGAAAGGAAGAGAACTTTTTATTCAATATCTGGTTATAAATGCATGCAAAAGATGGTAAACATTGCAGTTGGGGTTGCGGGAAGATAACTGACAAGACACCAGTTTTGGGATTTGAGGGTGAACTTGCCCTTTAAAAATAAGAGGTGGGGTTCTTTACATGATTTAGATGATTAGCTATAGACACATAAGGTGATATATATATCAATATGGGAGTAAATATCGAATTATCGAATATGAGAGTAAAATGTCTATTATAGCAATACGTGAGTAAATATCGAATTATCGAATATGCGAGTAAAATGACTATTATACCAATACGTGAGTAAATATCGAATTAACGAATATGAGAGTAAAATGTCTATTATACCAATACGCGAGTAAATATTGAATTATCGAATATGCGAGTAAAATGTCTATTATACAAATACGTGAGTAAATATCGAATTATTAAATCCGCAAGTAAAATGTCTATTATACCAATACGCGAGTAAATATCGTATTATCGAATGTGAGAGTAAAATGTCTATTATACCAATACGTGAGTAAATATCGTATTATCGAATCCGCAAGTAAAATGTTTATTTTTACCAATACGCGAGTAAATATCGAATCTGTGAGTAAAATGTCTATTATACAATACACAAGTAAATATGGAATTATCAAAACTGTGAGTAAAATCTATTAGACCAATACGCGAGTAAATATCGCATTATCGAATCCGCAAGTCGTTCATGGGATAATTATCGAATGTTCGAACGTGAGAGCTCGAAAGTAGCGCATGAGAGTAAAATCGAATTTTCCAAAGTCCTGGATATTCAAACGTGTTCCCCAGACCATTCCCAGGTCCCACAGCCATTTACATTAAGTTACCATTGATATTTTAATTGTATTTCATTCAAATTTTTCAAACTAATTGACTCCCATTGACTAATGGATCCGTTTTCAAACTTTCAAACTTTCCATATAGTTTGAAAGTTCGAAAACAGACCAAACTTTCGAAAGTTCGTCCATCTCTAGTTGTCAATTATTAGCCAAACCATATTATGTTACAATGATTTTCAAGTGGTAACAGTTTAGTTTTTCCTACCTCTGTCTGTAACAAAGTCTTTAAAGCCAGTTAAAAATAGTTCAGTTGTAATGACACCAGAAGTTCTCGTTCCCTAATATTCTTTTTAGTAGAGATGCAGTTTAATAATAATCCGTTGGTTTAAGGGAATAATATTGGCTACTCTCCTCAGGTAAGTTAACATCATCACTGTCCATAGACCATTTGGTCTGGCCAAACTAGATGCTCTCCCCAGTGTTGTGTTACGATCAGGGCTCTGATTGCATGACATTGCGCAATAATGCACCAGAAATACCCATGTAATCGAGCAGGTTAATGTGCCCGCTTGTGTGCTTGTTTCTGATTTACCAGGTAATAATTGTCTTTAAATTTGTAGATGTCGTTTGTGATACCTGGCAAGGAAAAGGTTAAAGTCGTGCTAGACCAATATTGAATCAGCTAGCGCGAGGTTAACTCCAGAAAAGAGAACTGCGGCTCTTGGTAAATGAGGCCCAAAGTTTTACATTTCTGTTCCTGCAGGAATCTCCACTATTCCCTCCTTAACCCAAAGAATCCCTGATCGGCTAGATCGGCTTTAACAAAGGTATTAGAGGTTTCAGCTCTATGTACGTTCCCCCAAGAATTCTTACATCCCAGATCATTTTATCCAATTTCCTTTCTCCCTCTCTCCAGATCTATTTAATTCTAATTAGAGTTGAGTAAGAAGCGAGTCTGAAATATCTAATTTAAAAAGAAATATGTTTTTCTATAGATGGGAGACATTCTCATATAGAAATAAAACAGCGGCCCATTACAGCCAATCAAATGTGTGCCATCGTTATTCTATCTGGACTTGACCAAAGCTGATTGGGTAATATAAGTTTCTGGACTTAAGCAAAATGTAATTGCATTACCATCTGCCACCATTACTGGGGATGCCTATCAATAGTTTTCCACCTATACAATTTTTGCAATGTGCAGCGACTGTTTCCACTACTAATTAATATGTTCCTTATAAATGTCACTTTGGGTTTATATAAACAGCGTCTGTAGTTTAGTTAACATAATGAATGATGTGGGACCTTGGGTTTACCCATGGAAGGATGAATAATCACCTGCCCCAATGTGATTATGTCTAGAACAATATGAATTTCTGCTGTTCCCTACTAGATGAGAAAGTAATTGTGAGCGCACTGGAGTGTGTATCATGTAGGTTATTAATAAAACGCTGTGCGCGGTGATGTTCGAGGTGTAAGTATCGCGGAGGGCACCTACAGAAGGTTTTCATATTTAGCAGTACAAAGGATGTGTTTATAAAAACAATAGGGTGTTAAGTCATTTCATGCAGATTATACAGTACATGTATTAACTCCTTCTGTTATAGCTAAGATAAAATAAACTATCCATACGTGTTATAATGCCAGGCACAGATGATGGATAGGGATGGCCGGTTCGCTGCGAATTTATCCCGTTCGCGAACGCCGGATTTTTCCGGATTTGCGAAAATATGAGGATTTCTCTTATTTTTGTAAATACGTATTTTCGAAAATTTTCGAAATTACGAGGATTACTTGTATTTTTGAAATTTTTAGAAATTATGTGAAATCTCGTAATTTTGAGGATGTTTTTCATTTTAGTGGGTCTGCTCGCGGAGTTTAGAATTTTCACATTTTTCCGATAAATTGCCGGATCATCGAGCGGACCGGATTTTGCGAAGTTCGGACATCTCTAATGATGGATACTTAGCTCTAAGTCCCATTGTCCTGGAACACCAATCTTTGTCCCTTGGACGTGCGGCTTGAGCATTCCAGGGGAATGGCTGTATGGAATTGGGTAGCTTTGGAATGGGACTTGGCAGAACTTAAGAAGTTCCAACCCCTGGACACCTGAGACTCCGGTGTTGGAAGGAAGTCTCAAAATCTTACCAGGGCATTTTGATAGTCTAAAATTTTGATAGTGGAAATATTTTTACCAGTATACATTTTATTATTATAATTCATTTATTACAATAAATCACGTTTTTTTATTTATTATTACACAATAACTTTACACAATATTAATTATAATAAAATTTGATCACAATTAACACTGTATGGGTAATAGAAACATTTAGTTCAATATTCATTTCAGGTTGCATTGCCAAGTATGGTAGGGAAAATACATAGAAAAGATGGGATAGTATCCATCCACACAGAGTGCGACTAGAGACCAAATCAATTTAATACATACAAAAGACCGTCCTAAAATTAATTTTTTGATATAGTATTCCCCCTGCCAGCCCAACCCCAACCGCTATATTTATATGTTTAGAAAGCTCCCCAAACTCTACTTACCTCCCCTCTTTCCTCCGCCGCACTCCCGGCCCTCTGCTTGTGAGAAAATGCAAGCAGAGGGGCGGGAATGGCAGTCGCGTCTGTAATTGGCTGAGCGGCAGCCAATCACGGACGCAGCTGCCGGCAGCTCATTTCGCGGCAGGGGGAATCTTATATTAAAAAATTATTTTTAGGGTGGACATGCCCTTTAAGTCGCAATTCACTGATAACGTTAAATGTAAGCAAATAAGTTGGATGTGCACTAGGCTTCTATTGTTGTATGTATTAAATTGTTTGGTCTCTAGTCGCACTCTGTGTGGATGTACACTACCATCTTTGTATATATTAAATTGATTTGGTCTCTAGTCGCATCTGTGTGGATGTACACTATCCCATCTTTTGTATATTTAAATTGATTTGGTCTCTAGTCGCACTCTGTGTGGATGTACACATCCCATCTTTTGTATATATAAATTGAATTGGTCTCTAGTCGCACTCTGTGTGGATGTACACTATCCCATCTTTTGTATATATTAAATTGATTTGTCTCTAGTCGCACTCTGTGTGGATGTACACTTCCCATCTTTTGTATGTATTAAATTGATGGTCTCTAGTCGCACTCTGTGTGGATGTACACTATCCCATCTTTGTATGTATTAAATTGATTTGGTCTCTAGTCGCACTCTGTGTGGATGTACACTATCCCATTTTGTATGTATTAAATTGATTTGGTCTCTAGTCGCACTCTGTGTGGATGTACACTATCCCATCTTTGTATGTATTAAATTGATTTGTCTCTAGTCGCACTCGTGTGGATGTACACTATCCCATCTTTTGTATGATTAAATTGATTTGGTCTCTAGTCGCACTCTGTGTGGATGTACACTATCCCATCTTTTGTTGTATTAATTGATTTGGTCTCTAGTCGCACTCTGTGTGGATGTACACTATCCCATCTTTTGTATGTATAAATTGATTTGGTCTCTAGTCGCACTCGTGTAGATGTACACTATCCCATCTTTTGTATGTATTAAATTGATTTGGTCTCTAGTCGCACTCTGTGTGGATGTACACTATCCCATCTTTTGTATGTATTAAATTGATTTGGTCTCTAGTCGCACTCTGTGTGGATGTACACTATCCATCTTTTGTAGTATTAAATTGATTGGTCTCTAGTAGCACTCTGTGTGGATGTACACTATCCCATCTTTTGTATGTATTAATTGATTTGGTCTCTAGTCGCCACTCGTGGGATGTACACTATCCCATCTTTTGTATATATTAAATTGATTTGGGCTCTAGTCGCACTCTGTGTGGATGTACACTATCCATCTTTTGTATGTATTAAATTGATTTGGTCTCTAGTCGCACCTGTGTGGATGTACACTATCCCATCTTTTGTATGTATTAAATTGATTGGTCTCTAGTCGCACTCTGTGTGGATGTATACACTATCCATCTTTGTATGTATTAAATTGATTTGGTCTCTAGTCGCACTCCGTGTGGATGTACACTATCCCATCTTTTGTATGTATTAATTGATTTGGTCTCTAGTCGCACTCGTGTGGATGTACACTATCCCATCTTTGTATGTATTAAATTGATTTGGTCTCTAGTCGCACTCTTGTGGATGTACACTACCCATCTTTTGTATGTATTAAATTGATTTGGTGTCTAGTCGCACTCTGTGTGGATGTACACTATCCCATCTTTTGTATGTATTAATTGATTTGGTCTCTAGTCGCACTCTGTGGGATGTACACTATCCCATCTTGTATATATTAAATTGATTTGGTCTCTAGTGCGCATCTGTGTGGATGTACACTATCCCATCTTTTGTATGTATTAAATTGATTTGGTCTCTAGTCGCACTCTGTGTGGATGTACAATATCCCATCTTTGTAGTATTAAATTGATTTGGTCTCTAGTCGCACTCTGTGTGGATGTACACTATCCCATCTTTGTTATGTATTAAATGATTGTGGTCTCTAGTAGCACTCTGTGTGGATGTACACTATCCCATTTGTATATATTAAATTGATTTGGTCTCCAGTCGCACTCTGTGGGATGTACACTATCCCATCTTTTGTATGTATTAAATTGATTGGTCTCTAGTCGCAATTGTGTGGATGTACACTATCCCATCTTTTGTATGTATTTAATTGATTGGTCTCTAGTCGCACTCTTGTGGATGTACACATATCCCATCTTTTGTATGTATTAAATTGATTTGGTGTCTAGTCGCACTCTGTGTGGATGTACACACTTCCCATCTTTTGTATGTATAAATTGATTGGTCTCTAGTCGCACTCTGTGTGGATGTACACTATCCCATCTTTGTATGTATTAAATTGATTTGGTCTATAGTCGCACTCTGTGTGGATGTACACTATCCCCTCTTTTTATGTATTAAATTGATTTGGTCTCTAGTCGCGCTCTGTGTGGATGTACACTATCCCATCTTTTGTATGTATTAAATTGATTTGGTCTCTAGTCGCGCTCTGTGTGGATGTACACTATCCCATCTTTTGTATGTATTAAATTGATTTGGTCTCTAGTCGCACTCTGTGTGGATGTACACTATCCCACTTTTGTATGTATTAAATGATTTGGTCTCTAGTCGCACTCTGTGTGGATGTACACTATCCCTATTTTGTAGTATTAAATTGATTTGGTCTCTAGTCGCACTCTGTGTGGGATGTACACTATCCCATCTTTTGTATGTATTAAATTGATTTGGTCTCCAGTCGCACTCTGTGTGGATGACAATACCCATCTTTTGTATGTATTAAATTGATTTGGTCTCTATAGTCGCACTCTGTGTGGATGTACACTATCCCATCTTGTATGTATTAAATTGATTGGTCTCCAGTCGCCACTCGTGTGGATGTACACTATCCCATCTTTTGTATGATAAATTGATTGGTCTCTAGTCGCACTCTGTGTGGATGTACACTATCCCATCTTTTGTATGATTAAATTGATTTGGTCTCTAGTCGCACTCGTGTGGATGTACACTATCCCATCTTTTGTATGTATTAAATTGATTGGTCTCTAGTCGCACTCTGTGTGGATGGATACTATCCATCTTTTATAGTTTTCCACCATACTTGGCAATGCAACCTGAAATGAATATTGAACTAAATGTTTCTATTACCCATACAGTGTTAATTGTGATCAAATTTTATTATAATTAATATTGTGTAAAGTTATTGTGTATAAAATAAAAAAAAACGTGATTTATTGTAATAAATGAATTATAATAATAAAATGTATACTGGTAAAAATATTTCCACTATCAAAATTTTAGACTATCAAAATGCCCTGGTAAGATTTTGAGACTTCCTTCCAACACCGGAGTCTCAGGTGTCCAGGGGTTGGAACTTCTAAGTTCTGCCAGTCCCATTCCAAAGCTACCCAATTCCATACAGCCATTCCCCTGGAAAATGCTCAAGCCGCACGTCCAAGGGACAAAGATTGGTGTTCCAGGACAATGGGACTTAGAGCTAAGTATCCATCATAGAGATGTCCGAACTTCGCAAAATCCGGTCCGCTCGATGATCCGGCAATTTATCGGAAAAAAATGTTGAATTCAAACTCCGGAGCAGACCCACTAAAATGAAAAACATCCTCAAAATTACGAGATTTCACATAATTTCTAAAAATTTCAAAAATACAAGTAATCCTCGTAATTTCGAAAATTTTCGAAAATACGTATTTACAAAAATAAGAGAAATCCTCATATTTTCGCAAATCCGGAAAAATCGGCGTTCGCGAACGGGATAAATTCGCAGCGAACCGGCCATCCTATCCATCATCTGTGCCTGGCATTATAACACGTATGGATAGGTTATTTTATCTAGCTATAACAGAAGGAGTTAATACATGTACTGATATCTGCATGAAATGACTAACACCCTATTGTTTTTATAAACATCCTTTGTAATGCTAAATATGAAAACCTTCTGTAGGTGCCCTCCGCGATACTTACACCTCGAACATCACCGCGCACAAGCGTTTTATTAATACCTACATGATACACACCCAGAGTGCGCTCACAATACTTTTCTCATCTAGTAGGGAACAGCAGAAATTCATATTGTTCTAGACATAATCACATTGGGGCAGTGATTATTCATCCTTCCATGGGTAAACCCAAGGTCCCACATCATTCATTATGTTAACTAAACTACAGAGCTGTTTATATAAACCCAAAGTGACATTTATAAGGAACATATTAATTAGTAGTGGAAACAGTCGCTGCACATTGCAAAATTGTATAGGTGGAAAACTATTGATAGGCATCCCCAGTAATGGTGGCAGATGGTAATGCAATTACATTTTGCTTAAGTCCAGAAACTTATATTACCCAATCAGCTTTGGTCAAGTCCAGATAGAATAACGATGGCACACATTTGATTGGCTGTAATGGGCCGCGTGTTTATTTCTATATGAGAATGTCTCCCATCTATAGAAAACATATTTCTTTTTAAATTAGATATTTCAGACTGCTTCTACTCAACTCTAATTAGAATTAAATAGATCTGGAGAGAGGGAGAGAAAGGAAATTGGATAAAATGATCTGGGATGTAAGAATTCTTGGGGGAACTACATAGAGCTGAAAACCTCTAATACCTTTGTTAAAGCCGATCTAGCCGATCAGGGATTCTTTGGGTTAAGGAGGGAATAGTGGAGATTCCTGCAGGAAACAGAAATGTAAAAATTTGGGCCTCATTTACCAAGAGCCGAGTTCTCTTTTCTGGAGTTAACCTCGCGCTGCTGATTCAATATTGGTCTAGCACGACTTAACCTTTTCCTTGCCAGGTATCACAAACGACATTACAAATTTAAAGACAATTATTACCTGGTAAATCAGAAACAAGCACACAAGCGGGCACATTAACCTGCTCGATTACATGGGTATTTGGTGCATTTTGCGCAATGTCATGCAATCAGAGCCCTGATCGTAACACAACACATGGGGAGAGCATCTAGTTTGGCCAGACCAAATGGTATGGACAGTGATGATGGTTAACTTACCTGAGGAGAGTAGCCAATATTATTCCCTTAAACCAACGGATTATTATAAACTGCATCTCTACTAAAAAGATATTTTAGGGAACGAGAACTTCTGGTGTCATACAACTGAACTATTTTAACTGGCTTAAAGACTTTGTTACAGACAGAGGTAGAAAACTAACTGTTACCACTGAAAATCATTGTAACATAATATGGTTTGGCTAATAATTGACAACTAGAGATGGACGAACTTTCGAAGTTTGGTCTGTTTCGAACTTTCAAACTATATGGAAAGTTTGAATGAAAGTTTGGAAACGGATCCATTAGTCAATGGGATCAATTAGTTTGAAAAATTTGAATGAAATACAATTAAAATATCAATGGTAACTTATGTAAATGGCTGGGGACCTGGGAATGGTCTGGGGAACACGTTTGAATATCCAGGACTTTGGAAAATTCGATTTTACTCTCATTGCGCTACTTTCGAGCTCTCACGTTCGAACCATTCGATAATTATCCCATGAACGACTTGCGGATTCGATAATGCGATATTTACTCGCGTATTGGTCTAAAGATTTTACTCACAGTTTTGATATTCCATATTTACTTGTGTATGTATAATAGACATTTTACTCACAGATTCGATATTTAACTCGCGTTGGTAAAAATAAACATTTTACTTGCGGATCGATAATACGATATTTACTACGTATTGGTATAATAGACATTTACTCTCACATTCGATAATACGATATTACTCGCGTATTGGTATAATAGACATTTTACTGGGATTCGATAATCAATATTACTCACGTTTGTATAATAGACATTTTACCCTCATATGCGATAATTCGATATTACTCACATATTGGTATATAACATTTTACTTGATGTTCGATAATTCAATTTACTACGTTTGATAATAGACATTTACCTCATATTCGATTAATTCGATATTTACTCACATATTGGTAATATAAGACATTTTACTTCATATTCGATAATTCAATATTTACTCACGTATGGTATAATAGACATTTTACCTCATATTCGATATTCGATATTTACTCACGTATTGGTATAATAGACATTTTACTCTTATATTCGATAATGTCGATATTACCCAGTATTGGTATAATAGACATTTTACTCTCATATTCTTATTCGATATTTACTCACAGTATGGTATAATAGACATTTACTCTCATATTCGTTAATTCGATTATTTACTCACGTATTGGTATAATAGTCATTTTACCTCGCATATTCGATAATTCGATATTACTCAACGTATGGGCATAATAGAATTTTACTCGATATTCGATAATTCAATATTTACTCGCGTAGTGGTATAATAGACATTTTACTTCATATCGTAATCGATATTTCACTCAGATTGGTTATAGTATTTACTCTCATATTCGATAATTCGCGATATTACACGTATTGGATAATAGACATTTTACTGCATATTCGATAATTCAATATTACTCACGTATTGGTATAAGAGACATTTTACTCTCATATTCGTTAATTCGATATTCTATTGTATTAGTATTTACCGCAATTCGATTAATTCGATATTTACTCACGTATTGGTATAATAGTCATTTTACTCCATATTCGATAATTCGATATTTACTCACGTATGTAATAGATATTTCTCGCATATTCGATATTCAATTTACTCGTAGATTGGTATAATAGAATTTTACATCATATTCGTTAATTCGATTACTTACGTATTGGTTATAATAGACATTTTACTCTCATTATTCGTTAATTCGATATTTACTTCACGTATTGGTAATAATAGAATTTTACTCTCATATTCGTTAATTCGATATTACCACGTATTGGTATAATAGTACATTTACTCTCATATTCGATAATTCGATATTACTCACGTATTGGTATAATAGACATTTTACTCTCATATTCGATAATTCGATATTTACTCACGTAGTGGTAATAGACATTGTACTCTCAGATTCCCTAATTTATATATTCTCTCAGTATTCGGTTTAATAGACATTTACTCTATCATATTCGACTAATTCTATATTTACTCACCGTATGGATATAAAGACATTTACTCTCAATCGATATACGATATACTTGTATTGGTATAATAGACATTTTACTTGCGGATTTTGATCATTCGATATTTACTCACGTATTGATAATAGACATTTTACTCGATATTCGATAATTCAATTTACCCGGATTGGTATAAAGACATTTACTCTCATATTCGTTATTCGATATTTACTCACGTATGGTATAAATAGCATTTTACTCTCATATCGATAATTCAATTATTAATCACGATTTGTATAAATAGACATTTACTCTCATATCGTAATTTCGATGATTTACTCACGTGATTGTATAAGAGATATTTTCCGCTCATATTCGATAATTCGATTATTTACTCAGTATGTGTATTAATAGACATTTTACTCTATCATATTCGATATATTCGATATTTACTCACCAGTATTGGTATAATAGACATTTTTACTCTCATATTCATATTTACTCACGTATTGTATAATAGACATTTTACTCTCAATATTTGATAATTCGATATTACTCACGTATTGGTATAATAGACATTTACCTCATATTCAATATTACTCACGGATTGGTATAATAGACATTTTACTCATATTCGATAATTCGATATTTACTCACGTATTGGGTTAGTAGCATTTTACTCTATTTCGATAATTCGATATTTTACTCACGTATTGGGTATAATAGACATTTTAACTCATCATATTCGATAATTCTATATTTCACTCGCGTATTGGTATAATAGACATTGTACCCTCATATTCGATAATCGATATTTACTCACTCATTGGTATAATAGACATTTACTCTCAATTCGATAATTCGATATTACTCGCGTATTGGTATAATAGACATTTTACCTCACATATTCGTTTAATTCGATATTTACTCGACGTATTGGTATAATAGTCATTTTACTCGCATATTCGATAATTCCTATTACTCACGTATTGGTATAATAGACATTTTACTCTATATTCGATTAATTCGAATTTCCACGTATTGGTATAATAGATATTTTACTCGCATATTCGATAATTAAATATACTCGCGTATTGGGATAATAGACATTTTACACTCATATTCGATATTTACTCACGTATATGGTATTAATAATAGACATGTTACTCTCATATTGAATAATTCGATATTACACGTATTGGTATAATAGACATTTTACTCTCATACTTCAATATTTACTCACGTATTGGTATAATAGACCATTTTCACTCGCAATCGATAATTCGATATTTACTCACGTATTGAGGTAAGTAGACATTTTAACTCTTATATTCATAATCGATATTTACTCACGATTGGTGATAATAGACATTGTACTCTCATATTCGATAATTCGATATTTACTCGCGTATTGGTATAATAGACATTTTACCCTCATATCGATAATTCGATATTTACTCGCGTATTGGTATAATAGACATTTTACCTCATATCGAAATTCGATATTACTCAGTATTGGTATAATAGACATTTTACCTGCATATTCGATAATTCGATATTTCTCACGTATTGGTATAGTAGACATTTTACTCTTATTCGATAATCGATATTTACTCACGTAATGGTGTATAATAGACATTTACTCTCATATTCGATAATTCGATATTTACTCGCGTATTGGTATAATAGACATTTTACTCACCATATTCGTTAATTCGATATTATTACGTATTGGTATAATAGTCATTTTACTCGCATATCGATAATTGATATTTACTCACGTATTGGTATAATAGACATTTTACTCTCAATTCGATAATTCGATAATTTACTCACGTATTGGTATAAGTATATTTTACTCGCATATTCGATTAATCAATATTTATCGCATAATTGGTAAATAGACATTTTACACTCATATTCGTTAATTCGATATTTACTCAGTATTTATAATAGTCATTTTACTCGGCATATTCGAAATTCGATATTTACTCACGTATTGGTATAATAGACATTTACTCATCATATTTCGATATTCGATATTACTCCCAAGGGTAATAGACATTTTACTCGCATATTCGTTAATTCGATATTACTCACGTATTGGTATAATAGACATTTTTTACTCTCATATTCGTTAATTCGATATTTACTCACGGATGGTATAATTAGAATTTACCTCATATTCGATAATCGATATTTACTCAAGTATTGGTTATTAATAGACATTTTACTCTCATATTCGATAATTCGATATTACTCACGTATTGGTATAATAGACATTTTATTCATATCGATAATTCGAGATTACTCACGTATTGGTATAGACAGTTTACTCTATATTCGATATTCGATATTTACTCACGTATTGGTATAATAGACATTTTACTCTCATATTCGATAATTCGATATTTACTCCCGTATTGGTATAATAGACATTTTACTCTCACATTCGATAATACGATATTTACTCGCGTATTGGATATAATAAACATTTTACTTGCGGATTTAATAATTCGATATTTACTCACGTATTGTATAATAGGACATTTTACTCGCATATTCGATAATTCAATATTTACTCGGTATTGGTTATAATAGACATTTTCTTCATATTCGTTATAATTCGATATACTCACGTATTGGATAATAGTCATTTTACTCGCATATCGATAATTCGTATTTACCACGTATTGGTATAATAGGACATTTACTCTCATATTCGTAATTCGATATTTACTCACGTATTGGTATAATAGATATTTCCTCTACATATCGATAATCGATATACTCAACGTATGCTATATAGTCATTTTACTCGCATATTCAGATAATTCGATATTATCACGGTATGCTATAATAGACATTTTACTCTCTATGGATAATTCGATATTTACTCCATATTGAATATATACACCTTATGTGTCTATAGCAATCATCTAAATCATGTAAAGAACCCCACCTCTTATTTTTAAAGGGCAAGTGTCACCCTCAAATCCCAAAACTGGTGTCTTGTCAGTTATCTTCCCGCAACCCCAACTGCAATGTTTACATCTTTGCATGCATTTATAACCAGATAGTGATAAAGTTCTCTTCTTTCTGTGAAGGGTATCTGCCTCCCACTCTGCTCAATAAGCTTCTTCTAAGCTGAACATGTGCAGAAGAGGCAGAAAGGGAAACAGCAGTCAATTATTGGCGTATGTGATGTCATGCAGTCAAATTGATTGCATGGAGGAGGAGCCTGCTTTCCGGCAATAATTATCCTTCAAAATCTGGTTAGTAATACATCTATAAAGTTGAAATTGATACAAGTAGAAGTCGGGGGGAAGGTATCTGACAAGTCATCGTTTTTTTGTTTTAGGGTGGCATGCCCTTAAAGTAGTGTTATAATGCAGTAAATCTAGATACAGAAACAAATTCCACAGCTAAAGAAAAAACAGGACCATTACACTAGAAAGGGATTCTCAAACGCTGGCCTCCAGATGTTAAAAAGATAACACCCAGCATTCCACAACTAAATAGGGTTACCAGGGAATGCTGGTGAGCATGTGTTTCAAAAAATTGGAGGGCACACCGATTGAGATCCCTGAAATGAGTACACTGACCAGAGAGACAACAGCTGGGTGCCAATGCAACATTAGTGATGAGGGAGGATTTCTGACAATTGTTTGTTTTAACCTGATGTTATCCCTTTAATGCTTGCAACAGAATACAATGGGTTATCACACATTCCAGTCCTAGCAGGAACCATGTAGAAGAGAGAGAGTTTTTGCACAAGAGAGATTGATTACAATCCATTCAGTGACATCACACTAACCCGCCACATTATTTTACACTGGTCAATTAAACTAGGTAGAATATAGTGTTCCTCGGATCCATTTCATAATAGCGCAATCAGTAACATGTGCTGGAGGTGTTATTATATCAATCTATTGTTTATATCGTAAATGTTATGTGATGCCCTCATTTCAGACCTGATACAATTCTCTAGAAAATCCAGTTCTAGTTATACAGAAAATTAGGGTGTTAAAATTCATCATTCGAAGAGAATTCTACTTTTTATTTTGGCCCCTCCACAGTCATTGTCAATGGACATTTCTACCATTCTGATATTGGAGAACATACTGTGTGTTATGAAGTGGTGAAACGACAACTTACTGCAAGAAGTGATAAGTATATACTTTCCTTTAAAGGGGGGTCTTCCCTTCTTGCAAAAATCTATGACAGCGGAACCTAAGGTTGTGACATAAAATCAGTTAGGTAAAAACTTCGGTACATCCATAGAGAGATACCGTGTCATAGTTTAAAGTCTTTTATTTTATTATAAAAGCATTTAAATAAAACTGTTATGATTTATGTGTGCATGATATTTTAATATATTAAAGGGCAACCCTTCTATATAAAAAATATATGTAGGGAAATCATTAGCCAAACCCAAAACTGCAAGTGCTACTTTGAACACTGGAGAGATGTAATAGTCTAACCCAAAATGTGCCCAATGAACAAAGTTCTGTTTCGGCTTTTCTGGTTCTTTCAGTTAGCCCCTGTCAGTCATAGCTGAATGCATATTCCCTAGTGCCTCCTCTGAGCATGTAAAGCTTGTAAAATGCTTTAAAGAGGAGATGGAAACAATCTAAGAGGCAGAGTGAAGTGGGGGAGAAAAACATTTTGCTGGATAACATATTAGTCACCTCTAGCTGCTTTCTAACTATTGCAGTTTGGTTGGGTTTTGGGGGTTATTTATTTATATATATAGGGGCCCAACATGCAATTTAAGGAATAAACAGGGATGTTTATTACATTATTTTTTTAAAATTGTTTCTCTATTACTTATTTGTCTTACTAGTCTTATTCCAATTAAATTTTCAGTTTTTACTTTTTTTTTTGGATATGGAGACCATTATAGATGGTCATGGAGACTATTGTAGATGGAGGTGGAGTCCATTATAGTTAGAGGTGCAGACCATTAAGATAGTGATGGGAGACCATTTAGGATAGTTGGTGATATTATAGATGGTGATGGAGGCCATTATAGAGAGGTGTGACCTTGTAGATGGAGGGTGAGACCAGTATAGATGGAGATAGAGACCATTATAATTAATCGTCCTGGTTGGTGGACTTGGTGGGATTACCATTATATATGAAGAGGGCACCCCTATAATGGAGATGGAGCGGCATTTAGATGAGGAGTGAGACCATTATAGAAGGGGTAGAGACCATTATAGATGGAGGTGGAGTAATTATAGATGGAGACTTATAGATGGGTGGATGATGGAGACCATTAAAAAATGGAGGTGAAGGACCATTATAGATGGAGGTTAGCGAACATTATAGAAGGAAATGGAGACCCTTATAGATGGAGGTGGGGGCCATTATAGATTGAGGTGAAGAACCATTATAGATAGCGCATGTAGACTAGTGAGATGGAGGTGGAGTCACATTATAGGTTAGAGGTGCAGACCATTATAGTGATGATGGAGACTATAGAGATAGAGTTGGCGGACTATTATAGAGGGAGACCATTATAGGGAGTGGGAGACCATTATAGATGGTGATGGAGACCATTATAGAGAGTGTTGTAGACCATTGTAAATGGAGAGTGGAGGCCATTATAGATGAAGATGGAGGACCATTATGATGGAGATAGAGACCATTATAAATGGAGGTGGATACCATTATATATAAAGATGGACACCCCTATAAATGGAGATGGAGACCATTATAGATGAGGTAGAGACCATGTATAGAGGAGGTGGAGATCCATTATGGATGGAGACTATTATAGGTGGTGATTGGACCATTAAAAATGGAGGTGGAGACATTATAGATGGAGGTAGCAAACATTATAGATGGAAATGAGACCATTATAGATGGAGGTGGAGAGGCCATTATAGATGGTGAAGGAGGCCATATGAGAGGTATAGACCATTGTAGATTGGAGCGGAGACCAATATAGATGAAGGTGGATGAGCCATTATATATGAAGATGGGCACCCATATAAATGGAGATGGAGACCATTATAGAATGAGGTTAGAGACCATTATAGAAGGAGATAGAGACCATTTAGATGAGGTGGAGACCATTATAGATGGAGACTTTTATGATGGTGATGGAGACAATAAAAATGGAGGATGGGACCATTATAGATGGAGTTATGCGAACATATAGAAGAAAATGGAGACCATTATAGATGGAGGTGGAGACCATTATAGATGGAATGAAGACCATTTATAGATAGAATGGAGACTAGTGTAGATGAAAGTGTGAGTCCATTATAGTTAGAGGTGCAGACCATTATAGATAGTGATGGAGACCATTATAGATAGAGTTGGTGACTATGATGATGGAGACCATTATAAATGGAGGTGGAGACCTTATAGATGGTGATGGAGGCATTTTTAGAAGTGTAGACCATTTGTAAATGGGGATGGAGAACACTTATAGAAGGAGGAGAGAGCCATTATAGATGGAGGTGGAGGTCATTTGGATGGAGATTATTATAGGGTGATTGAGACCATTATTAAATGGAGGTGGAGACCATATAGATGGAGTTAGCAACATTATAGATGGAAATGGAGACCATTATATATAAAGATGGACACCCTATAAATGGAGATGGAGACCATATAGATAGAGGTATAGAGACCATTATAGAAGGAGGTAGAGACTATTATAGATGGAGGTGGGATCATTATGGATGAAGCTCTTTATAGGTGGTGATTGAGACCATATAAATGGAGGTGGAGACCATTAGTTGATGGAGTAGCAAAAGTTATAGATGGAATGGAGACATTAGAGATTGGAAAGGAGACCTTATAGATGGAGGTGGAGACCATATAGATGGTGATGGAGGCCTTATAGAGAGGTGTAGACCATTGTAGATGGAGATGGAGACCATTATAGATGAAGGTGGAGAATACACATTATAGATGGAGAAGAGACCATTATTAAATGGGGTGAATACCATTATATATGAAGATGGGCAACCCTATAAATGGAGAAGGAGACCATTATAGATGAAGGTAGAGACCATTATAGAAGGAGGTAGAGACCATATAGATGGAGGTGGAGACCGTTATAGTATGGAGCTTTTATAGATGGTGATGGAGACCAATAAAATGGAGGTGGAGACCCTATAAATGGAGTTAGCGAACATTAAGAAGGAAATGGAGACCATTATAGATGGAGGTGGAGACACCATCATAGATGGAGGTGAAGACCATTATAGATAGGATGGAGACCATTATATATGGAGATGGAGCCATTATGGATGGATGGGTGGAGACCATTATAGATAGACATGGAGCCATTATAGAGGGAGGTGGAGACCATATAGATAGACATGGAGACCATTATAGATGGAAGTGGAGACCATATGGATGGGGGTGGAGGACCATTTTAGATAGAGATGGAGACCATTATAGATGGAGGTGGAAAACCTTATGATGAGGTGGAGACCATATTAGATGGCGACTATTATAGATGGTGATGGGAGACCATATACAAATTTAATTGCAATGCCAAAACAATAAATAAAAAAAACCTCTTTAACTGAAAACTAGAATCAATGGATTGGAACGGCTACCAAGCAATGACCTGGCTTGAGTGATTTTTGCTGACTCTTTTCAGAACATAAAGTGAAAGAATCTATCTGCCCCAAAGAGACCGTAGAAGGTCATTGGGAATGGTGTTGGTTAGCCCGAATCAATTGGCCCGCAATATTTCGGAAGATCCGGTTTAAAATATGGCCGGAATTCTCAGAGATCTTTATCCAATCAGTTTATTGATAGGTCGAAAATCATACATGATTCCAAACATTGTTTAACAAATCAATAACTCAAAGTGGGGTGTGCGTAATTATTCAGCCCTCTGAGTCAATACTTTGTAGAACCACCTTTGCTGCAATTACAAGCTGCCAGTCTTTTAGGTGTATGTCCTCTACCAGCTTTGCACATCTAGAGACTGAAATCCTTGCCCATTCTGCTACACAAACCGCTCCAGCTCAGTCAGATTAGATGACGAGCGTTTGTGAACAGCGTTTTTCAGAATCTTGCCAAAGATTCTCTATGTGGATTTTAGATCTTGGACTTTGACCTGGGCCATTCTAACACATGGATTGTTTTGTGTAAACCATTCCATTGTTTGCCTGGCTTTTATGTTTGGGTCATTTCCTGCTGGAAGGTGAATCTCCACCCCAAGTCTCAAAGTCTTTTTGCTGACTACAAGAGGTTTATCTTCCACATGCCCTGTATTTGGTTCATCCATCTTCCAATCACTCTGACCAGCTTCCCTGTCCCTGCTGAAGAGAAGCACCCCCAGAGCATGAATGCTGCCACCACTATATTTGACAGTGGGGAATTGGTGTTTCTGAGTGAGGGTCAGTGTGTAGTTTTTCGCCACAACATCAGCGTTTTGCATTTTGGTCTCAATCTGACAGAGTCACCTTCTTCCACATGTTTGGTGTGTCAGCCACCATGGCTTGTGGCAAACTGGCAACGGTACTTCTTATGTTTTCTGTTACAACAATGCTTTCTTTCTGCCACTCTTCCATAAAGGCAACTGTTGTGCAGTGCATGACTAAAGTTGTCCGATAGGACAGACTTCCCCCACCTGGAGCTGTAGATCTCTGCAGCCGTCAAGAGTCTCCATGGGCCCCTTGACTTGCAATTTTGATCAGCGCTCTCCTTGTCGGGGGGGGTCCTGGTGAGTTATGGTGGAGGCCTGTGTCTGGTAGGTTTACAAGTTGTGCCATACCCTTCCATCTTCTGTGATGCTTAACAAGTCTAGTGGGCTGTTCAAGGCTTTTGGAAATCTTTTTGAGCCTAGCCTGCTTTTAAATTCTCCAATAACTTTATCCCGTACATGTTCAGGTTGTGTTCTTTGGACTTCAATGGTGTTGTTGCTCCCAAGATTCTTCTGAGGCCGCCAAGAGCAGATGTATTTGTACTGAACATAGATTATCACACAGGTGCACTCTATTTTAGTAGTCATTAGCACTCATCGTCTATGTCTATGGCATCTGACTGCATCAGACCAAAAGGGGCTGATAAATTCGCGCACACCCCACTTTGCAGTTATTGATTTGTTAAAGTTGGAATCATGTATGATTGTTCGTTCCAGCCTCACCGTGACACACTTGTATTGGTCTTTTCACGGGGAAATTCCAATTAACATTGAATCATGTTTGTGGCTAGTAATGTGACAAAATGTAGAAACTTCAAGGGGGCCGAATTTAAGACCTTTGCCAAACCCACTGTAATCCATGTATCAAACCCGCAGACAGTTGTGATCTTGACTATGCAGTATAATGGGCAAGTGATTTTTACGTAATACAGAACTATGTTAAAACAGCCGCAGAACAATAATTTAGTGTGCAATTAATTAGTTACCATCTAAGGAACACTAATTTTAATATACCCGTCTGCATGGTTTCATAAGAACTCGTGCCTTTAAGAAATTCCACTGTACATAGACCAAAATAGGGAAGCATCTAATCACAGCTAGGAAAATGACAAAAAAAGGTGGATGATTTTTTTTAGCATCTCTGGTGTGGTTACAATGAAGATCTCAATTCAGAAACTCTGCAGGAGTCTCCTCCAATTGGCTAGATCTCCTTGGTATGATGAAAGCGTATTAGCAGCTGCTATTAAATGTCGCGGGATATTGTGTTAATTCTAAACTTGGGTGAGATTACAGTTCCAGCAATGGACTTTATTGTTAGAGGAAGCACCAAGCTCTCTCCAGTCTCCATTTCTGATTGGGGGGCTCCTTAATGCAGTTAACTAGACTGAAACAGCAAGCTATGTATCTTAAAAGAGACAGAGCGAGAGAAAGAGATAGAAAAGATGATAATATAAGTAGCAGAGAGAAAAAGATTGACCAGACAGCTACACAGGTAGCTGGAGGATGGGAAGCATAGTAGATAGAATAGATAGATAGGATAGGACAGATTATGTAGAATAGATAGAAGATAGACAAAGACAGACAGACAGACAGACAGCCAGACAGACAGAAGACCAGACAGAACAGACAGACAGCCACAGACAGACAGGAACAGACAGACAGACAGATAGATAGATAGTAGATAGAAGATGAGATCTAGAAGAAAATAGATAGATAGATAGATAGACAGATAATGTAGATATATAGATAGATAGATAGCAGAGTTAGATAGATAGATAGATAGATAGATAGATAGATAGATAGGACAGATCAGAAGATAGACAGATAGATAGAAGCCGATTAATGTAGATAGCTAGATGATGGTAGATAGATAATGTTGATAGCATAGATGGTTAGATGATAGATAGATAGATAGATAGATAGATGGAGATTAAATGTAGATACATAGGTAGGTAGATAGCTAGCATGATAGAAGATAATAGGAATATAGATAGACAGGGGACAGATAGATATACAGACTTATAGATTAGAGAGACAGGAGACAAAATGATTAAATCCTCATTATATTTGGGATTATATTAATAAAGGTTTTGAATGTATTGGGAGATCATAGTAAGCAGGTCAATGGAGGGACACAAATTAGCAACCTGGTTCTCTGGTTTGAGTGACAGGTCTTCCCTGTACAGATGGTTATTTTAAATGAAGATTTCTAAGAATCTACAGCTCGATTTCAATCTGAAAATGGCGAAACGGACAATTAGGGCGATATTAAACTGTATGAAACTGTAGGGTTGGCATTTTTGGTGTATCACCCGTGTGAACATTCTTAAGTCTATGGCACTGAAACAAGTTGGCTAAATGAATCTATCTCAGTTGAAGAATAGGTGGTGCTTAATGTGCCTTCTGCAATGGGAATGATATTAAGGAGATGTACGAGGAACTATGACATATAACCTACCCCTGGTAGTGGATTGTTCTATGGGAGGAACTGTAAGTCTTATAATCTTACAGTTCCAGGAGGAGAAGGAAAACATAAGCAACCAAAGGGGGAGGTATAATAAAATAAGCACCCCGAACTGTAAATATACAGGATATTAGAAGTAACCTTGGAGTTCGTGGCCTGATTAAAATATAAAAGGTACTCGGCCTGTTGGCCTTGTGCTTTTATATGGGCACGGACACTCCTCGGTGACTTCTAATATCCGTATTAATTTACAGTGGGGGTGCAGTTTCCACTTAAATTAATGCCGGTAGTAGATCTAGACTGACGCTTTCCTCAAGGTAATAATGCAGGAGATTTGCTCTTTATCGACAACCTCCATCGCCCCACCGCTAACTGTGGAACCGTCTATATTATTTATAAAAAAAGGAAAAATTGTGCTTAGTACTGTGAAGGAATTCATTTTGTAGTAGCTTCCCCTTTAATTATTCTGGATACATTCTTCTAGACTCTGTATGATATTTGCGGCTGTAAAAAACTATCTTGGATTTCTTTTATATTGTCTCTTAGTTATAAATAACAATAGATAAGGCCTTCCCGGGATGCATCTGGTTTAACCAATAGATTTCTGTCATCAGACGGGAGAATGACATGCCCGTTGGCCTTTGTATGAAAACAAGCGCAGGAAATCCACAAGGGGACTGTTAATAGAGGGAATTAATAAGACTAGAATATAAATGTTTATTCTGCCTATAGGGCAAATGACAAGGATTCGCAGCAGAAATAGCCAAACAGGCTCAATAAAGCCAACAAAACCGGTCTATGGTTGGCTCTTCTGGTTTTGCATTTAGTTCGCGGTTACCCAGAGAGTCTCTCTGTCTTTGCGAACCACAGGGTGGGGCTATTAACCCCCAACCATTTGCATCTGACTCATATTTGATTCACAATTATTATTTTATTATGAGTAATGAGGTTTTTAAAACATTTTTGCACTATATTTCTTTATAACAAAAGTCATGCATAGAATTAAATTGCAGGAAAAATGGGCCATAACCTTACTAAAAGGTCCAGTACTCCGTAGAGCATTAAATGCTTAGATAGAATAAGTCAAGTGCAGTCAGGTCTTTCTACATAGAGATGGGCGGAACTTCCGAAAGGCGTTCCGCTCAGGATTGGCGGATTTAGTCAATGGGAAAGATAGTTCGGAAATGTCCACCTAAAAATAAGGTTAAATAGCAGTGGTAACTCCTTACTTGTAACAATGGCTTCAGGGACTGGGAAATGAACACGTTCCCGGCTGGAAAAACAGTAAGAAATATGGAAGTAGCGCAACGGCTCTCGATATTTCCGATTTCCGACTGAAACCGACGAAGCCGTTTCCGGGCTAAACCTGGAAACCCCATCTTGGTCCTGGATTCAATTGTGGCCATTACAGGGCCCTTTGGAGCTTAAGGGGTACGCAGCCGAAACAGGGAAACCCCTTTCTCCAGGCAACTATAATGTGCGCTGTTGGCCCCTGAGGCACTGATAGTGCCTTTTGGGGCTTAAGGGATCTGCAGCCTCGAACCGGGGCCCCTTTCCAGCATTACAAGGCATTGTGGCATTGAAAAGTGCCTTTTGGGGCTAAAGGGGTACTTGCAGCTTGACAACCAGGGACCCAATTGGCTCTTAAAGATGACATTGGCGGGAAGGTCTTGTTATTGTTCTTAATCCCAGGCGAAGGCGACACCATCTATGCTGATGTCGCGACACTGGACGATGTTACTGCGGCCGCCGGTGACGCTGCCGGCCATGGCACATCAACATCAGTGTCTTCTTTTCTTATGCCATCACTCTAATGACTTTTCCAAGCTCCGTAGGGTTTGCACTCCTTAGTATTAGGTTACTGTGAAGAACCAAATCCAATGTGACTGGTTAATATTTCAATTCTTGATCATAGGATCACAACTAACCAATTAATATTTGAACAATAAAATCCAATATGAATAGTTTAATGTGTGATCATTATGATGGCTAGCATGAAGTAGTAACCAATCACAAATTGGATTTGGTCCTTCACATCCCAAAACTGATATAATCAACGTTGCAAACCCCGCGGCGCTTGGGAAATCCTCACAGTGATGGCAGAAGAGAGAAAGAAAGAAGGGCTGCCGGCAACACAAGCCTGGTGTCCGCAAACACATCAGCAGATGGTTCGCAAGGGCTGAGAAGAGAAAAGAAGAAATGCCCCCAGGGCTCATTCTAAGAGACAATGGGGGGGGTCCTTGGTTTCGAGCTGCCGGACCCCCAACAAAGGCACACTCAACAAAGGCCAGTTAAAGGGACTTATTAAGTGCTAGGGAGGGGGCGGTCCCGGTTAGAGCTGCAGGACCCCTTAAGCCCCAAAAGGCACTGCCACAAGGGTCCTTTTCAAGGGCTACAAGAGACAATTATAAGGGCCGGGGGGGGCACGTTTCGAGCTGTGGGTCCCATTAAGCCCCAAAGGGGCACTTGCAAGGGCCACCATGGTTCTTAAAGGACCATTGGGACTAAAGCCATGGGACTGCTGGAACAACCGGCTTGGGGATTATTGGCTGTTCGAGGATTACCGAATCGAGTTTTGAAAATTTACGCATGGAGTTTGGAAAAGGAGTCCAGGGAAAGGTGATGCTTGGGAAAAATCTGTGATTCGCGACCCAAAATCTACTCTAACCGGTATAAATGAGAAACCTTCACAGATAGACCATGACCTGGATGAATGATACCATCACAAATGATACATGACCTGGATGAATGAGAACCTTCACAGATATAAATGACCTGGATGAAGAGAACCTTCACAAATAACTATGACCTGGATGAATGAGAACCTTCACAGATATAATGACTTGGGATGAATGAGACCCTTCCCAGACTCTAAAATGACCGGATGAATGAGAAACCTTCACAGATTATACTATGACCTGGATGAATGAGAAAACCATTACAGGATACCATGACCTTGGATAAATGAGAACCTTCACAGATATACTATGACCTGATGAATGAGAAACATCACAATATACCATGACCTGGATGAATGAGACCCATTCAGATATACATGACCTGGATTGAATTGAGAACCTTCACAGAATACCATGGACCTGGATGAATGAGAACCTTTACAGATATACCGTTGGCCTGGATTGAATGAGAACCATCACAGATATACCGTGACGGAGGAAGTGAGAACATTCACAGATATTACCTGACCTGGATGAATAATGAACCTTCACAGATATTCCGTGACCGTGATGAATGATAACCTTCACAGATATACCATGACCGGATGAATGAAACCTCACCGGTATACCATGACCTGGATGAATTGAGAACCTTCACAGTTATACCAGGACCTTGATGAATGGGAACCTTCACAAGAATACCATGACCAGGAGGAATGAGAAAACCACACAGTATACCGGGACCAGTGAATGAGAACATTCAGATATACCGTGACCTGGCCTGACTGAGAACCTTACAGATTTCCGGGACCTTGATGAATGATAAAACCTTGTAAAGATATACCATGACCGGGATATGAATGAAACCTTCCAAGGATACCATGACCTGGATGAAGGAAGAAACTTCACAGTATAACACATGACCTGGAGGAATGAGAACATCACAGATATACCAGACGGGTGAATGAGAAACCTTCACAGATATACCATGACTGGAGGAATTGATAAACCATCAAGATATACCATGACCTGGATGAATGGAACCATAACGATTATTACTTCTATTGATCCTAGATGATGCGAACTTCTTAGAATAACATGACCTGGATATGAATGAAAAAACTTCACAATATACCATGCCTGGAAGAATGGAAACATTCAAAGACATACAGTGTGACAGGATGCCCAGCCCCAACCGCTATATTTATATGTTTAGAAAGCTCCCCAAACTCTACTTACCTCCCCTCTTTCCTCCGCCGCACTCCCGGCCCTCTGCTTGTGAGAAAATGCAAGCAGAGGGGCGGGACCGGCAGTCGCGTCTGTGATTGGCTGAGCGGCAGCCAATCACGGACGTGGCTGCCGGGAGCTCATTTCGGCAGAGGTAAGAGGAGAGGTAAGTAAAGTTTGGGGAGCTTTCTAAACATATAAATATAGCGGTTGGGGCTGGGGGGACAGGGGCAATACTATAGATTAAGTGAGGATTTTACACTAGGGGGAGGGAATCCTGAGAGGGAGGGAGGGGGAGAAGGGCTGCAGTACGCATGCCAAACTTCTCCCGGAGGCCAGGTAGGAGGCAGAGTCCTATATGGACTCTGCTATCCTCCTGGTGGGCAGTTTTTGGGACTTTGGGGGGGGACTACAGGAGAACCTTATGGAGCTGGGATGTGAGGTAAGGATTAAACTACACTACATGGTGGGGCCAGTAGTGGGGGGGATTATAGTTTTGGGGGTGGACATGCCCTTTAAAAAGCCTGCCAGTGAATTTAAGCAATTAGTTCAATAACTTGGCCAAATTATTTTAGGCCCAGCAACCACATCACGGTTTGCTTTATTCTGCTGGGTCCTAACCTTTAACCTTAGTAAATTTTACCTTCGTAAGAGACGTAATTCTCAAACTTTATCTTAGTAACAGTACCTGCCTTTAATGAGATGAAAATCCCTGTCGCTCGTTCGCTTACTGTCTAGGGACTGACTAAGTACTTGAACACATGACCCACTGTGGGTGGAGTACACATTTCCCAGAGGCTTGGTCAAACCTTCAATGCAACAAGCAAAATACATACAAAAGATGGGATAGGCACATCCAATTAATTTGCTTACATTTAACGTTATCCGTGAATTGCGACTTAAAAAGCCTGCCAGTGAATTAAAGCAATTAGTTCAATAACATGGCCAGATTATTTTAAGCCCAGCACCCACAGTGGCCCATGTGTTCAAGTACTATAAGCTGGAGAGTCAGTCCCTAGACAGCGAATGAACGACAGGGATTATCATCTCATTAAAGGCAGGTACTGTTAACAAGATAAAGTTTGAGAATTACATCTCTTACTTAGGTAAAATTTACTAAGATTAGAGGTTGGGACCCAGCAGAATAAAGCAAACCGTGACGTGGGTGCTGGGCTTAAAATAATTTGGCCAAGTTATTGAACTAATTGCTTTAATTCACTGGCAGGCTTTTTAAGTCGCAATTCACTGGTAACGTTAAATGTAAGCAAATTAGTTGGATGTGCACTAGGCTTCTATTGTTTGTATATATGGTAGGGTTCAGTCAATGAATAACGTTTGAATGTTTCCAAATTTCCACCAAAGTCCCAAAAAGAACTTGGGGTATCTTGGTGAACTCGAGCTGTATGTGTATTTAATGACTGTGTTGTTATGTATTCCAACCTAATGCTATTTAACAGTACGGTCATTCATAGCTATTCCACGGGTATTAATGACCTACAAGAGCAATTGCGGTTCTACGATCCGGAGATCATAAGGTCGTATAGGGCGTTGAAAAATAAATTTCAATCTGCCCAATAGGAAGGAAAATCGTTTGACTGTCCATACATAGGACCAACTATGTGCACTGGGATCCTTTAAAACCTGTTATGATTTTCTAAAGCATGCGATCACCATTTTTATTTTGCCAAAATTGTGCTTTAATGCAAGTCCATGGAAGTGTTTAAAAAGCAAGCGGAAGCGGACACAATCGCACCTAAGCTCAGATAAAAATAATTAACCCTAATGCTGGGGAGATTTGCCTTCCTCTAAATCAACAGATGAGCAAAATGTGGGTATTGCTGAAGTAGCAGGGGCATAACTACCAGGTATGGGGGGGGGGCTATCTTCTTATTTTTCTTATGGCAGATATAGACTCCTCCCAGAAAACCACTGTGGATGAAGTTGGACTAGATGGACCTATGTCTTTATTCAACCTCAAATACTATACCATACTTTATTCTTGGCACTAGCTAAGCTTCTTTTAGAAGGACTCTATTAAAAGGATATTCTCACCCGATAAAGCCAAACCTCCACTTACAAATTCTACTTTACAGAAAGGAATGAGAGACTCCATACCTTTACCTGTCAGTGTTTTTGTGAGATCTGAGCTAACCCTCACAGTAGCACTAAATTAACCATTTTATAATGCTTAGTATCGCCAATAAAATTGCATTTTTGAGCATTGATCAGTTTGTTTTTAAACCAAAGAGCTAATAATCAAAAAGAAATGTAGAGAATCTATCAAAATGGCATCCGTGATAAACAAATAAAAGTTATATGAGAAAAATATATTCTACAAGAGAACAATTCTTAAAGCAATTCTCCACATGTGATTGGAATTCTACTAGACTTTATCATATACATCAGCGTGTTATAGGACCAACGGCTGTATTTATGGCGAGTTTCATTCTGACAGTGGATCCGCAGAAGTTCCGAAAACTGAACCCACGTGAATCAAATTTATTTGATGTGTCAACCCCCCAGACTATAATTATACCCACTCCTGGCACCACTGTTTTTAAAAAAAAACTTACCTTACGTCTCTGCTGCTTATGGTTCTCTTGCAGTGTCTGTTCAAAGTCCAGGAAACTAAAGAGTAGGTGGTGTCTTCCTGTCCAAAGGTTTCTGCCTCTAATCTAGCCTCCAGGAGTGGTTGTGAAATCATTTTACTATGTATCTGGCACACCACTGCGCCTGTCACACTAGTATTGAGTAACATAGTCATTACTGTCAAAATTCGTAAAGTTTCATTTGTACCTGTGCACAATAATGGGTCACACACAAACATTTAATATAAACAGTGCAGTGTATAGCGCACAAGATTGAATTTTGTATGTGCACAGATAATATATATATATATAAAAGCGAAGCCTACAATATAGTAAAGGGGACAAGGCTGCACCTGTATTAACTCTGTTGTCTTTCCCGATATATTCCAGGTGTTTTCCCTGCAATCTCTGTTTATTCACCGTATCGGAATTCTGTCTTGTGACTGATTAGGATTCCAGTTCTCAGGCAACTTTAGCACTGAATCACAAGTGACGATGCTTGAACCTTTATTTACAATGTAGGGGGCTAAAAAACCCTTTTCCAAACCAAGGCACTGCATTGCACTGCTGAACCTTACTCCAATGATTATTTCAATGTAAGTGTTAAGCCCTTTACACTGGGTTAATGGGCAGATTGCATTTTATACACTATGTGTGGTTGGATAGGTTATCACTAGAGATGTAATGTGTGTTTCAATAGAACCCGGTTTAGAATCGAATCTGAGGGTTTCAAAGTCCAGACGAAACGTTCAGAACTCTCGGGTTTCACGCAACCCGGATTTTCCAAATTTTCGATTTTTATAGAAATCTAAAATCGAAACCGCAAAACAAAAGAAATGATCGATTTCGGTAACCCTCAAATTTGTGATTTCGGTAACCCTCGAATTTGTAATATCGGTAACCCTCGAATTTTTAATATCGGTAACCCTCGAAAGTAGCGCTTGATTTCGGTAACTCTCGAAAATAGAATGCGGAAGCTTGAAAACAGCCTGATTGTGGGAAGAGATAGTTTTAAAATAAGGTTTGGTTCTAATTACGGGTTCCCCAGACCATCCCCCAGGTCTCTGTGTCATTTATAGTAACCTACTATTACTATTTGTCCCTCAAAATGGACAGAAATTTTGAATTTTTTTCTCTCATAGACTTCTATGGGTTCAATTTCGAATTTCGAAATTTTCGAAAATTTGAAAGCGGAACGAAACTCAACAGTTTCGATCATCTCTAGTTATCACTTGACTTAACTAAACTCCAACTCCCAGATAACAGGACAGGGATAGATTTCCATAAGGAATTAATCCGCTGAGTATTAACTAGCCCCATTCACAGCACTAGGTGTGCTGTTGTCAGGCTCCCAGACACACAATAAAGAAGAGGCATCCCAGACACTAACTGTCATTTATAGATGAGTATATTTCACTGAGATGTGGGTCTCTGTTGCCACCCTCCCCCTGAGCTGTGTTCCCACCCCTCTGCTCTGCCAATGATGCCCTGTAGAGAGCTGTCAGTGCCAACCTAGACAGTGCATGGCAGATAGACTGGGAAAGAGAGGGATCTGCCATGTGGGAAGACACATCATACCTTTGTCAGTGGTCAATGAGGATCTTACTCCCATCCAGAGCTCAGGTACCAAGCAGGACTGTTCTCCTCCGCTATGGCTGCATGGTTTTCCCCCACCTTCCCTGGCTGTAACTGATACATTTTAACCCTTTCTAGGCTTTATTGCTGCTATTCTCCTACTGATACATTTAACCCTAACCCTGCAACTGATACATTTAAACCTTCCATGCCCCTAACTGCTGTTATCCTCCTACTGATTCATTTAACCCCTCGTAAACCATGCATTTAACCCTTGCCAGTTAAAAAGACTTATACTAAAGCATTTTAACCCTTACTCCTACTGATACATTTAACCCTTTCTAGCTTAATCTGATATTTCCCTCTTACTGATGCAGTTAACCGTTACTAACTCCTCCTACTGATGCACTTAACCCATTCTAGTTCAAAATGATATTTCCCTCTTAATAATGCAGTTAACCCCAACTAGCTCACTACTGTCAACCCAATACTGATGCATATGCACCCTCTATTGATGCATTTAACCCTTCCTACCACTACATCTCATGCATTTAACCCTTCCTACCCCTACATCTCCTGCATTTAACCCTTCCTACCCCTACAACTCATGTATTTAACCCTTCCTACCCCTACATCTCATGCTTTTAACCCCTAGTTTCCAGACCGGCTGCCACCCTCCTACTGAATGGGCTGGCTACTTTGCTAGACTTTTTCTCCTTGACAATTCCACCCACCCACATGGTTATTTTCCTCTGATGCCCTGAATACTAAACAAGTAGGCAGATCTATGCAGACATGTGGAGTCATCTGACCACTCAAACCCCATACCACCCTGCCCTCACCTATATCCCCCCACTGACTACCAGGTGCCCCTCACCTGTTACTGAAGGAGGACTGTTTGAGTCTTCATAGCTCCAGGTGCTAATGAAGCGACCGCTAAGCGGAGGCCAGAGATGCTCCACATGTGTCTTTTTCCCAAGAACTGCTGTGACCCAGGCAAGGAGGGAGACTGGCAAGGCACTGATGCCCCTCGAGCTGTTTGGCTGGTGACAACGTTGTCCCAGCGTTCTGATCTTCACCATGTAGTGGACCTGATAGGGAACCTGCTGGTCATCATCTCTGTGCTCAGGAACGAAAGCTAAGAACTCAGGTAAGGAGACTGAGGTGGTCTTTCTCTGTCCACCAGGTATCTACTAAACTGGTATAACTGGGGTGGTCTACTCTGTCCACCAGGTATCTACTAAACTGTATAACTGGGTGGTGCTTCTCTGTCCACCAGGTATCTACTAAACTGTATAACTGGGTGGGTCTCCTCTGTCCACCAGTATCTACAAACTTATAACATGGGGTGTTTTGCACCTTGCTTCATGCCGAACATATCTACTAAACTGTAATAACTGGTGGTGTTCTTCTCTGTCCACCCCGTATCTACTAAACTGTATAATTGGGGTGGTCTTCCCTGTCTACCGGTTATCTACTAAACTGTATAACTGGGGTGGTCTTTCCTGTCCATCAGGTATCTACTAAACTTGTAAACTGGGTGGTCCTTCCTGTCCACCAGGTATCTACTAAACTGTATAACTGGGGTGGTCTTCCCTGTCCACCGGGTATCTACTAAACTGTATAACTGGGGTGGTCTTCCCTGTCCACCAGGTATCTACTAAACTGTATAACTGGGGTGGTCTTCCCCTTTCCCACCAGGTATCTACTAAACTGGTATAACTGGGGTGGTCTTCCCCCTGTCCACCAGGTATCTACTAAACTGTATAACTGGGGTTGTCTTCCTGTCCACCGGTATCTACTAACTGTATAACTGGGGTGGCTTCCCCGTCCACCGGGTATCTACTAAACTGTATAACTGGGGTGGTCTCCCTGTCCACCTAGTATTTACTGAACTGTATAACTGGGGTGGTCTTCCCTGCCCACCAGGTATCTACTAAACTATATAACTGGGGTGGTCTTCCCTGCCCACCTGGTATCTACTAAACTCTATAACTGGGGTGTGTCTTCCCCTGCCCACCTGGTATCTACTAACTGTATACTGGGTGGTCTTCCCTGCCCACTGGTATCCTACTAAACTGTATACTGGGGTGGTCTTTCCCTGTCCCCAGATCTACTAAACTGTATAACTGGGGTGGTCTTCCCTGTCCACCGGTATCTACTACTAATCGTAATTATAACTGGGGTGGTCTTCCCTGTCCACCTGTATTTACTGAACTGTATCACTGGGGTGGCCCCTGTCCACACTGGTATTTACTGAACTGTAACTGGGTGGTCTTCCCTGCCCACCTGGTATCTACTAACTTATAAACTGGGGTGGTCTTCCCTGTCCCCCGGGTATCTACTAACTGTATAACTGGGGGGTGGTCTTCCCTGCCCACCTGGGTATCTACTAAACTTTATAACTAGGGTGATCTTCCGGTCCAGTATATGCCTGTAGAGAGCTGTCAGTGCCAGCCTGACAGTGCATGGCAGATATAGCTGGAAAGAGGGGATCTGCCATGTGGGAAGACACATCATACCTTTGTCAGTGGTCAGTGAGGATCTTACTCCTATCCAGAGCTCAGGTACCAAGCAGGACTGTCCTTTTCCGCTATGGCTGTATGTTTTTCTCCCACCTTCCCTGGCTGTAACTGATACATTTTAACCCTTTCTAGGCTTTATTGTTGCTATTCTCCTACTGATACACTTAACCTTTCCCTAACCCTGAAACTGATACATTTAAACCTTCCATGCCCCTAACTGCTCTTATCTTCCTACTGTTTCATTTAACCTCTCTTAAACCATGCATTTAACCCTTACCAGTTTATTCTGTCACACTTATACTAAAGCATGTTAACCCTTACTCCTACTGATACATTTAACCATTTCTAGCTTAATCTGATATTTCCCTCTTACTGATGCAGTTAACCCTTAGTAACTCCTACTGATGCATTTAACCCATTTTAGTTCAAACGATTTCCTCCTACAGATACATTTAACCCTTTCTCTCTCAAACTGATATTGCCCTCTCAATGATGCAGTTAACCCTTACTAACTCCTCCTACAGACGTTTTAACCCATTGTAGCTCAATCTGATATGTCCTCCTATTGATGCATTTAACCCTATCCTAACCCTTTCAAATGATACTTTAAACCCGTTCTAACTCATCTGCTGTCAACTAAATACTAATACGTTTAACCCTTCCTACCCCTACATCAAATGGATTTAACCCTTTCTACCCCATACACTCGTGCATTTAAAACCCTTCCTACCCCTACATCTCATGCATTTAACTCTACCTACCCCTGCATCTCGTGCATTTAACCCTTCCTACCCCTACATATCCTGCATTTAACCCTTCCTACCCCTACATCCAATGCATTTAACCCTACTTACCCCTACATCTCATGCATTTAACCCTATCTACCCCTACTCTCATGCATTTAACCCTATCTACCCCTACATCTCATGCATTTAACCCTACCTTTGCCCCTACATCTCATGCATTTACCCTACCTACCCCAACATCTCATGCATTTAACCCTTCCTACCCCTACATCTCGTACATTTAACCCTTCCTACCCCCACATCTCGTGCATTTAACCCTTCCTAACCGACCCACATCCTCGTTATGACCTCTCTACCCGCCTCGTGCATTTAGGTCCTTCCTCACCCTACATCTCGTATATTTAAACCTTCCTACCCCTTCATCTCGTGCATTTAGGCCTTCCCTACTCCTACATATCATGTATTTTAGCCCTTCCTACCCCTACATATCAATGCTTTTAACACCTAGTTTCCAGAGACCGGACCGGCTGCCACCCTCCTACTGAATGGGCTGGCTACTTTGCTAGACTTTTTCTCCTTGACAATTTCCACCCACCCACATGGTTATTATCCTCTGATGCCCCGAATACTAAACACGTTGCAGATCTATGCGACATGTGGAGTCATCTGACCACCCCAAACCCCTACCACCCTGCCCTCACCTATATCCCCCCACTGACTACCAGGACCCGCCTCACCTGTAACTGAAGAGGACTGTTTGATCTTCAATAGCTCCAGGTGCTAAATGATAGCGACCGCCAGAGCCAGAGATGCTCCCAATGTGTCCCTTTCCCAAGGAACTGCTGTGACCCACAGCAAGGAGGGAGACTGGCAAGGCACTGATGCCCCTCGAGCTGTTTTGGTCGCTGGTTGACAACGTTGTCCAGCGTTCTGATCTCACCACTGTAAGTGACCCTGATAGGAACTCTTCTGGTCATCATCTCTGTGCTGCAAGGACACAGAAGCTAAGGAACTCAGGTAAGTGAGAACTGGGGAAGGGTCCTCTCTGTCCACAGGTATCTACTAAACTGTATAAAACTGTTGGTGGTCTTCTCTGTGGCATCCCATGTATCTACTAAACGTATAACTGTGGTGCGTCCTTCTCTGTCGCACACACGAGTATCTCACTAAACTGTATGAACTGGGGTGGTCTTCTTCTGTCCCACCATGTTTACTATAACTGTATAACTGGGGTGGTTCTTGCTCTGTCCACCAAATATCTACTAAACTGTATCTGGGTGGTCTTCCTCTGTCCACCGGTATCATACTGAACTGTATGACTTGGGTGGGTCTCTCTGTCCACCATGTATCTACTAAACTGTATAACCGGCCGTGGCTGTCTCTGTCACCCAGATATCTACTAAAACTGATAACGGGTGGCTTCTCTGTCCACCATATATCTACTAACTGTATAAACGGGGTGGCTTCCTGTCGCACCAGGTTATCTACTAAACTGTATAACTGGGGTGGTCTTCTCTGTCCACCAGAATATCGACTACTGTCTAACTGGGGGTGGTACTTCCGTCCACAGATAGTCTACATAAACTGTATAGACTGGGGTTTCTTCTCTGGTCGCCCAGATATCTACTAACTGTAACTAAGCTGGGGTGGTCTTCTCTGTCCACCAGGTATCTGCTCGACGGTAAATGGGTGGTCTCTTCTGTTCACCGGGTAATCCTACTAACTAATGTAATCAATTGGGGTGGTCTCTCTTCCACCGGGTTATTACTAAACTGTATAACTGGGGGTCTCACTCGCTTCCACCGAGGTATCTTACTAAAACGGTCTAATTGGGTGGGTGCCTTCTCTGTCGCACCGGGTATCTACTGAAACTGTTTACTGGGGGTGGTCTCCTTCTCGTCCACCAAGTATCTTACTAACTGGTATAACTGGGTGGTCTCCTTCTCTGTCCACGTGCGGGTTCATCTTACTAAAACTGTTGTAACCTGGGGTGGTTTCTTCCCTGTCCACCAGATATCTCTAAACCTTATAACTGGTGGTCTTCGCTGTCACCCTACACCATGTATCATACCTGACCTGTATACTGGGGTGTTCTTCCCTCCGTGTCCATCCAGGTATGGTCATGAACTGTATAATGGGTGGTCTTCCGTTGTCCACCCGTATCTACTAAACTGTATACTGGGTGGTCCTTCCTGTCCACCAGGTATTTACTGAACCTGTATAACTGGGGTGGTTCTTCCTGTCCCAACAGGTATCCACTAAACTGATAACTGGGGGTGGTCTCCCCCTGTCCACTAGGTATTTACTGCACTTATAACTGGGGTGTCTTCCCTGTCCGACTTCTATGTATCTACTAAAACTGTTAGTTACGGGGTGCTCTTCCCTGTCCACCAGGTATCTACTAAACTGTATAACTGGGGTGGTCTTCCCCTGTCCCACAGGTATCTACTAAACTGTAAATACTGGTGTGGTCTTCCCTTGTCCCCCGGCTATCCTACTAAATGCATAACTGGGTGTGGTCTTTCCCTGGTCCACCAGGGTTATCTACTAGAACTGTATATACTGGGGGGGTCTCTCTTCGTCCACAGATATCCTACTAAACTTGTAAAACCTGGGGGTTTTTCTTTCCCTGTCCACCTAGTATTTCTACTGAACTGTATAATGGGTGTGGTTCTTCCCTGTCGCACCAGGCTATGTTACTGAACTGTATAACGGGGGTGGTCTTTCCCTGTCCAACCCTAGGTATCTATCTGAACTGTATAACTGGGTGGGTCTTCCCTGTCCGACCAGGATTTACTGAACTGGTATACACTGGGTGGTCTTTCCCTGTCCAACCGTATCTACTAAACTGTATAATCTGGGGTGGTCTTCCCGGTCCACAGTATATACTGAACGTACTAACTGGTTGGTCTTTCCCCTGTCTCACCAGTATCTACTAAACTTATAATGGGGTGCCTTCCTGCAGGTTCCTAATTAAACTTGGTTCCTTCCTGCACCCAGGTATCTACTAAAACTGTATAACTGGGTGGTCTTCCCTTCCAGGGTATCTACTAACCTTATCACTGGGTGGTTCTACCCGTCCATCCGGAGTATCTACTAAACTGTATACCTGGGGTGGAGTCTTCCGCCTGTCCACGCAGGTATCTACCTAAACTGTATAACTGGGGTGTCTTCCCTGTCCACCAGGTTATCTACTAAACTGCTAACTGGGTGGTCCTCCGCCGTTTATCCTATCCGCTGTATGTCTGCACCGGTATATCTCTACACTGTATAATCTGTGTGGTTCTTCCTGTCGCACCTGGGTATCCTACTAAACTGTATAATGGGGGTGCTTCCCCGTCCACCGGGTATCTACTAAACTGACTAACTGGGGTGGTCTTCCCTTCGCACCGGTGTATCTACAACTGTATAACTGGGTGGTCTTCCCCCGTCCACCTGGTATCTACTAAACTGTATAACTGGGGTGGTCTTTCCCCGTCCACCGTGATCTACTAAACTTATAACTGGGGTGGTCCTTCCTCTTGCCCACTCGTGTTAGCTACTAAACTGTATACTGGGGTGGTCTTCCTCCCCTGTCCACCGGGTGATCTTAAACTGTTAAACTGGGTGGTCCTTCTCTGCGTCCACCGGGTTATCTACTAACCAGTCTAAACGTTGGGTGGTCCCTTTCCCCTTTCCACCGGGTCATCTACTAAACTTATATACTGGGTGGCTTCCCCGTCCCACCGGGGACTACTAAACTTATAACTCGGGGTGGTCTCCTTTCCCCGTCCACCGGGTATCTACTATAACTGGATAACTGGTGGTCTGTCCCCCCGTCCCAGTGTATCTACTAAACCTGTATATACTTGGGGTGGGGGGGGGGGGCTCCCTGTCACCAGTTCTATAACTGTATACTTGGGGGTGTTTTCCCTGTCCACCGAGGTATCTACAAACTGTCATATAATTGGGGTGGTCATTCTCTGTCCACCAGTAATCCTACTGAACTGTATACTGGGGTGGTCTTCCCTGCCACCCATGTTGTATCTACGAGACTGTATAACTGGGGTGGTCCTTCCCTTGTCCACAGGTATCTACTGTAAATGTATAACTGGGGTGTTTCCCCCTGGTCCACCAGGTTCTACTGAACTGTAAGAACGGGTTTGGTCTTCCCTGTCCACCCAGGTTCGAACTGAACGGTGTACTAATGGGGTGGTTCTTCCTGTCCCAACCATGTTTTATCTACTGAACTGTATACTGGGTGGTCTTTTCTCCTGTCCACTCAGGTTCTCTGACTGATATTCACTGGGGTGTGGTCTTCCCTGCCACAGTACTAGGTATACTGTGTCTTCTCACTAGATCTATGTGTATAACTGGGTTTTTTCCCTGTCCATCATGTACCTCTACTGAACTGTATAACCTGGGGTGGTCTCCTGTCCCCAGGTTCATACTGAACTGTAAACTGGGGTGTTTCCCTGTTCCCCACTATGTATCTTACTGACTGTATAACCTGGGGTGGTTTTTCCCTTGTCCACCATTATCTTACTGAACTGGTCTAACTGGGTGTCTTCCCTGTCCACTGAGGTATCTACTGAACATGATTAACTGGGTGTCTCTTCCCTGTCCAGCGGCTAGTATCTACTGAATCTTTATAACTGGGTGGTTTTTTCCCTGTCGGCCCCAGTATCTACCTGACTAGTATGAAACTGGGGTAGTCTTCCCTGTCCCTAGGTGTTCTACATGACTGTATCACTGGGGGCTCCTTCTCTGTCC
The DNA here is from genome assembly GCA_019447015.1 of Hymenochirus boettgeri. Classification (NCBI taxonomy): domain Eukaryota; kingdom Metazoa; phylum Chordata; class Amphibia; order Anura; family Pipidae; genus Hymenochirus; species Hymenochirus boettgeri. The sequence continues at coordinate 325,738,770 of CM033470.1, read as the reverse complement.
CACGCTGGTTCTACTGACTGTATGAACTGGGTGGGTTTTCCCCTGTCCACCATGTATCTACTTGAACCTTTATAACTGTGTAGGTCTTCCCTGTCCACAGTTTTCTACTAACTGATAACTCGGGGTGTTCCTTCCCTTCCACCTAGTATCTACTGAACTGTATAACACTGGGGTGGTGTTTTCCCTGTCGCCACATGTATCCTACTGAACCTGTATAACTGGGGTGGTCTTCCCTGTCACCAGTTATCTACTAACTGTATAACTGGGTGGTCCTTCCTGTCCACCAGTATCTACTGAACTGTAAATAACTGGGGTGGTTCCCTTTCCTGTTCCACCATGTTATCTACTGTAACTGTATAACTGGGGTAGAGCTCTGCCCTGTCCACCATGTATGCGACTAAAACTGTATACCTGGGGTGTGTTTCCCTTCCCACCGATGTTATCTACTGAACTGTATAACGGGTGGTCTTCCCTTCCCACCTGTATCTACTTAACACTGTATAACTGGGGTGGTCCCCCTTCCCTGTCCCACGGTCATGTATCTACTGACCTGTATGAACTGGGGTGATTTTCGCTCTGTCACCATGTAATCATATACTGAACTGTATACTGGGGTAGCTCTCCTCTGTCCACCATGTATCTACTAATCTGTATAACTGGTTGGTCTTCCCTGTCCACTCAGGTATCTTCTGAAATATGCGAGCTACTGCTCTCCTATGGCTAATGGTTTAGTATTGATGGTCAAATGTAAACTAATGAACTATCTATTTTAAAACTGATTCATGTTGGCAAGGCTATTAAATCTTAGTTATTTCCTTAGTTTTATTATTGAGTAATGCCAAATGTGCATCAAAAAAGCTATGGGGTCTCATGTTGTATTGTCCGTACAAATTATTCTCTACGCCTCGCAAGCCACATGGGACATTATAGAGTTTGTGAAACGGTGGCACAAACATCCAAAAAAAAAGTTTTTCTTCGTTTGACACCTGCAGATTTAAATGTTCTGGAGTCAACTGCAGGCTTAAAGTTTCCAAGACATATAATTTCCCCTGTCAAGCAAAACTACTGAGTCAGATGTGTTACTTACTATATGAGAAAGTCTCCTGTATACATCTGCTACGTAATTCTTAGATAATCAGCTATCCATCGGTTACATGCAGCAATTCTCCCCCTCCCAGTCAGTGGCAGAGAGTTTTGGGTAAGAAGTTTGTTATAGTATCATTCAAAGATTTTCATAGATTGTTAAATGCATAAGATCTAATCATAATCACACTCGTTGGGTTCTATATTGCTTGGGGACAGGAGGGAATTAACTTTTGTATGTTAATGATGGCATTTAACATAACTGCACTTCATTGCTGATATCTCGGGAGCTCCATAGAAATGCACGTCATTAAAACTTAAAGCTCAGCAAAGCAGACGTCCGTGTCTGCCGATTTAAGTGGCTGAAACGCTTATGGACTTTAACGCTGATTTACAGAGTTGATTGGATACACAAGCATGTAAGGATTTTTATTTTAAAAATGGTTACACGTGTTTGTGTTGGAAACCGTAAGTAGCATCGGTCACATTGCCTAGCCTCTAACTTTTAAAAAGTTATCGTTTGGCTGTTGTTAGAATGATTGACTGTAATCATGGAGAGTTCGTATTCCGAGTAAAGTGTGGTCTTACTTTGTTCTTCCAATGGAGTACGGTCAAATATTCCTGATGTTTTAATAAACTAATTCAGTGAGGAGCCAGCTTTGAAAAGAGGAGGATACATTGTATAGTGTATTGTTTTCATAGTCTACAGAATAGTCACGGATCTAATAAACTGTGGGTGGTCTTCCGTGCCACCAGGTAATCCCACTGTATTGTCATGACTGGGGGTGGACATTTCCTATCCCACCAGATATACTGAATTATATGACGAGAGGTGGTTTTGTCATCAGTATCTACTATACTTACTTGACATGGGATAGGCTTCGCATACCATAATGTTATCTACTGATTATATAACTGAGTAGTCTTTCGCTTGTCCTGCAAAGTATCTACTGGAACTATATGAGTATATGACTTCCTCTTGGTACCAGGTATCCTCTGTCCACCAGGTATCTACTAAACTGTATAACTGGGGTGGTCTTCCCTGTCCACCAGGTATCTACTAAACTGTATAACTGGGGTGGTCTTCCCTGTCCACC